>ML663010.1:11404505-11427678 GCA_007570785.1 Antilocapra americana
CTCATTGTGGTTTTGATTTGCATTTCTCTGATAATGAGTGATGTTGAACATCTTTTCATGTGTTTGTTAGCCATTTTTATATCTTCTTTGGAGAAATGTCTGTTAAGTTCTTTGGCCCACTTTTTGACTGGGTTGTTTATTTTTCTAGAATGGAGCTGCAGGAGTTGCTTGTATATTTTTGAGATTAATTGTTTGTCTGTTGCTTCATTGGCTATTATTTTCTCCCATTCTGAAGGCTGTCTTTTCACCTTGCTTATAGTTTCCTTTGTTGTGCAAAAGCTTTTAATTTTAATTAGGTCCCATTTGTTTATTCGTGTTTTTATTTCCAATATTCTGGGAGGTGGGTCATGGAGTATCCCGCTTTGGGTTATGGCAGAGAGTGTTTTGCCTATGTTATCCTCTAGGAGTTTTATAGTTTCTGGTCTTATGCTTAGATCTTTGATCCATTTTGAGTTTATCATTGTGTATGGTGTTAGAAAGTGATCTAGTTTCATTCTTTTACAAGTGGCTGTCCAGTTTTCCCAGCACCACTTGTTAAAGACGTTGTCTTTTCTCCATTGTATATTCTTGCCTCCTTTGTCAAAGATAAGGTGTCCATAGATGCGTGGATTTATCTCTGGGCTTTCTATTCTGTTCCATTGATCTATATTTCTGTCTTTGTGCCAGTACCATACTGTCTTAATGACTGTGGATTTGTAGTATAGCCTAAAGGCAGGTAGGTTGATTCCTCCAGTTCCATTCTTCTTTCTCAAGATTGCTTTGGCTATACGAGGTTTTTTGTATTTCCATACAAATTGAGAAATTATTTGTTCTAATTCTTTGAAAAAGACCTCTGGTAGCTTGATAGGAATTGCATTGAATCTATAGATTGCTTTGGGTAGTATACTCATTTTCACTATATTGATTCTTCCAATCCACTAGCACGGCACATTTCTCCATCTATTTGTGTCCTCCTTGATTTCTTTCATCAGTGTTTTATAGTTTTCTATATACAAGTCTTTTGATTCTTTAGGTAGAAATACTCCTAAGTATTTTATTCTTTTTGTTTCGATGGTGAATGGAATTGTTTCCTTAATTTCTCTTTCTGATTTCTCACTGTTAGTGTATAGGAATGCCAGGGATTTCTGTGTGTTGATTTTGTATCCTGAAACTTTGCTATATTCACTGATTAGCTCTAGTAATTTTCTCGTAGAGTCTTTAGGGTTTTCAATATAGAGGATCATGTCATCTGCAAACAGAGAGAGTTTTACTTCTTCTTTTCCAATCTGGATTCCTTTGATTTCTTTATCTGCTCTGATTGCTGTGGCCAAGACTTCCAAAACTATGTTGAAAAGTAGTGGTGAGAGTGGGCACCCTTGTCTTGTTCCTGATTTCAGGGGGAATGCTTCCAGCTTTTCACCATTGAGGATAATGTTTGCTGTGGGTTTGTCATATATAGCTTTTATTATGTTGAGGTATGTTCCTTCTATTCCTACTTTTTGGAGGGTTTTTATCATAAATGGATGTTGAATTTTGTCAAAGGCTTTCTCTGCATCTATTGAGATGATCATGTGATTTTTATTTTTCAATTTGTTAATGTGGTGTATTACGTTGATTGATTTACGAATATTGAAGAATCCTTGCATCCCTGGGATAAAGCCTACTTGATCATGATGTATGATCTTTTTGATGTGTTGTTGGATTCTATTTGCTAGAATTTTGTTGAGGATTTTTGCGTCTAAGTTCATCAGTGATATTGGCCTGTAGTTTTCTTTTTTTGTGGCATCTTTGTTGGGTTTTGGAATTAGGGTGATGGTGGCCTCATAGAATGAGTTTGGAAGTTTACCTTCCTCTGCAATTTTCTGGAAGAGTTTGAGTAGAATAGGTGTTAGCTCTTCTCTAAATTTTTGGTAGAATTCAGCTGTGAAGCCATCTGGTCCTGGGCTTTTGTTTTTTGGAAGATTTCTGATTACGGTTTCAATTTCCGTGCTTGTGATGGGTCTATTAATATTATCTATCTCTTCCTGGTTTAGTCTTGGAAAGTTGTACTTTTCTAGGAATTTGTCTATTTCATCCAAAGCACCTGACTTTTATCTGTGGAATTTCCAGCCCATAAACTCAGGTTTCAGAATTTGTTTCAGACAACTCAGAGATGTGGCTATTTCTCATTGCCAGGCTGACCAATAGCTAAAAAAGAAATCAAGAAGGAAAAGGGATTTAAAACATAAAAGACAGGATGTAAGACACACATCTGACTGATAAGAACAGAAACAAAAAGATGTTTAAAGATAGAATGAAATGTGGAGTTTTGGGCTTCAGACACATGAAGTTATGGAGTTTTAGTCCTTGATGGGCCACCTGACAAGAAAATAAATGAAACTCCAGAAATCTGGACTTTCTGCTGAAGGGATTTAGAGCTGGAGTGTCCTGTCCATTGCCACATTCCTGGGGAGGAGGAGCCCTGAGGCCTTTGTGTTTACTTCTAGGGACCAAAACAGAGAGCTAAGAAAGATGGGAATGCTGAAGGCCACAGGAGATGGAGAGAGCCCTTCTGATCTTGGCCAGCTCTCAGTTTAATGCTTTCCACAGTGGTATTGATAAAGATTCCTAAGCTTGCTAAGCCTCAGTTTCCTCATCAACAGAATAGACATGTTAATTTTGGTAATAAAGATGAGATATTTAAAAGAGAGACCAAGTATCTATTAGATATTACAGGTAGAGAGTCTACAACTACACAATTTGTAAGGGCCTTTTAAGATGACTGTGTTGGTTTAGTGGCTCAGTTCTGTCCTGCTCTTGCAACCCTATGGACTGTAGCCCACCAGGCTCCTCTGTCCAAGATGGAGCTATAAGATGACTCAGATATAAAATATTCTTTCCCTTTAAATTACACATTGAAAAACTAGTTGAAATTGAGAATGATTTTAAGGCCACAGTTATAAAATTGTCAATTCTTTTAAATGCCGCAAAATGAGATAACATGAAATATGGGTGCATTTTTATAAATATGTAATAATGTGATACCATGTGGCATATCTGATATTAGTAGACTTAGGAAGTGCTCTGTGTAATAACAGAGTGTTGTTTGGAGCATGTTGTTGCTGTTGTTTAGTTGCTCAGTTGTGTTAGACTCTTGTGACCCCGTGGACTGTAACCTCCCAGCCTCCTCTGTCCATGAGATTTCTCAGACAGTTGGAGTGGGTTGCCATTTCCTTATCTGGAAGATCTTCTTGACCCAGGGATCAAACCTGGGTTTCCTGCATAGTTAGGCAGATTCTTTAACCACTGAGCCACCAGGGAAGCCCTGGAACATGTTAGGTACTGAAATAGTTTGAATGTTTTTCCTCTCTCATGTGTTTCCTTGGAAGCCTTTTGAAATATGGGAGGAGGTGTAAGGTTACATAATTTAAGTCAAGCATTATCCAGGTAGTCAATATGATACTGGGCATGAAGTTATTACATAAAAATTTATTTTTATTTTTACTGTAGTTTCTATTTTACTCTATGCATACAGTATGCCAAATGCTCTTCTCAGTCACATCCGTTAACACATTCAATTCTCATACTAATTCAATGAAATAGGTATGGCTATTATCCCAATTTTATGGAAGAAATGATGAAAAAATAGCAATGCCAGGCAACTTGCCAAAGCCACATAGTGATGGAACCAGAATTTGAGCACAAAGATTTTTGACGTTGGACTTCAACTTATAACCACAAGTGGTGCTTGGGGTACATAGGATGGATATGTGCTAGTAGAGTATTTTGGGACATGTGCTTTTTAGTTTTGAATTAAGGAAGAAAAATATTTAGATTAAACAAGTTTAAAAAATTTCTCCCCCACTGCCGCAACATTCAAGATACTGGTGACAGGTGAGATGTGACATCTTGCAAGCACGGAACACAGGGCTGAGTTAGAATAGCAGTTTCTTGTTTTCAAATATGAAGATATTCACTTAAACTTCTTAAACTTCATATACCTTCCTGGCATAATGATACTATTAGTAGACCATCCTCTGCGAAGATAGATATCAGAATGGCACCAAATATGTATCAGTATAGCACCTGTGTATTATCGATTCAGCCTGTCACGGCAGTGCAGGAAACACATGTAAATCTTGGACCCTTAATAACTCTGCTCCCTCTCAGAATGGAGTTACAGAGAAATAATGAGCTGCAATGTCACAGAGATATTTCCTTGAACTAGGTAGGGCGGCATCAAGGATTCTTCAGAGTATACCGGGAAGAAGCAAAACCTACTTGCAGTTGTTGTTGCTTTCTGAATGTACTCCAAAAGTTTCTGGAGTGTAAATGAAACAAATACATAAGCAAAACTACATGCATAAAGAAAACAAGATTCCTGAAAGAAGATACCTGTACAAAAAGGAAATGGGCTATTTGGAAAATGAAGAAATCCCACCAAACATACTAGAGACTCAGGCATTATAACTTGTTTCCTGTTTTTTTTTTAATGAAGCAGGAATGACAGACAGATCTTGGAACTGGCCATATGTATCTAAATTTTAACATATTCAATTGAAAAAGATTCCCATTTCAAATTGTGTATTCAGCAATTCCTGGCTAATTTCTTTGCTGACTTATACAGTGTAGAGTTAATGAACTTAAATATGACTTTTTAAAAGTTTATTTACCCTGAAAAATGTTTATACAACTTTCCAAAATCCTACATTTTTGACTTTATCTTTAGAAAATAATGAGTTATGTGTAAATATATACTTGTATAAGTATTGGAAAGCGGCATCATTTATAAAATACAATATTTGGAAAGACCTGAATGCTTACCAATGGAAGATTAATTACTAAGTCTTAATACCCTTATTATACAATATTATCCCAGTGCTTTGTGTGGGGTCCATAGAAGAGAGATCATGGGGTCCGTAGAAGAGAGATCATGAGAACATGTTCAAGTGCTAATCCTAATTAGAAGGTGTACTCCCCAGGGCAGCAAGGCTGAGGCAAAAGGAAGCAAGGCAAAGGATAAAAAGCAAATGCAAGGACTTCCCTGGCAATCTAGTGGTTAAGACCTCCTCTTCTGATGCAGGAGGTATGGATTTGATGCCTGGTTGGGGAGCTAAGATCCCACGTGTTCCACGTGCTTTGCAGCCCAAAACCAAAACATAAAAACAGCAGCAATATTGTAACACATTCAGTAAAGATTTTAAAGATGGTTGGCTCAAGAGGGAGGGGTTGTATGTATAATTGTGACTGATATGAATTGTTTTATGGAAACACCAGCACAACATTGTAAAGCAATTATTTTCCAATTTAAAAGTAAAAATAAAGAAAAATAGGAATGATCTACATTAAAAAAAAAGGAACAAATGCAAAGTGACATTACTTCCCATGGCTTGCCTTCAGACTTGAGAAAGAATTTCTCTCTTGATCTCAGTCTGTCTTTTATTGCTGGTCAAAGTTCATTGCTTAGGGAGTTAACATTTCCAAAATTATGTGTGCCCTTGGCTCCTTCTTCAGCCAGTAGGGAAGCCAGACTCCATGCATTGCTTGCTTTATCCAGATTAGGCAATGGTGGGAGGAGCCAGAGACTCCAGGCCTGTGGCTGCTTGGTCCCGTAGAACCATGTACCCGTGAAGCGGCTGAAACTGAGCAGGGCAGTAAGTGTGAGAGGACAGGTGAGGCTGAGAGAATTTGGGGGCACAGGAGACAGGAACATTAAACAGACAAAAACCAAATGGAAAACAGATGAGCACATTCAAAATATAATGGCTAAAAAAAAAAGAGAGAAGCTATTATAGATTCAATCAATACTGTTTTTATACCTCTACACACATGTGTATGGAGAGAGAAAGAAGAGGATACTAAAAAGATGTACAACAAATCCTCATTATACAATTATCTTTAGAAGATGGGGTCACAATTATACTTTGGGGATTTTCTTCTTCCATTGGGATTTTCTGTGCTTTTCATGGCTTCTATGTTGAACATGAATTGCTTTTTGTTATGAAAATAAATCATAGCTGTAAACAGAAATTTATCTGCAGGGTAGTTCAATGTGCAATGTTAGTTATAATAATAAAAAAATAACAGTTGTAATAAAAAAGCCTAAAGATTCAACAAATTTTTTTATATCAGTGAGACTGTATCCTGATATTTTAATATCTTGAAGCCTGTGTAATTGTTTAAAAATATTCACTGATATGAGAAGTATTTATAATTTATGTTGTTTAATGAACAAAAGCAAGTTACAGAACAATATGTTTGGTGTAATCAATATTCAGAAAATATATTTGACTCTACAAAAAATAAATTTTGGGGAGTCATTCCCAGATAAAAAAATAAAATTTCATAAAATTGTAAATAATTGTCAAATTACACATTGTCAAGGTGATTTCATTTGGAATCTCAGTTTTTTTCAAACTGGAAAGCATTATTTTAAAATTCATATGAAAAATAAATGTGCAAAATATAATATGTTAATTTTTTGCATAATTTCCTACAATAAAAATAGTATAATGTCTGGGTAAGAACAGAAGAATAGATCATTTGAACAGAGAAGGGAATCTGGGGATAGTTCTAAATAGGATGGGGCCTTAATATATAACAAGAATGCCTTTTAAAATCAGCCCAAAATGATAGTTGACATAATAAATGATACTGGCATAATCGGCTATTTATCTAGAGAAACCATTTTGGATTTCTACCTCATAGCGTATTTTAAATACTATCCAACTTGATTAAAGAACCAAGTGTAAAAAGTAAAACAATAAAAACATACAACACTTTCAGAAAATTTTTTATAACTTAGGATCCAAGAGATATTCTGAATGAGTTGGGAAACTCAGAACTATACAGAAAAGAATTGATAGACAGATTTGGCTACATATTATTAATAATAAAAATTTTCATATTGGAAAATAACATAGTAAAGAATTGAGGCCATTTATATACAGGAAAAAATATTTGCAATATTTATATTAGTAACAGACAAGGAGTTAATATTTCTAATATCCAGGTAATTCCTACAAATATCTAAGAAAAAAGTAAAGAAAATAATATGAACAAACAATTCATGGAAAAGAAAATGAAAACTGGTGAGTGAACATATGAAAAGATGATTAAATATGTAGTAAACCAGAACCATAAGATGAGAAGCTACTTTTAAATTGGGGCTTCCCTGGTGGATCAGGTGGAAAATAAAAGATGAAAGATGAAATTAAAAGACACTTGCTCCTTGGAAGGAAAACTATGGAAAACCTAGATAGCATATTAAAAAGCAAAGACATCACTTTGTCAACAAAGGTCCATATAGTGAAAGCTATGGTTTATCCAGTAGTCAAGTGTGGATGTGAGAGTTGGCCCATAAAGAAGTCTGAGTACTGAAGAACTGATGCTTTTGAACTGTGGTGCTGGAGATTTTTTTTTTTTACTTCATTGATATTTATAGAGCATTCCATCCAAAAGCAGCAGCCTACACATCCTTCAAGTGCACACGAAAAACTCTCCAGGATCGATGACATGCTGGTCCACAAGGCAAGCCTTGGCAAATTCATGAAAATTGAAATATGAAGCATCCTGTCTGTTTACAATACTATGAGACTAGGATAAACCACAATAAACTAAAACAACACAAAAACATCGAGGACAAACAATATGCTACTAAATAACCAATGGATCGCTGAAGAAATCGAAGAAAAAAAAGACTAGACACAAATGAAAATGAAACTACAACAATCCAAAACCTGCACGATACAGTAGAGCCAGTTCCAAGGGAGAAGTTCATAGCAATACAATCCTACCTCAGGAAACAAGGAAACTCTAAGCCACCTAACCTTATATCAGGTTGGTGCAAAAGTAATTGTGGTTTTGGACCATGAATTTTAAATTATAACTAGGCTCAAACACATCTTTATTAATCAAGATAGGAACCATTATAATCAACACATTTTTGCCAATGAGAAATAAGTTTGTTTATTCCTGTAGCATAAAAATCCATGCTTGGGATTTGACAAACTCTTGGAAAGCATTTTCTGCATCCTGCTGGTTTTGGAAGCATTCCTCAAGTTGTCAAGGTGCCTGAAGAAGTGGCAGTCAGTTGTCTAGAGGTCAAGTGAATATAGCAGATGAGGCAAAACTTCGTAGCCCAATCTGTTCAACTTTTGAAGCATTGGTTGTGTGATGTGCGGTCAGGTGTTGTCATGGAGAAGAACTGAGCCCATTCTGTTGACCATTGCTGGCTGCAAGCTTTGCAGCTTTTGGTGCATCTCAACAATTTGCTGAGCATACTTCTCAGATGTAATGGTTTTGCTCGATGCAGAAAGCTATAGTCAATCAGACCAGCAGCAGATTAAATTGCGACCATGACTTTTTTTTTTTTTTTTTGGGGTGCAAGTTTAACCTTTGGAGAAAGAAGAAGCTTTTTTCCCAACCACCAAGCTGGTCATTGCTGGCTGTCATATAAAATCCACTTTCATCGCACGTTACAATCCGATCGAGAAATGGTTCATTGTTGTTGTGTAGCATAAGAGAAGATGACACTTGAAGATGATTTTTTTGATTTGCAGTCAGCTCATGAGGCACCCATTTTTTGAACTTTTCCACCTTTCCAATTAGCTTCAAGAGGCGAATAACCGTAGGATGGTTGATGTTGAGTTCTTTGGCAACGTCTCATGTGGTTGGAAGAGGATCAGCTTTGATGATGGCTCTCATCATCAATGTCACCTTCTTATGGCCAGCCAGTATGCTTCTCATCTTCAAGGCTCTAGTCTCCTTTGCAAAACTTCCTGAACCACCGCTGCATTGTGGGTTGTTAGCAGTTCCTGGGCCAAATGTATTGTTCATATTGTGAGTTCTCTCCACTGCTTTACATTCTGAACTCAAATAAGAAAATCACTTTAATTTGCTTTTTGTCTAACATCATTTTCACAGTCTGATAAAAAGTTCCTTCCATCCAGGTTGGAGACAGTCCCTTAAGTTATGTCTTTCTCCAGTCTTGGCTGCAGGTGGTGAGACATCTGATCTTCATCCAAAGATAGATTACTGAGATAAGCTTCAGAAACAAACTTAGAGTGTTACAAATTTGCCTGTCCTCCCTGAGGAGGCAGATGAGCACTAGGCCTCTGCTGATAACCAAAGCTCTGGTTCCTTGTGGATTTCAGACAAAAGAAGGAAGTCTACTCTGGGTCGCTTCATTGGTCATGATAACTGTTGACTAAAAAAGATGCACAGCTTGAGAGTTGTGAGTTAAGTTTTATTTGGGGCAAAATGAGGACTGCTGTCTAGGAGGTAGCACCTCAGATAGCTCTGAGAGACTGTTTCTTGGAGAAGACTCTTGACAGTTCCTTGGATTGCAAGGATTTCAAACCAGTCAGCCTTAAAGGAAATCAACACCAAGTATTCACTGGAAGGACTGATGCTGAAGCTGAAGCTCCACCTGATTGAGAAGAATTGACTCACTGGAAAAGACCCTGATGCTGGAAAAGATTGAAAGCAAAAGGAAAAGAGGGCAGCAGAGGATGAGGTGGTTAGATAGCATCACTGACTCAATGGGCTTGAATTTGAGCAAACTTCAGGAGATAGTGAAGGACAGGGAAGCCTGGCATGCTGCAGTCCATGGGGTTGCAAAGAGTCAGATACAGCTTAGTGACTAAACACATGCAAACTTTTAAATGATCAAAATAAGTAAATGAAAAGGATTATAGGATGGAGGACTGGCAATGGAATAGGGCAACAGAGTATTATACATTGCTAGTGGTGTTTCACACTACGGGGGACATTTTGCTAGGAAAAACAGTAAGGTTAAGAATACAACTAGGGCTTCCCTGGCTCAGTGGGCAAGAATTTTTATTACAGTGTTATTTGAAAAGGCAGGAAAGCCAAACCAAACAGACACCAAACTAGCTCTACAGATAACTTGAAATGTATTAGTAAGAGAATTTACGAGAGATTACAGTATGGCACATCCATACTGTAGAATATTATGAAGCTATTGTAAAGACAGGTCTGTTGCATAGCCGTTGAGAAATAAGAAGAAGTATATGTTTCAGAAGCTTCATACCTCTGTGTATCATCTAACATCCCAAAAAATCTTTATAACCTGGCAACTTAAGAAAAATGGTTATCTTGAAAAAGAGAACAGTCTATAAAAAGATAAATAGTAAATAAAGTGAGCTGATAAAAGGAGATATATTCTATAAGTAAGGATTGTAAAAATAAATAATTATAAAATGGCAGAGTTAGAATTTACCCCAAGGCAGCAAACAGCAGAAGTGATGCTGTAGAAAATCGGGTTATTGACTCAGTTGATAAAATTGAAAAGTGCTCCTACAATGTGGAAATCAATGAAAGACAATATAAGAGCTGTGGTAAACAGAAAATAAAAATGCTTTAATAACTAATTGGTGTTCCACATATACAGGAAACAACAAATGAATAGAAAAATACTTAAAGATATAAAATCAACATCTTTTTAATTTGAGGAAAATACAGCTGTGCATGTGGATATAAAATTTGTCACTATCTTTTCGTCAAAATTGTGAAAAGATGTTGACCTTTAAATGCATGTTGCTAAAAATTTAAATCTATAATGATAAAGAATATTGCTGTAAGCAGCCAACCAGAAAAAAATAAAAGTTACCTGGAAAGGAGCAATATACAATACAGACCCTGTAGTGAAGACATAAGTACTCAAATAATTGCTACTAAAAATATTATAATATTTTAACTGATATGTGATATTAATGTGCCAAACAGGAAGAAATTAACGAATTATTGAGCTCTTGCAATGTACGGGAGGAAGGGATCATTGAGCTGAACTTGGATTTGAAGGAGGAACTCTCTAGGTAAAGGGGAAGCCGAAGTAGCAAGCACAAATGCTCTGGGAGACTTTCCTGGCATCAGTAGTCAGGACTCTGTGCTTCCACTGCAGGTTGCACTGGTTCTATTCCTGATCAAGGAATTAAGAAACTAAGATTCCACCAGCCACAAGGCTTGAAACAAGAAAATAAACAATTAAAAGCCCTGGACTGAAGGATCATCATGAGGTCAGAATGGAAAGGAGACAAAATAATGAGAAAGCACCTCTAAGCTTCATCATGGGCTACAAATGTAAATAGCCAGGAAATTAAAATTTTTTACAACTGATTTTATGTGTACACATACTTACTATATGTTAATAAACTTGCAAGTCTTTGTACATTTGATGAATTTGTGGGGTAATAAAATTTCTCGAACTTGATTCAAGGAAGGGTCAAACTCTGAGTGGATTAATAACCCTAAAAGAAAGAAGAAATTTTAAAAAACCTCCTCAAAGATGACAAGGTCATACAAATGCACAGACAAATCATTGTTACTGAAGACAAACATTTAAACCATTCCAGAACACAGAACAGCGAGGAAGACCTCAAGCAACATATTTCATGAAAGAAACTTAACACTTCAACTTAGAAGCTAACAAAAATAGCAAAGGGTAATCTCACTTGGGATGCTACAACAAAAATTCTAAAGAAAAGATTCAGCACAGATTGCATCCACTTATATTTTAAAGAAATATATTTAATAAAAGAAGAGTACCCAAGAGTGAAATAAGTTACATATGGGAATACTAGGAAGGTTAGATATTATAGAAGTTATTAACACAATTAATTGCAAGTGTGAAAAAAATATTTGCTTAATCTCTGAGCTATTTCCCCCATTTCACCCTCTTCTCAATCTCTTAGCCTTCTAGAAACATCTACATTCTTTACTTCCCAAAAGATGCAGAGCTTGTTCTTTTTACCTTTGATTTATTAAAATATATTCTCCAACATTTTTATTTACTTATTCACTTCATGACATATTACTTCCTTATCTTCTTTTGAGTGCCACGAGTTATATTTGTGCAGGGGAAAAAAAAGAGGGAAATGGATATTGAGAGACAGAAGTCTCTGTCATAGTCCTTTGCTACACCACATGATGCCAAAATGAGGATACTGCCCAAGCACAGCAGTGACACAAGAGAGGGATGGGCCAGGGTCTGCTAAGCCAGAGGGTGGGTGTGTGGTAGAAAAGTGAGGGGGTGCTTCAGCTGAAGCTTGAAAATGTGTGGACATTGCAGGGAAAGACATTAGAGATGCAGGAAACATGGGCAGGGACAGTGAGGCATGAAATGGCACAGACACTTGGGTGTAGAGACAGATCACTGATGTGTGCATGGAGAGAGATGGGAGGGAGAAGGGTAAAGAGATTCAGTTACAGAACATGGGAAACACGCATCCTTCTGTAGTCTGAGATGTGGGCATGAGCAGAGAAGACGCTGTTGATGATGCAGCAGTGGGGACCTGGGATGACATGGGCAGATTTGGGATGTGTTTGTACCCTGGCAATTAAGAATTCTTCTGCTACAGCCAAAGATGCACTAGGCTGAGGTCAGTGACAGAAAGGCTGAGGAAATTCCCATCAGGACTTTATTTTCTTTTTAAATCTGATCAAGTCCTGGACACCTTTTAAATTTTAAAAAGTAGTCAAATCTTGTGATTCTGGGTGTGGGCCATGAGTATTGCTTATCACGTCTGGTTAAGAGGTTGCTAGAAAATAGAGCATTTGTGTTTGCCCCAGTAGACTGTGTTTTCCTTTTCTCATGATTATACTTTAATAAAATTAGTTTGCATGCATATTAGCTTCTGATGGATCAGTATGTGAATGTGCCTGTTATTTAAAGTACCCAGTATATCAGGTACTTAAAAAAGTGATCGGCAGCAAATATTCATTTGGAGGCTGTTAAGCAGTGCGGCCCACAAACTCTATTCTAAAGGTAGAAAACATCATGAATAGTGTCATCGCTACTTTCTTCTTCTTTCCAGTGCTACTTGAACTTTTCTACCCTAAGGAGGAGGAGAAGCCTCATTTTTAAAAATAAGGGCAACGCACACATATATATGGAATCTAGAAAGACGGTAACAAGAACCCAGCATGCGAGACAGCAAAAGGAACGCAGATGTATAGAATAGACTCATGGACTCTGTGGATGAGGGCAAGGGTGGGATGATATGGGAGAATGGCATTGAAACATGTTAATTATCATATGTCTAATCAATCGCCAGCCCAGGATTGATGCTCGGGGCTGGTACAACGAGATTTCCCGGGGGGAGGGAGGAGGGAGGGGGGTTCTGGAGGGGGAGCATATATAAACCCATGGTGATATCATGTCATTGTATGGCAAAACTAATAAAAAAAAAGTAAGGGCAACGGAGATAGTAGTGTAACACTAGTTTCGATAACCCAGGCATTTGAAGCTGCCAATTGAATTATCTCCAAATAAATCTCCTAACACTAATCAATCTTGGGTAGATGGGGCACCAAACAATTTAATGCTTGAGGGTTAAACATGAGGATTTGTATCCAACTATACCACTTTAGTTCTGTTCATCCTTTATCCAGAAAGACTTCTTAGCAACCCCATCTCCTCTCTCTGCTTCTTAGTTCCTGGCTCCAGTTCTATTTAAAAAGCATCAATAAGAGGTAAGATGTTTATAAAGATGTAAAACCCTATGCAACAAGGTTGTACTAACTTGTGACCCATGAATTGAGAAGGATTCGTGAGTAAGAACATACTGCATATATAATAAAAAATTTTTTTAAAAAGGAGATGGTAATCTTTTACTAACTTATTTTTAGGAACCATCATATAATTCATGTGGCTTTTGCATATTGTTCATTGAATTACAGTGTAAAGAATACTTGTACATCAGCTACACAATGAAACCAAGGAGCGGGAACAAAGGGAACCTTTCCGTTTTTGTCTCCATTTGTTGTTTAGTCACTAAGTCGTGTCTGACTCTCTGTGACCCCCTGGACTGTAGCCCGCCAGGCTCCTCTGCCCATGGGATTTCTCAGGCAAGAATGCTGGAGTGGGTTGCCATTTCCTTCTCCAGGAGATCTTCCCGATGCAGGGATGAGCCCATGGCTCTTTCATTGGCAGGTGCATCCTTTACTGCTGAGCCACCAGGGAAGCCCTTTTGCCCCAGTTTGTTGTTGTCAGTTGCCCAGTTGTGTCCAACTCTTGGTGATCCCATGGACTGCAGCATGCCAGCTTTTGTATACAGTTCAGGAGGCTCTCATGGTAAGTATACAGGAGTGGTCTGCCCTTCCTTCCTCCAGTGGGTCATGTGTTGTCAGAACTCTCCGTTATGACCCATCCATCTTGGGTGGCCCTACATGGCATGATTCATAGTTCCATTGAGTTACCCATGCCCCTTTGCCACAGGAGAGTGTCCCAATAGCAGCAATTATATTTGAATTATAAAAGGCAGATACGATTGATTTAATTAAAAAAAGATGAAAATAAATATGGTCAGAATTATAAAACCAGCCAAGATCTGTTTGCAGAAAAGCTAGACAGAGATGTCAACCATGTTGCTTGTGTTGTCATTGAGTCAGTAAGTTGTGCCCAACTCTCTGTAACCCCTGGACTGCAGCACACCAGGCTTCTCTGTCATCCACTATCTCCCAGAGTTTGCTCAAATTCATGTCCATTGAGTCAGTGATGCTATCTAACCATCTCTGCCTCTGCTGCCCCCTTCTCCTTTTGTCTTCAATCTTTTCCAGCATCAGGGTCTTTTCAATGTATCAGCTCTTTGCATCAGATGGCCAAAGTACTGGAAATTCAGCTTCAGCAACGAGCATGAAAAGGTGAAAGTGGCTCAGTCATGTCCAACTCTTTGTGACCTTATGAACTCTAGCCCGCCTGGCTCAGGAAAGAATACAGTAGTGGGTAGCCATTTCCTTCTCCAGGGGATCTTCCCAACCCAGGAATCAAAGCTGGGTCTCCTGCAATGCGTGCAGATTCTTTATAGTCTGAGCCACCAAGCATATGGAGCCACTAATCAAACTGCCTGCTACTTCTTTGAAGTGGTGATGTTTTGCAATGAGCAAATGGCTATGATGTTCAGCACTGACTGAGGGAATTGCTGTTTTAGGGCCGTAATGAATTCTTGAGGCTGGAGAGGGTTCAGGTATGTAGTCCCATCTGCTGTGTCATGGACTTCATCAGCCTGGCTCAGAGGCTTCCTGCTTTTTGAGAGTATTTCAGAAAAAGGCATTTGGCCAGGGATACTTCTTTTTTTTTTTTACTTGTCACTGGGCACTTGGTCACATCAAGTAGTGAGAGAAGGTATCCACTGATAAGTGTGATTTCTGAAAGGGAAGTCGAGGAATTCCCCTCATCCATTGGAAAATAAAGTAATAAATTTGTCTACCATTAGACTGTGGAAACTGCAGTTTCATCCCTGACTTTATGCCTTGGCTTGGGACATTGTTCATGAGTTAAAAGCAATCTTCAAGAGAGGGTATCGGTCTTTTAAACATCATTGTGCCAGTGTTCATTGAATTATATCCCCAAATTAGATGTTAGTAGGAAGAAATAAGGGCTTGCCTGGTGGCTCAGACAGTAAAGAATGTGCCTGTAATGCCAGAGATTTGGGGTCAATCCCTGGGTCAGGAAGATTCCTCCGGAGGAGGGCATGGCGACCCACTCCAGTATTCTTGCCTGGAGAATCCCATGGACAGAGGAGCCTGGTGGGCTGCAGTTGCAAAGTGTCGGACCCTACTGAGCAACTAAGCAGAGCATAGCATAGCACAGGAAGAAATAACAGAAAAAAATTGGAAGAACTGAGTTGTCTGGAGCAAAGGAAAATTCATCAGAAAGGAAGACAAGGTAAAGCAACCATAATAATAACTTCTAATTATTATTTCCCAAGCATTGTTCTGGTTGCTTTTTACATGTTATTTTATTTAATCCTCACCAAATTCTGACTTTTATAACTGTATTATATGTGACAAAATATAGGCTCATATGAATTAAAGAACAAGCCCAAATTCAGTCAACAAAGTGATGGGGTTGAAATCTAGTCTGGGATTGACCACTCCTTTATGTGGGCAGCTAGCCAGTATGTTGTCCAGCACTTTCACCAAGGTCCACCTCTTTTGGGATCTGCCATGTTTTCCTTGACCATCCTCCATATAGTGAGATCAGAATCTCAGGAATTCCCTGGTGGTCCAGTGGTTAGGACTCTGCACTCTCACTACTGAGGGGTCAGTTGGGAAACTAAGATCCCACAAGCCACATGGTATAGCCAAAAAGAAAAAAAAAAAGTCAGAGTCTCTGCCAAGGTCATCAAGGACCAGGAATAACATCTTTAGTTTTACTCACAATTCTATCCATGTGTATGTCCTTGAGGAAGTGACTCCACTTCTTTTGTCCTGATTCTTCAACTGCACAGTCAGAGTGGGATGGTCTCCATGATTCTCCACATTTTTGACTCATAGATCCCCCAGTAATGATCCACTTTTCCCAGGTAAACAAACTTTCTCACAAACCATTTTCCATAACTTCACATTCTTGTGGACTTTCTGAAATTTGGATCAGGCTAAGCATCTCTAGACTAGATAGTCTTTCTGTTATTTTTTGATGAGACTGCTGATTTAGACTTTTCATCTTCTTAGACATCCCTCTTAGGAATAAGAGGTAGTGGCAGTCATGAGTTAAGTAAAATGTCAAAGAGTAAGGAAAATATGAATCTAATATAATTAAACAAAAGCTTAAATGTGTACATTTCTGTAAGATAGTATTTTACGAACAATTTTTGTCAAGAATAGTATTAATTTTTAACCATTGGGAGATGCTTATAAATGTGTAAATAATACCATCATTTAATGCTCAATTTTCTCCAATTCCTCTGTTCTTTTGTAATAAGCAATTATTATTAATGATGATAAATGCTATCACACTGAACATGTACATCTAAGCATTGTGTTAAACATTTTGCATACCTTGTCTCATCTTTGTAAGTTTTAAAGATGAAAATAGAGACTCAAAGAAGTTCTTCATGTATAGATGTATTTTTCAGAGTTTCTATTGTAGTTTGGCTTCTGTAACTAATTATGGCTCTAAAGAAGCACATCATTGAACTAAAACTTGTTGTCAAGTGAAAAGCTATTATATGTGATTTGAGATTATGTTTGGCTTTCTAGCTAGTAGTAAACTCAACTTGGAGTGAATTAACCAGATACTGTATGAGCCTAGTGCTCCTGAATAAACCCCAGAAACTTCATAGAAATGCCAACCTTACCCCCACCCCCTGCAAAAAAAAGCAGTATATTTGTTATATTCAAGGAGAAAATGGTCAGAAAACTTGAATCAGGGATTTCCTCTTCACTTAGGATTTTACATTTGGAAGCTTATCAGATCAGGCTGAATTCCTGCAAATGTATCTACCTGAGATAGGAGGTTTCACCTCCATCCTCCTACTTTGCCACTGCTTTTCTGGTGCTTTTTAGGAATCACTTATGGGTCATCTTCTGAGGGAAGTCATCTAGAACCCTATTTAGGCTCTGATCTAGTTTCCCAAATGCAAGTTTATAATCACTTCAGTACAGAAAACACATCAAGGTGGACCTGTGTTTCCATAGATGGATAAATGTGGAGTTGCTTAGCTGCATCCACTCAGACTTTTTTTCCCTCTTTCTCCAGTCCTGAATATCTTAGCAGAACCCAGGGTTTCTTGGAAGAAGTTGGAAAACTTTTAGGATAAATATTTTCTTTTGCTTTAAAAAATTCAATTATTGTTTCCCTGATTTCTTCTGCCAAACATTGTGTGTTAATTCACCAATCAGCGCATATAGTAGCAGTACATTTATTTACTCTCTCAGAGAGTATAGTATTTTCAAGAATCCCTCTCTGAGGCAACCAGCTCAATTCCCCAAATGTAGTTATAGCTTATTACTATTCCATATGTTTTTCATTCCATAACTAGTTCAACTTCACGTTAATGAGAATCAACTCTGTTCACCTTGAATCCTTGAATTAAGAGATTGTATAAATCCTAGCTGAAGTCAATGATGACTGAATTTTTTTTCCTAGAGTGTGACTTTTCATTTAATAAACTTATCTAATGGACACATATAACAGTAACTTATCTGGGAGTGTGGCAGGCAAATTTTGTGGGAAAAAAAATCAATTTCCTTCTTTCAATATTTCTTTTAACAAGGTTGAAAAATCATATATCTTCACACAGAATGTTCCTGAGCTCTGTGATTAACATGCACGGCTGTTTCTTAACAGCTCTCTCTCACTTTTAAAATGACATTGAGAGCTTAGAGGCCCTTGTTCTTAATTTTTAAACCTACTTTCATTGTGTCTGACACAAAGCTGAACATCTTTGCCGTAATTACTGTATAACAGTTATTTTTTGCAAAGTTGTAATTTTCCTAAAATTAGCTGGACTGCCTCAATTATGTAAATTGAATCCTGAGACTTTAATGATTATATTTGCTGGAGCACACTAGACTTTTACTGGGAAATATAATGGGAGGGAACGCCTCCAAATGAGACCAGGGAAACATGATTCACTACTGGTAGTTACAGTCTCTTATGGACAGTTGGTTGGAGGTTGGGTCCTCTCTCTGCATTCTGCAATTAAAGAAGATCTATGCAAAGCATCTCAGACTAGAATCCTGCAAAGGGTAGAAGGAAGATCCAAGTGTTAAGAGTTCCAGATGGCCTTGATGCTGCATTTTGGCAAGGCTGGCCTGCATCTTCAGTCTTTATTTTCTCTTGACACAATGTCCTTTCTCTCCCCACAAGATGCCTTGTTCTGTTTTATCTACTGATGTGTGCCAAACTACCCTAAAATTTAGTAGTTTTGACAATAACTTATTATTCCTCAATGTACTGTGGGTTGAGTAGACTAAGCTGGACAGTTCTTGCTCATCACCTCTCATGGGATCATGGTCAGAGGACAGCTAGGGTGGAAATAGACTGCAGGCTGATAGGGCTGGACAGCCAAGATATCACATTTCAGGCTCTACATGCCCTATGAAGAAGGCTAGCCTGGACTTCCTTCATGGTGCCTCAGAGGGAAACGGGGGAGGCTGCCAGATCTTTCAAAGCATAGTCCTGTAGTCCAGGGCTTCCCAGGCAATGCTAGTGGTAAAGAAGCTGCCTCAATGCAGGAGACATGGGTCACAGATTCAATCCCTGGGTCAGGAAGATCCCCTGGAGGAGGGCATGGCAACCTACTCCAGTGTTCTCGCCTGGAGAATCCCACGGACAGAGGAGCCTGGAGGGCTAGAGTCCGTGGGGTTGTGAAGAGTTGGCCGTGACTGAGCGACTGAACTGAACTTAATTCACCACACCTTTCACTGAGTTTGGTCTCTGATGGGTTTTGCTTCCTTCTTTCCTCCCTCTCCTCCTTTGTCTTTCTCTCCCTTCTTTTCCTTCTTCCTTGCCCTTTCCTTCCTTTCCTTCCTTCCTTCTTCTCCATTGCTTATTTTCTTTTCCTCTTTGCTTGAGACCAAATTCACCAAGTTGTCTTATTTTGCTACTTGTATTTTATCTAATCCTTTCAGAGGAAGTTTTCAAAAACTGAACTCCTCCCACCTGATTACACATATCTCTTTCCTAACTATACTCAGTTTTCATTAACTGGATTCTCCTCAATTCTAAAACTCTCATTTCATCTTCCTGCTTCACTATCTCCCTATGAGCAAGGTCTACTTCAGTTCAGTTCAGTTGCTCAGTCGTGTCCGACTCTTTGCGACCCCATGGACCATAGCACGCCAGGCTTTCCTGTCCATCACCAACCCCCAGAGCTTACTCAAACTCATGTCCATGGAGTTAGTAATGTCATACAACCATCTCCCTCTTTGCCATTCCCTTCTCCTCCTCCTTCAATCTTTCCCAGAATCAGGGTCTTTTCAAATGAATCAGCTCTTTGCATCAGGTGGCCAAAGTATTGGAATTTCGGCCTAAGCATCAGTCCTTCCAATGAATGCTCATTACTGATTTCCTTTAGGATAGACTGGTTGGATCTCCTTGCAGTCCAAGGGACTCTCAAGAGTCTTCTCCAACACCACAGTTCAAAAGCATCAATTCTTCAGTGCTCAGCTTTCTTTATAGACCACTTCTCACATCCATACATGACTACTGGAAAAACCATAGCGTTGACTAGACGGACTTTCGTTGGCAAAGTAATGTCTCTGTTTTTTAATATGCTGTCTAGGTTGGTCATAACTTTTCTTCCAAGGAGCAAGCATCTTTTAATTTCATGGCTACAGTCACCATCTGCAGTGATTTTGGAGCCCAAAAAAGTAAAGTCTGTCACTGTTTCCATTGTTTCCCTATTTATTTGCCATGAAGTGGTGGGACTGAATGCCATGATCTTAGTTTTCTGAATGCTGTGTTTTAAGCCAACTGTTTCACTCTCCTCTTTCACTCTCGTCAAGAGACTCTAGTTCTTCACTTTCTGCCATAAGGGTGGTGTCACCTGCATATCTGAGGTTATTGATATTTCTCCTGGCAATCTTGATTGCAGCTTGTGCTTCATCCAGCCCATCATTTCTCACGATGCACTCGTCATATAAGTTAAATAAGCAGGGTGACAATATACAGCCTTGACTTACTCCTTTCCCAATTTGGAACCAGTCTGTTGTTCCATGTCCAGTTCTAACTGTTCCTTCCTCACCTGCATACAGATTTCTCAGGAGGCAGGTCATGTGGTCTGGTAGTCCCATCTCTTTAAGAATTTTCCACAATTTGTTGTGATCTGCACAAAGGCTTTGGCTAGTGTCTACTTATCTACACTCCAATACTGTGACTTTTCTCCTTTTTTCCAGGTATAATCATATGTTTCAAAAAGATGTACTTTTTACTCTAGCGTTCATGATATCTGGATTATACTACATCATCTAAACAGATGAATGTCAGTTCAGTCATATTAACAACAGCACCTTCAGTTAAAACTTGTTGAGCGCTTGTTGTGTTAGAGTTGTTGCAGTTTACATTATCTCATTTAAATCTTTAAAATCATCTTATGAGGTAGATGTTATTAAACCTATTTTGCAGATTAGAAAAAATGAAGCCTGAAGTCAAAAATAAGTGTATTTAAGTATATTAGATAATTATAAATGATTTTCATGATGGTTGTATCAATTTGTAGTCCCGCCAGGTTTGTGAGAACACCCCAACTGGCCCCACATTCTTCACAGAATTGGTATTGTTAGACTGCTTAATTTTTGCCCATCTAGAGAGTATAAAATTGCATTTTATTTTTGTTTTAATTTGTATTTTCCCAGTTGCTAAAGAACGTATACATGTTTCATCCTATTTATTGGCCATGTTTATTTTCTCATCTAGAAAATAACTGTTTATATATCTTTGCCTGTTTTCTCATTAAAATTTTTTCCCCTGATTTCTTGTAGATATTCATGATACTAATCTTTAAAATATACATGGGAATTTTTGCATATGTGGCAAATATTTTAGAGTGTGACTTGTCTTTTCACTCTCCTTTGGGTGTTTCCTGATGAGTGGAGGTTCTATATCTATGGTTCATGTACACATACCATCTGAAGATAATGCAGATTTGTTTCTTTCTTTCTGATGTTTGCATCTTGTATTTCTCCATTTTTTCTAATTGCACTGGCTAATATCTTTATTACAAGAGTACCTATTAATAGATGTAATACTGGATATCCTTGTCTTAATAGAGAATGCTTTATTACATTTTACTGCTATGTATATTAATATTGTGGAATTAATTTCTAGCTCCTTAAGTTTTTTCCTCAATAATGAATAGATTTTTAATTTTTATCTAGTAATTTTTCAATAAGTGTATTAAGCAGGTTATACGAGTTTCCCCATCAATTGTTTACTGTGGTAAAGCACCTAAAAGTATTCCCAGTATGGTAGGAACCTTACATTTTGGGGATAAAATCATGTTGTTGTAATGTTTTATGTTTTTCTTACATGAATATGTTTAGCTTGATAATATTTTAAGATTTTCACATCCACATTTATGAGTGAGATTGACCTAAAATTTTAATTTCTCCTAATGTATTATTGGCTCTAATGTAAGATCATATATACTTTATGGAATAATTCAAACATTGTTAGTCTTTTTGTTTTCTGGAAGTCATGTAAAACTCTTTGAATATTTTGTGGAACCCTCTTATAAAGATCTCTAGCCCTGGTGTTACCTTTGTGGAAAGAATTTTTTTAAATTTATTAACTATGTTTCTTTCAACTGTGTAGGACTACTCAAATATTTTATCACACTGGTGAGAATGGCTGCTATCCAAAAATCTACAAACAGTAAATGCTGGAGAGGATGTGGAGAAAAGGGAACTCTCTTACACTGTTGGTGGGAATGCAAACTAGTACAGCCACTATGGAGAACAGTGTGGAGCTTCCTTAAAAAACTGGAAATAGAACTGCCATATGACCCAGAAATCCCACTGCTGGGCATACACACCGAGGAAACCAGAATTGAAAGAGACACATGTACCCCAATGTTCATTGCAGCACTGTTTATAATAGCCAGAATATGGAAGCAACCTAGATGTCCATCAACAGACGAATGGATAAGGAAGCTGTGGTACATACACACAATGGAATATTACTCAGCCATTAAAAAGAATGCATTTGAATCAGTTCTAATGAGGTGGAAGAAACTGGAGCCTATTATACAGAGTGAAGTAAGTCAGGAAGAAAAACACCAATATAGTATGCTAACACATATATATAGAATTTAGAAACATGGTAATGATAACCCTATATGTGAGAGAGCAAAAGAGACACAGATGTATAGAACAGTCTTTTGGACTCTGTGGGAGAAGGTGAGGGTGGGATGATCTGAGAGAATAGCACTAAAACATGTATATTATTATATGTGGGTCAGATCGCCAGTCCAGGTTCGATGCATGAGACGGTGCTCAGGGCTGGTGCACTGGGGTGACCCTGAGGGATGGAATGGGGAGGGAAGAGGGAGGGGTGTTCAGGATGGGGAGCACATGTACACCCATGGCTAATTCATGTCAATGTTAAAAAAAACCCACTACAATATTGTAATTAGCCTCCAATTAAAATAAATAAATTAAAAACAAACAAAAAACCCAAATATTTTTATTAATACATTATTGTTTTCTAGGAATTTGTCATTTTGTATATGCTTTCAAGATTTTTACATAAAGATGTTTATAATATTATTTTATCATCTCTTAATATCTGCTGGTTTGTAATTAGGGCCTCAGTCTGCATGATTGCTTAGCTTTATATTCTTTTTTAATCTGGATTGCCTTGCCAATTCACTTTCTTCTGTATTGCATATTTTTCTTTTTTTTATTAGTTTTGCCATACAATGACATGATATCGCCATGGGTTTACATATGCTCCCCCTCCAGAACC
>ML663010.1:11427778-11482047 GCA_007570785.1 Antilocapra americana
ATCTCGGTGCACCAGCCCCGAGCATCAGTCCTGAGCTGGCGATTGATTTCACATATGATAATTAACATGCTTCAATGCCATTCTCCCATATCATCCCACCCTTGCCCTCATCCAGAGTCCATGAGTCTATTCTATACATTTGCGTTCCTTTTGCTGTCTCGCATGCTGGGTTCTTGTTACCATCTTTCTAAATTCCATATATATGCGTTAGTATACTGTATTGTTGTTTTTCCTTCTGGCTTACTTCACTTGCATATTTTTCTTTTAAAATTTCTCATTTTGTTCCTCTTTCTCCATTCTCCAGGTTTTCCCTTTTTTTTTTCTCCTTTTGATATGATGATTTAACTTATGAATGTTTTGCTTTTCCTCTTTTTTAGAATAACTGTCCAAAGATATACATTTCCCTTTCCTTTATTTTTTCTGAAAATTCATAAAGTATTTTTGTTATCATTCAGTTCTATATATTGTTTCCTTACTAATTTTTGAAAAATTTACGAGCTACTTGTAGGTGTAATTTTTTAAAAATGCAAGTATATAATTCTTCAACTATTCTTTTTTTTTTTTTAGATTTTTTTTTTCCTCGGTAAAAGGAGATAAAGTTTCAAAAAATCACACAAACATATATCTAGCTTAATCCAGGACCATAAGGCAAACACACTTGAAATCACAATCCAGTTCAATTCAGGGTACCTTGTCAGTCACCTCAGAAGTCCCTTCATGTGTTCTGCCCCAACCATAAACCATTTATCCTTCCAAAATAGTCTAAGACTTCATTATCCTAAAACTTAAAGTAGCTATTTCCTTTCATTTAACCAATCAAAATTTCATTTCTATGCCCTCATCTTGCCCATTGTTTTTGTTTAATATGCATTTTAATTCTCTTAATGTAAATCGTCCTCTTCTTCCTTTTCTCTTCCTCCCATTTTATCTGTTTTGGAACAAGACTCATTTATCACAGTCAGGATTTTGCTAATCCACCCTCCTGTTGCAGTGTGCCAGTTGCATGTTCGTGTTGCTCTATTTTCTGTATTTCCTGCATAGGATAAAACTGTGACAAAGTTATTATTATTATTATTATTTTTTTACTTATTACAGCTATATTTTGTGCATGCTTAGTTGCTCAGTCATGTTCGACTCTGCTATCCCCTGGACTGTAGACCACCAGGCTCCTCTGCTCATGGGATTTTCCAGGTAAGAATAGTGGAGAGGGTAGCCATTCCCTTCTCCAGGTGATCTTTCTGATGCAGGGACTGAACCCATATCTCCTGCACTGCAGGCCGATTCCTTATTGTCTGAGCGAACAGGGAAGCCCCTTCATTATTCTATATATTGCTAATTCTGCTTTTAAATAAAATAAACAGTGAAGTGTCACAACATTTTTATTTTTCTTGTCTCTTAGTTGGTATAGTTGGCAGCTGATGAATATTAACGTTCTTTTATGTAAAAAGTACATCCCTAATAAAAGTGGGAAAAAGACTGAGACCTTTGAATCCTAACATTTTTAGGCAGTAAAGAACTTGCGCTATGTCTCCCAGATGGCTTTAGAGCTCCCAAACAGATCTGGTGATTTCCCCTTGGAAAAATATTTCTTTCTACAGTTAAAAAGCTGACAATGAACAGAATCTTCCTTTAGTGACTATATGAACTTCACATGGCCAAGTTTTGTATTCCTGCACTTAATGAGCTTAAAGAGTAAGCATGCACATCTTTGCTCTTTCCCACCACAAAAGAAATCTTTGTCATAATGGCTCACCTTGAATCTCACGAATCTATTAAAAGAAGACCCAGTGGATCTTCAACTATTTATAACCTTTATAAAGCAGACACATGCATCTCTAATTTTATGGCCAATGGTAGTAAATGTTTTTAATAACAAAATAGACAAACGGTAGTAGTTGTAACTCAGAATATCCGTCTATCCCACATTGGGAGGAAACAACCTGCTCTTTCTAACTCTGTTTAATGTCTGATGAAAATTTTTTTATAATAATGCTGGAGTTAGCTGAAGTTATAAGAAAGTAGGAGTTCAGAGAATCTTTTGATCACCTGGTTCAGCCTCTTCAGTTTAGGTAATTGGAATGGCATCTTCAAGTTCAGGTTGTCATTTTTTCTTTCCCCTAATGGATTTTAGAAAAGACACTAAATGAATGGAAAAATACTAAGCACTTGAGACACAACTTTTAAATCATTCTGGTTACAGTTCTGCTGAGGAACAATTTAGATGTGGGAAATCAGGTGATAAAGAGTTTAATGACAGAAATCAGTTTTATATTGATGTCTGATGAGACCCTGGAACATTTAATTCTTCTTGGTTCCGGACTTTGTTCATGAATTAGTCAGGATCCATAAAGCTGAAGGCTATTGGGATTTAGAAACAGACTTTTTATATTTTGTTGTCTCTTCTTTAACTTTTCAGAAAAAGTAGCAAGCTGGACTATTTCTGTTTTCTTATATGTTTGTTTTTATACAGTTTTACCTTTCAGGGCATCAGACTTCTAAAGGAAGTTCAGTCGATAGCATCTGTGATAGGTTAACAATGGGGCACATTATTCTACTTTGCCTTCTATTGAAAGATGACATTTCTCCTCTTGAATCTGGGCTTGACTTAGAGATTTGGTTGATCATAAAATGCTATAGGGGAAAATTCTGAGCCTTCTCAAGCTGGTTGATGAGAATTCATGCAGCTTCCATCTGAGCCTCTTTGAATACTTGCTTTTGAAACTGATCATGCTGTGAGGAAGCCCAACCAGCCCCAGGGAGTGCCCCCTGACCAGATGAACTCCCAGCTGACACCCCCAGAAACTTGATAGCCATGTTGGAATCATATTCTCCAGACCAGTTGGGCTGCTGATGCCTCATGGGATTGTGATGAGCCTATTCTGCCAAACTCTGCCCAAATTGTAAATTTACAAGCCAAAAATATGACTGTTTTTATTTTAAGCTATCAAATTCTAGATTATTTGTTATACAGCAATAGATTACAAAATAGCATGTTATTTCCTGGACTGATTTCTCACTCAATAGGAAATAAGACAAAGGAGTCAAGAGAATGGAAACCCAGCTATTTTCTGATTTTCAGTAGTGGTTAGGTTGGAGGATTTGTCTTCGTTTGAGCTTAAGTTAGTTTGCTGAGACCTACCCTGCATTTCTGAACTTGTCCACCTGAAGCAAAGTTGAATTTTGGGGAGACATAGGTCATTGTCTCCCTCCAGTCCAGGTGGAGAAAGAGACTAAGCCCTCCATTCTTAAGCCATTTAATATATGAGATTCACTCTTTAGAGAAACATAGACCAGTGACTCACCACCAGCGAGTCACTTCACAAGCCTTCCCCCTGGAGAAGAGCCTGGAAGCATTTGGCAGCAAACTGGACAATGACCTTTGATGCTGGAACTCTGGCAGTGTGGTCAGGGCTGAAGTCATCCATGGGAAAGACATTATGACATACACATGACATATGACTATGTGTAGCCCCAACAGATCAGCTGGGCATTTTGGTTTGTTGTGTGTTGGGGCAAGATGAGCCTGGTTCAATGACAGCATGTTAGCTCACCACGAAAAAGAGAGATGGTTGCATAGCAGTGATTGACAGAGCTTTCAAGTTGGCAAATGGTTGGCAGGTCAGAGAGGGCAAGGTAGCTCACAACATCTACCATAGCCTTGCCTAAGTATCTTTGATCATAAACAGGTTCCCACTGGCCGCAAAGCTCAGCCCATGTTTCAGCATTAGCATCTGAAGCACCAATACTTGGGCCACCTGTGCGAAGAACTTACTCTTTGGAAAAGGCCCTGATGCTGGGAAGACTGAAGGCAGGAGGAGAAGGGAACAACAGAGAGTGAGATGGTTGGATGGCATCACCAACTTAATAGGCGTGAGTGTGAGCAAGCTCTGGGAGCTGGTGATGGACAGGGAAACCTGGCGTGCTGCAGTCCATGGGGTCACAGAGAATCAGGCATGACTGAGCAACTGAACTAAATTGACTGAATCATGCAGTAAACTTATAAAAGTCCAAGTAGGCTAAGAAAACAAAAAACTCCAAGTAGGTATTTAAGAGATTTGATATTATCTTAGAGAAATGGAAGAACTTAGGAATTCAATAGAGGTCAGCAATGCAAGAAAATAATAAAGACCAATAGAAATATCAAGATAAATAAGAGGCATGACTTTGAGCAGGCTCCGGGAGTTGGTGATGGACAGGGAAGCCTGGCATAGTGCAGTCCATGGAGTTGCAAAGAGTCGGACATGACTGAGAAGCTGAACTGAACTGAGGGATGCCTCAACTTGCATCTATGACAACTTGCTCACAGAAAGAACATGAAAATATCAGTACGGGCATAGACAAGATGCTGGAGTAGAAGGACCTTGAGCTCACCTCCTCTCACAAGAACCATAGAATTACAATTAACTACTGGACCACCATCAATAAAAAATAATGGAATGTACAAAAAAGATATTCTACATTTGAAGATATATATAAAAAAAAGTGAAATCGCTAAGTCGTGTGCCTCTTTGCGACCTCATGGACTGTGGCCCATCAGGCTCTTCCATCCATGGGGTTCTCCAGGCAAGAGTACTGGAGTGGGTTGCAATTTCCTTCTCCAGGGGATCTTCTCAACCTAGGGATCGAGTCCAGGTCTCCTGCATTGTAGGCAGACACTTTATCGTCTGAGCCACCAGGGAAATCCAAGGACATAAAGAGGAAACCAAATGAGACAGTAGGAGGGATGCACTCATGATACAATCAAATCCCACACCACCCCTCAAAAAGAGTGACCCCAAAACTGGGGAGTAATTATATCACAGATATAGCTATAATTATATATTATATTATATATTTTATATATATATTATATAAATATCTGCTCCATCTTGCAGGAGTGAGAGCTCTTAGCCCCATGTCAGGATCCCAGTTTCCTGGTCTGGCCTCAGGAGGAGGAACTCCCAGAGCATTTGGCTTTGAAGGCCAGAAGTGCCTGACTACAGGAGCTCCACAGGATTAGGGGAAACAGAGACTCCACTCTCAGAGGGTGCATACAAGGTCTCATGCACACTAGGACCCAGGACCACAGGATCCATAGGAGCCTGGGGTAGACCTACCTACTGGTCTTGGAGGGTCTCTTGGGTAGAGAGGGGATGGCTGTGGGTCTCTCTGGGGTCATAAAGTTTGTGGAAGAAATATCAGGGAGTGTTCATCTACTTGAACTCTTGCTGGAGGCAGACGTATTGCTTGGGTAATCAGTACCGAGACTTGGCCTCACCCAACAGCTAGTCAATAGCCACTGAGTTTTCATGCTGGGACACCTAGGGCTGCACAACCAACAAGGTGGGGCCACAGTCCCACCCATTAGCAGACAGGCTGCCTAAAGTCTTCCTGAGGACACAACCACCTCTAGACACTCCCTTTGACACAGCTCTGCTCACGAGAGGATATGGTATATTTGCTGTTGTTCAGTCTCTCAGTGGTGTCTGACTCTTTTCGACCCCATGGACTGTAACACATCAAGCTTCCCTGTCCTTCACTATCTTTCGGAGTTTGCTCAAACTCATGTCCATTGAGTTGGTGATGCCATCCAGCCATCTTGTTGTCTGTCGTCCCCTTCTCCTCTTGCCTTCAATCTTTCCCAGCATCAGGGTCTTTTACAGAGTCAGCTTTTCACATCAGGTAACCAAAGTTTTGGAGCTTTAGCTTTAGCATCAGCCTTCCAATGAATATTCAGGACTTAATTCCTTTAGGACTGACTGGTTTGATCTCCTTGCTGTCCAAGGGTCTCTGAAGAGTCTTCTCCAACACCACAGTTCAAAAGCATCAATTCTTTGGCACTCAGCCGCCTTTATGGTCCAACCCTCACATCTGTACATGACTGCTGGAAAAACCATAGCTTTGACCATACAGATATTTGTTGGCAAAGTGATGTCCCTGCTTTTTAATATGCTGTCTAGGTTAGTCATAGCTTTTCTTCCAAGAAGCAAGCGTGTTTTAATTTCATGGCTTCAGTCACCATCTGCAGTGATTTTGGAGCCCAAGAAAATAGTCTGTTACTGTTTCCATTGTTTATCCATCTATTTGCCATGAAATGATGGGACCAGATACCATGATCTTAGTTTTTTGAATGTTGAGTTTTAAGCCAGCTTTTTCACTCCCCTCTTTCACTTGTATCGAGACTCTTTAGTTCCTCTTCACTTTAAGCCATTAAAGTGGTATCATCTGCATAGCTGAGGTTATTGATATTTCTCCTGGCAATCTTTATTCCAGGAGATTCTTGTGATTCATCTAGCCCAGTATTTCACATGAAGTACTCTGCATAGAAGTTAAATAAGCACGGTGACAGTATATGGCCTTGATGTGCTCCTTTCCCAGTTTGGAACCAGTCCATTGTTCCATTTGCAGTTCTAACTGTTGCTTCTTGACCTGCATACATATTTCTCAGGAGGCAGTAAGTTGGTCTGGTATTCCCATCTCTTTAGGAATTTTCCACAGTTTGTTGTGATCCATACAGTTGTGGCTCAGCTGGTAAAGAATCCACTTGTAATGTGGGAGACCTGGGTTTGATCCCTAGGTTGGGAATATTCCCTGGAGAAGGAATCAGCTACTCACTCCAGTATTCTGGCCTGAAGAATTCCATGGACTGTATAGCCCATGGGATCGCAAAAAGTCGTATGTGACTGAGCAACTTTCGCTTTACTCACACAGTCAAACGCTTTAGCATAGTCAGTGAAGCAGAGGTAAATATTTTTCTGAAACTCTCTTGCTTTTTCTATGATCCAAGGAATGTTGGCAATTTGATCTCTGGTTCCTCTGCCTTTTCTAAATCCAGCTTGAACACCTGGAAGTACTTGGTTCACATACTGGCAAATCGAGTGCAACACTTCAGCAGTTTCATCTTTAGAATTTGAAATAGATCAGCTGGAATTCCATCACCTCCCCACCTTTGTTGGTAGTGATGCTTCCTTAAGGCCCACTTGACTTCACATTCCAGGATGTCTGGCTCTAGGTTATCACCATCGTGGTTATCCAGGTCATTAAGATTTTTTTGATTAATTCTTCTGTGTATTTTTTAAAATTTTTTATTCCTATTTTATTTTTTATTTATTTTCTTCTGTATATCTTTGCCATGTCTTTTTATCTTCTGCTTCCCATTAGGTCCGTATCATTTCTGTCCTTTATTGAGCCCATTTTGCATGAAGTATTTCCTTGGTGTCTCTAATTTTCTTGAAGAGATCTCTAGTCTTTCTCATTCTATTGTTTTCCTCTATTTCGTTGCATTGACCACTTAGGGAGGCTTTTTTTTTTTAATCTCTCCTTGCTATTCTTTGGAACTCTGCATTCAGATATCTTTCCTTTTCTCCATACACACACATATCAGAATCACTTTCCTGTATATCTGGGACTAAAACAACATTAGAAATCAATTATACTTTAATAAAAAATAGTTTAAAGAAAAAAAGTCATGAGGAATCAAACGCCCCGTGGCCTCATAAGTCAAGGATCACAACCATGTTTCTGATTTGATTCTCAAATTGAACCCCTGGGTAACGAGTCACATCTATTTCACCTGCTGTCGCTGCTCAAGGTGATTTTAAGGCTTAGGCTTTCTCCCAGTTGTAGAGAGCCTAAACATTGAGATGTTTGCTGGAGTTGTTCTCCAGGAACTTGAAGTCAGCTGTGTTTATTTTAGGATGAGCCTATGAAATGGGATAGGATCACCAACCCCTCAACTGGACCTGCGCGTGTCTGCTCCTAACTTTGTGACGGTCCGGAGGCCTGTAGCCTCATTATGCCTGTGCAGAACAGTGATTTCCTGGCTCCTGTGCCCCGCTACCTTTTCCCACACCACCCAGGCCTCCCTGCTGTGCACCCTGAGAATGCTGGGTCCCCCTCATTCCTGATCCTATAAATACCCAGAGCCCCTAGACTTCCAGAGACTGGCTTGAGGTTTGTGCCTGGGTCTTCACTCTTTTCCACATGCACTCTAGCTCTGGAGTGCCTGCAGAAAAAGGCAGTTTCTTTTTTCTTTTTTGAATTTTTTGGTCCTCTGTTTTAAGTATTTTGGGGTTTTTGAACTTAAGCATGGAGAATTGCTTTTTGAAGCCACGGAAGTTCTAGCAAGTAGCAGTTCCCACCTCAACAACTACAGTGGATCCTGGGAATGGCTGGCTTCTGCTGTGTCTGGATCCCTAACTTCAGACTCATAGCAAAACCTTTTGAACAAAGCTTTTAAAGGAAGAGATTGTGACCCTCTCTAGACTGAAATCTTGGAGGATAAACATCCAGCAGACTGGCTCCATCCTTGCGGGGCTGGACCTTATGAGATACAGATGGGAAACCGAAGCCATGCTGCACAAAAACCTGGAACAAGGCCATCCAAACTTGCACTGTTCCAGACCCTGATTCTGACTTCTCCCGGGGGCAGGTGAACCAAAACAGATCTCAAGGTGCTTCTCAGAAACTGCGAGAAATAAGGTGAGTGGGCTTACTGCAGTGGTGGCTTTTGGTAAAGTCAAACTTTAGAAGGCAATTGAAGTAGCTTCCTAAGTTATAAGAGTGAGCTTTTCTTTAGTTAGACCTTTGTTTCTAAGTCTCCAGGCTTGCAGGGACAACTCAGTGACTAGATTTTTCTTACTTTGGCAAAAGTAGGTATATCTCTAGCGATGGACCTATCATCCAAAATCATTTCCTTTGATCATGCTCACCCCTTGGTGGTGCTGGCCAGTTTTTCAACCATCCCTAACTTCGCTGCCTTAAGATGTAAACTATCAACGAGGCTGATCACCTGTCTTCTGTCTTTATCTCTGTTATTGAATCTTCATATTTAAAACAAACAAACACAACGACTCTGGCATCTATCCCTGTCAAAGTTCTACTTGGTTAGAATATTGAAGAAACCATAATTTTCCCAGCCTATGCCTATTCCATATTTAATACCTAAGTGTTTCAGCCAAATGGATAATGATTGAGATATGAAAATACATAAAAAGCGGAGACACCAAAAATCCCTTCTTGACTGTGTCCTTGATAAAACTGCTAAAAATTCAAAATGTTAACAATGTCTGGCATTCTTTGGGCCCCGGGAGTATATCTTTGGGGTTTGTTACCAATCTTGGGTCTATGAGCACCTTGACAGCTGGCTCAGAGGCGGTATTTATTTATTGAGATCAAAGTGTGAATTTGAAATCAGAAACAAGAAAATATTCTCAAACAAGTGCTAGCTAGTTTCATTTTTTCAAGACCTTGTTGGGTCGATACCCACTATCAGCAGAAAGCACCCAGGGCCCTCCTCACCCCCTCTCCTTCCAGATTGAGGAGTAATCAAAAGATGGGTGGGCGTGAAACCCTGAAGTCATGGGTTAAACTCGCTCCACCTGCCCATCACTAATCAAGGCTGTGAAGACTTGCATGTTTTCCAAGCAGCACGGAGCCTAAACAATAAGACATTTTCTCCAGTTGTGCTTTAGGAACTAGGAGCTTCAGCTGCATCTTGTTGGGGCTGAGCCAATGAATATGTGATGGGATCACTGACCCCTCAACTGGGAGAAGGCAGCTGTGGGTAAACACAGAGCCAGGGCACAAACTAGAGGACCATTCCAGACTGCTCATTATAGATGATGACTCTCCTAGCGAAGCTTTGCCTGGACCACACAAACACTTCAGGAATAAAAACCACTAATCTTCCAGTCAATCAGACATCCCAGCAGCTCAGGAGATTAAGCATCCCATTTACAAGCCTGGACGTTTGTAAACACAAATGTCCCTGGATATCTAATCAAGAATTGAATAACAAATTGGTTTAGGCTTGCTGTTGTCACTCTTGCGTGGACAAGAAATGGAAGTTACCCTGGGAATTGAGTGAGGGGGAAAGGAGTGAGTGCATGCCCTTCTTGCATATAATAAGTTGGCTATTATTTCTAGAGAAACTAATTCATAAAATATTATGACTAAAGTTTTTGATAGTGCTGAGTTAGAATACAAATCCAAGTCCCTATCATTGTGTCATCAATAAAAACAGCGAGAAAGAAGTAGCAAATTAATAAATGGCACTTTTATTTACACCTTGAACAAATGCACATATTTCAACATACTATTGGTATATTATACCAGGACATGAATAACATTAAAAATGAAATATAATCTCGATTTCACAGGTGTTGTGAATTCTGTGAGCCTTACCTTGCTCAGCAGAGGGCCAGTGAACTTGTTTTTCATTTATTCAAAGGCATTTACTGCATTCTTAAAATGGATCAGACTTCAGACTAAGTGCTCTCTTGTAGGTAAAAGTGAGTGAGATGTAATTCCTGACTTAGGATGCTAAAATTTAGTCTTTAAAATTAAGGTAATTCAGGAACTTGCTAACTATTCTTCTTGTACACGTAATTACAACAATAACTGAATCATCATGAAGGATTAATTGCTGTATCTCATGTTTTCACCTTTCTAATAGTATCCTCAATTTTGATATTTCAAAGGAGTCAAATTATTTCCTGGGACTACATCCTTCAGAAATCTGAGGATCCCAAAGGGTCCTACATTTGCAGCCTGTATGTGTTCCTAATGCCAACAGCAGTTTATGCATTCAAAGAGTTCCACAATATGTTGGAGAGCACAGTTGTCCCGTGTATATATTCCGAGCAATTGCTACCCCTAATAGCTAACACTTATTGAATGCTTAGAGTGGACCAGGCCCTAGTATATACACTTCCTTGAAATGTATTCATTTTGGTCTCACAAAACCCTATGAAGTAGTTACAGCTATTATATTTTACAGCACAGGAAGGTGAAGTAACTTGGCTAAAAGTAACTTGTGTATCTTGTAAGAGGCTGAATCAATTCAAACCTGGACATTGTGGGAACTGCCTCTGACTTCCTAACCAGTGTATTCTATAGTTGGTGACATGGCGCTTGCTGTGAAAATTGATGCTGCTGTCTTTTTTCTACTGAATTTTTAATTGATAGTCTGCTGATTGTGGTCCACCATCCACTTGGTTTCTGTTATTGTTTGGCTGGCCCAGCTCTGGGTTGCTCAAGGCTTCAGCTCACGCTGCTGCGACATCCTCTTTGCCAGAGGAAAACCCATTTTCCCTCTTGGATCCAGTGTTTACGGTGGTGTCTCATAGCAGAATGACTTGGTTCCCAGGGATTCAGTAATTTCATTGATGTATTGCATCAGAGGACGAAGGGAGCTGGGGAGGGGTAGCAGGGAGCATTGCCCAAGAGCAGTTGACAAGCGTGGTCCAGATTTGAACCAGAAGCCCTGTCCTTCACCCTAACATTCAAGCCTTGCTGCTGAATGTGGTTAATTAATTCAAGCAGACTTCTTAATTACTCATAATGATTTTGGCTCAGGAGCTCACATCTTGGCCTACTCCCCAGTTGTAGATATATTTTAAGGTCTTCTTTGGCCTGCCGTGAAGCTATGGGACCACTTTTAAATCAGAGGTTTGGCTAGCTCTAGAAGTGTTTGTAGGTATCTTGTGATACAGGAGACCTCTGGGGGAGCATTGTACAATTTCATATAATTGACTGTTCAAGGCCGCCCATAAAATAAATTATATACGGTTGCTAAGGAAACCAATGACCAAATATTAAAAAGCACATTTGTGAAATGGCAATGTATGTGCCTTTTCATGAAGACATTAAATATTAATATCTAGGAGCAAGTCTGAGTATCCTAATTTCAAAATCATTATGAACATAAACGATGTTTCAAAATATACAGAAACTGTGGAAGAAAGTGAAAACAGCTGACTCTCATGGTGAAAGTCACTTTCAAGGTGACTTTCATGGTGGCCTGTTGACTCCGTTTGTATTTGAAAAAAATGCTCAGTCTCACTTGTTACTGAAAAAAAACAATAAATGGGAAAAGTTTTCTATATTCTGAATTTTATCATGTCCCTCTTGAGGTGACAGTCTGTACCAAAGTCTCACCTGTCATCATCTTGCTGGGAAATAGAAATAGTCCTTCTGTGGCTTGGCAGGATAGAAAAGATCATGTTCAGACAGAGGCAGACTTCAGAAGAAGATTCTCTGAGTCCTATTAGAAAGGACAGTCAACCAAATTTTAAGTTTTGGTTCGAGCTTCAGAGCTGCCACTAGCCATCTGTGTTACTTTGGGCAATGAAGTCTGCTTCTCTGGGTCTTCGATCTCATGGAAAAAATAAGGAATTTGGACCAGATGATCTCTCAGGAACTATTCTGATTTCATATTCTATTATTCCGGGAATCTTTTTTCCATTTAGTTCCTCATCATCCATATTTCTTCTGTTGATGATAGTAATCAAAAACAGGAAAATGTCCTGTTCTTTGCTAAACTATTTCCTCAGGATATCCTTCACTTCAGAATTTCCTTTTCCTTCTGGAATAAGAACATTTCACCTGAAATATGTGTTTCTTGCATTGAATAAGAATATTTATCAGCTAAAGGAGACTTTGCACAAGCAAGAGAAAAACAAACCTCGATGTAAACTAAGTTATTTCCTTGGCTAGCTGATTTTTTTCAACTCTTTCACTGGTTACATTATTATTTGAATTTCAAGAGATTGTTTTCTCATAGCCTGACTTTCCCTTGGAAAAATTCCACAGTGAAACCATAACTAATATTCTTTAAAAAGAATAAAATGGAAATGTACTAAACAAAATTAGCTTGCTGCTTTCTTTCTTTTTATGAAAAGGCTGAGGAAATGTTTCTGGGTGATACTGAAGCAACAGATGGTCCGAGCTGAAGTATTTCAAGCCATAGAAATATTGGAGGATTTTAACCGGCTTTCCAGGTGGTGCTAGTAATAAAGAATCCACCTGCCCATGCAGGAGACAGAAAAAAATGTGAGTTTGACCCCTGGGTTGGGAAGATTCCCTGGAGGAGGAAACGGCAACCCACTCTAGCATTCTTGCCTGGAAAATTCCATGGACAGAGGAGCCTACCTGGTTACAGTTCATGGGGTCACAAAGAGTCAGACATGACTGAGCACACACACGCACAACCATCTTAAACTCAGATATCAGTCAGGTTCTTGGGCTGTCTCTTGTCTAAGTGTGGCTCTTTATGACCATGAAAAATAAGTTAAAATGATGAGTATAAATGAAAAAGTCTACCTCAGTGCTTAACATAGGATGAGAGACCGGACACTCCATGAGATTTTTTGCTTCTTCATTGTGTAAGCTTCAAGGAATTGTTTTCCTTGGGTCCCTACTGAATATACCATTTTAATCCTACCATTTATTATCCAAAGAGAATCTTAATCATGATCCAAAATAAGTCCCCATTAGGAAAAGTTGCCTTTAGTCTCATTCCATTTTCTCTAGAGGCAGGTGGTTGCTTCAAAAAGCATGCAAAGTCCATAAGAAACACTTTTCAGATTCATTCATGCAAACTTGCAGTCTTTCCTCCTTGAAGCAGCTGTCATCTTCATAGCCTCACCTTCTCCATTCTTTTGGGCCCTATAACAAGTCAACTGAAAGGTAAATCCAGCTCACTAGGTACTTGTATATACTAGGAACATGATCATTGAAAAGATAACTTCAAGGTTCTGATCCAGGACTTCTGGTTTTTGGTCTTGCAGGCATGTAAGGAGCTTGGGGAGTTATCCCTCTGTTCTAATGAGTAAGAAGCTGAATGAACTGAAAACTTAACTCTTCTTAGATCTTTCAGAGATGTGAGGTCACAGGACAAGTCACTGCTCCCTAAAATTGGAGAGACAAAGAAGTAACACATAGAATTACAATTTACCAGATAAGAACAGAAACTTCTTGAGGGACTAGTGTGGGGTGAAAGTGAAGTTGTTCAGTCGTGTCTAACTTTTTTCAACCCCATGGACTGTAGCCCATCAGGCTCTTCCATCCATGGAATTTTCTAGGCAAGAGTACTGGAGTGGGTTGCCATTTCCTTCTCCAGGGGATCTTCCCAACCTGGGGATCGAACCCGCAGGCAGACGCTTTACCATCTGAGCCCCCAGGGAATCTAAGTGTGGGGTAGGAAAATCTAAACTATAGTTGACAAATTGTTGGAGGCTCAAGGTAGAGAAGTTTGAGAGTTAAGAACATAAGGGAGATGGTCAGAGGAGAGTCTCCACACTTATGTGGGTTTTATGGCTAGGAGTTCTATGGTATTTCATAGTGAATGTTGGAAGCAAAGTTCCTGATGAGTCTAGTAGGGGGAGAGCAAAAGGAACTGTTTTGAAATGTGCCAGAAAATTCTGCTTTTTTAAACAAATTTTTCCCTCAAGAGAAACTTTTACCAGAAACCTAACCTATTAGGATTCTATCAGAGCCTAACTAATCTGGGGGAAGAAATTTCCCTTCCTTCTTTGTCATCCTGTTGCACCTAATTAGGGTAGGTGACTGCACATTCCCATGGTTCAGAGAAGCCTAATTATAGGACTATAGAATGTTTTTCCTTCTCCTCCCCGCCCCTGATACACCCCGCCCCAATACGTTGCTGCTGCCATATCACTAAAGCTCTATTTACTGGAGTTTTGTTTTGTTTTTTCAGCCCATTCCATCATGTTCTGCTTTCAACAAAAAGTTATAAGACATACTGCAAAGATAAAAAATGCAATTTGAAGAGACAGAGCAAGCATCAGAACCAGACTCAGATATGGCAGGGATGTTGGAATTATCAGACTAGGAATTTAAAACAATGATGGTTAATATGTTAAGGGCTCTAATGGAAAAAGGAGACGACATACAAGGACAGATAATTCAGGTAGAGAAATGGAAATTCTAAGAATCAAAAATGCTACAGTTCAAAAGCACTGGGAAACAAAAATGCATTTGATGGACTCACTAGTAGACTGGTCATGGCTTAGAAAAGAATCTTTGTTTTAAGATATGGCAGTAGAAACATACAAACTTTTTTAGTTGCATTTTAGCAAAGAAACAAGTGACTCAAAAAATAGAATATCCAACAACTGTGAGACAACTACAAAAGTTATAACATGCGTAATGAAAATACCAGGAGGAAAATAAAAAGAAAAAAAGAAGAAACATTTGAAGTAATAATGACTGAAAAATTTCCCAAATTGATGTCAGACACCAAGCCACAGATTCAGGAATCTCAGAGAACACCAAGCCTGATAAAAGCCAAACAAAAACAGCAAAAACCAACCCCCAACAAATTATACCCAGGGCATCCCATATTCAGGTGCAGAAAATCAAAGATAAAAGATTTTGAAATAAGCCAGGGTTGGAGTAGGGGAGGCACTTTACCTAAAGAGAAGTGTGGATAAGTGTAACATGTGATTTCTCCTTAGAAACCATGTACACAAAAAGAGAGTGGCGTGAAATATTTAAAATAGGGGAGAGAAAAGGGAAGTGTATTTCCTGAATGTTCTAATTTAAGGGTTGGCAAACTTGAATTTTGTATTGGAGATAGTTTATAGCAGTAAGGACTCTGAAGTTAGAACTGGGTTTGAATTCAGCTTTGCAGTGTCTGATTACAAAAATGACAATCGTCATTCTTGCTTTCATAGACCTGTGGTCTTTGAAATATGATTTTGCAGCCCTTCTCATCTATTTTCCAACCCCTGAATCTGAGCTGGTCTTGTGACTTGCTTTGGCTAACAAAGTGGTGGAAAGCATGGGGTCATTTCTAAGCATAACCCGGAAGAGTCCTTGCATCTATGTGTTACCTAGAGACATTGCTCCAGCAGAGTTACAGAGGTGAAAGAACCTAATCAAAATCAGCAAAACTGCCTGCTTGACCCAAAACTGACCTCAGATGCATGAGGAATCCCAGGAAGAAGGGAGAAATTTCCCAGTCAAATAAAACCAGTGTGTGAATTTGAAAAATGTGAGCTAAGGAAATTATAGTTGTTTTAAGCAAGAAGTTATGGTCTGGTTTGTTACATAGCATCACTATGGCAGTGACTATCTGGTATTTTACCAATGTATCCTTGTAGAACATACTGATCTCACAAATGTAAATTTATTCTTTTAATTAAAGTTAACGTTAAGATTTATCTCATACAGTTATTGTGAGATTTTGTGACTGGATATGTGTAAATGGCACAAAGAAGGAGCTCTATATGAGCTAGTTGTTACTATTTTCTTTCCCAGCATTAATGATCCATCCTCAACAAGGCTTCCATGATGGGCCTTTTGGTTCTCCTGATTTATGTTTTGGATTTTAGCTTCCTTTTGTGGAACAAATATATCCCAAACTTTTCCTTATCAGAACATGGTGCAGGAAGCAGTCAAGAACTCTGCTCTGTTATTTTCCAGCTTTGTGAACTTGGATAACTTTCTCTAGGCCTCAGTTTCTTCACTTATAAAGCAAGGCTAATAGTCGTACCTTCTTTCACTTGTTATGAAGATTATTAAATGATGCTTCTAAAGTGCTTGAAGCTGAGCTGACCTATATAGTAAGTACTCAGAGTACTTGGACGTTATCATCACCATCATTATTATTGAGATTTTAACATCTCCTAGAGATTAGTTGAATCCCAGACTTGCATCATGGGACATTCTGCTAGAGTTTCTGCATTAAGCAGAAAAGCATTCGGCATAGTCTATAGGTCGGTGGCCATTCACTAGAGTTCAGCCATCTGGCAGGAAGCTGGCAGATGCTCTGAGTCTTTCCACACTGTCACAGGGAGCAACTGGTCCAGAAATAACACACTATAAAGATTTTGAAGGGAGCCAGGAAATGAGAAAAGGCAACGACCCACAGCTCTAAGCAAATGACACTGGCGAATGTGGATATGCATTTGGGTTTAGGCTCTGAATAAAGAACTGAAAGCCAAAAAATACAATTACTAAAGTAACTAGACTGGTTGCAGGGAGCTGGACCAAGGGTTCCGCTAAGCCAAAGGATATGAACCTTTTAAGATGGGCTGAAACATTGAAAAATCCTCTGCTGTACCTTTAAAAGGCCACACATTATACTTGGTAGTATAATATATAAGAAAGGGATTTTTCATGGTGTTAAGAGTATCAGGCTTTCGAATTTGATAGTTCAGGTTGATTTCTATCATTCTATTTAATGGCTGTGTGACCTTGGGCAAGTTTCCCCTTCTCTCTGAGTTTCACTTTCTGCCTTTGTGAAATTAATATGATTCCTTTCTCATAGAGCTAATGAAGGCTTTATATCACATAACTATGTGAAAAGTGTAATAGTGTCTGGCCCCTAACAGGCATCTAATAAATGGTATGTGTTAATGTTGTTATTAATTAAGCATTATTTGGCAAAATCTTTATCTTGCCAGAATCTCTTCCTTGGGTTAACATTTTCTGTTGTCTCATATTCCCTGGTTTGGCCTTTCAGTTCTTTGCACCCTGCTGATATCTATGCCCTTCTGGTACCCAACTAATGACTTTGACATCACACAACTCATTGATTACTTCCTGGGCTTATTTTGACATTGGGTATCTACATGATTTTTACTTGCTTGCTTGTTTTAATTTCATTATGTCCTATCTCTATCTCTGTGAGTGGACTAGAGATCAAAGAAATCAGATGGGCTTGAAGAGATCATCTAAGGTTGGGAGACACTGAGCAGAGTCTATAAGCCAGGGAGGCATAAAGGGGGGTACTGACTGTTAATATGTGATGAGTGCTTATCTAAAAGGTGAGAGAAACATTTCCTATAAGTGTTTTGTCCTGTGAACTCGGTTAAGCCAGAAATGGGCTCTTAAATTAGGGACAGAATTTAGGGTTATGTTTGGAGAATTCTCAGATCACCTTCTATTACATTTTTCAAATTGAGGATGCTGCTGCTAAGTCGCTTCAGTCATGTCCAACTCTGTGCGACCCCATAGATATCAGCCCACCAGGCTCCTCCATCCCTAGGATTCTCCAGGCAAGAACACTGGAGTGGGTTGCCATTTCCTTCTCCAATGCATGGAAGTGAAAAGTGAAAGTGAAGTCGTTCAGTCATGTCTGACCTCAAGCAACCCCATGGACTGTAGGCTACCAGGCTCCTCCATCCATGGGGTTTTCCAGGCAAGAGTACTGAAGTGGGGTCCCATTGCCTTCTCCAGTTGAGGATGAATTCTTGCAAAAAAAAAAAAAAATACTGGCATACTTCGGAGATACTGCTGTTTCAGTTCTAGATCACTGACTGCAGTTAAGCAAATATCATAATAAAATGAGCCACATGAATCTTTGGATTTCCCAATGCGTATAAAAGCTCTGTTTATACTGTACATAAAAGCCATTAAGTATACCATCCTATTCTATCTATGAAGAGCAATGTACATAATTTAAAAATACGTCTTTGCTAAAGTGTGTTAGCCATCGTTTGAGCCTCCAGCGAGTTGCAGTTTCTTTGCTGGTGGAGGGTCTCGCTTCAGTGTCAGTGGCTACTGACAGAGGGTAGTGATTGCTAAAGGTTGGGGTGAAACAAGGAAGCTTGCTGCAATGAAGTTTGATTGCCTCTTCCTTTCCCAAGAGTTCTCTGTAGCAGGCAGTGCTGTTTGATAGTATTTTACCCACAGTAGAACTTCTTTAATAATTGTGGTCCTCTCACGCTCTGCTGACTTTATCAACTAAGTTTATGTAGTATTCTCATGATACTGTTGCCAGGATTATTCTCCAGGAGTAGATTCCATCTCAAGAAACCACTTTCGTTGTTCATCTATAAGAAGCAACTCATGATCCCCTCAAGCTTTATCATGAGATTACAGCAGTTTGGTCACATTCTCAGTCTCTACTTCTAGCTTTCTTGCTATTTCTACCATATCTGTAGTTACTTCCTCCACTGAAATCTTGAGCACTTTAAAGTTATCCGTGAGGGTTGGAATTTATTCTTCCAAACTCCTGTTAATGTTGATATTTGGGCCTCTTCCCAGAAATCACAAATGTTCTAAATGGAATCTAGAATAATGAATCCTTTCCAGAAGGTTTTCAATTGACTCTGTCCAGATCCATCAGAGGAACCTCTATCTATGGTAGCCATAGCCTTATGAAATATATTTCTTACATAGTAAAGCTTGAAGGTCTAAATGACTCCTTGATCCATGGACTTAGGAATGGATATCATTTGTATGTTCACTGGAGCAGCACGTTCCATTTTTCTCAAGAACTTTTTCTTTGCATTTATAGCTTGGCTAATGGTTTGGTAAAAGAGGCCCAGCTTTGAGACTATCTTAACTTTTCATATTGCTTCCTCATTACAATTGATCATTTCTAGCTTTTGATTTAAAGAGAATCTTCCTTTCGCTTGAACACTTAGTGGCCATTGTAGGGTTATAAATTGGCTTAATTTCAATATTGTGTCTCACAGAATAGGCAGGCCTGAGGAAAGGGTGAGAGGAAAGGGAATAGGCAGCCAGAACACCCACATCATTTTGCCATTAAGCTTACCACTTTCGCTGGACTTGGTCCATGGTGCCCAGAACAATTACAGTAGTAACACCAAAGATCTCAGATCCCCATCAAATACAATAATGAAAAAAAAGCTTAAAATATTCCAAGAATTACCAAAATATGAGACAGAAACACAAAGTGAGCAAATGCCGTTGGAAAAATGGCACTGATCAAACATGCAGTGCAAAGCTGTGACAAACAAGTTAGGTAAAAAAGTAAAAACCTCAATATCTGCAAAACTCAATAAAGCAAAGTACAATAAAACAAGGTATGGCTGTAAGGGAAAGTTAGAATAAGGGTTTCTTGGGTGATAATACAAAGAAATATATATATATATATATATTTTTATTTTCTATACAACTGATTTGATTTACTCCCCCCCCTCCTTTTTCTTTCATTCTGCAACATTTATCTCTTGAAAACTGTATTATCAGAGTTTGTGTGAATTGAGCCATTTTCAGGTCCAATCCCCTTAGCTCCTTTTTGTTCTCTTAGTTGTAGGTGCCTGGCAGTCTCTTAGGAATTGCTCATAGGTCATGAAAGAGTCATTTTTAAAACCAAGAAAGCAAAATACCATTGAAACTGACTGTGGGTCATCAGTATCACCTTTCTATGCAGAGATAAGATTACTCCAACCAGGTGGGGCCATCGTCATTCTCAGAGCGACAACCAACTTCACTCAGTATCAAAGACAATCACTTTAATATTAAGGAACTGTAATGTACCAACCCAGAAATAACGATGATGCTCATACACATAAAAATAGATGGACTAGGTGTTAAGTATCACTTTCTTTCCATTGTGAGTATGACTTTCCTTCTCTGATTGTCCATGAGTAGTGTCTCTGCAAAGTGGTCTGGAGATTTATATGTTTTTACACTGTGTTTCTCTCTGGTGTATTTCTCTTACAGTCCTTCTGGGAAATGTGAAAATTATGAAACTTCATTCCTTGTGGTGTTCATAGACAGATACAGTGATAATGATGTGGTACTGCTTCATACTGGAATGCATCATTCCTTTGCTTCTGAGGGCTGTTTCTTATAGGATATGCAAATTCAAAGATAGATTATCATAACCAAGTGATATCAAATGCCTAGCCAAGAGTGTGTGTGCATGCTACGTTGCTTCAGTCATGTCTAACTCTTTTGTGACCCCATGGATGGTAGCCTGCCAGTCTCCTCTGTCCATGGGATTCTCCAGGCAAGAATACTGGAGTGAGTTGCCATGCCCTCCAGAGAATCTTCACAGTCCAGGGATTGAACCCACATCTCTTATGTCTCCTGCATTGGCAGGCATGTTCTTTACCACTAGTGCCAACTGAGAAGCCTGTAGCTGAGAGAATTCCTGTAAAAAGAAGGGAAGGTGGTCACTAGGCCGTTGTCACTCATGCATGCCCTGGATGTCTTTCTCCTTCATCCCAGCTGTGGTGGATGATGGAGGATAAATCCATTCATATGTCTGTTGGGTCAGTGGCATAGCCTCTTTGGGTTTCAGTTTAGCTATAAAATGGGGATATCAGCAGTGTTCTTTCAGAGGGTAGTTTTGAAGAGAAACTGAGATGATCCATGTCAAGTAATGAAATACAGGATCGTATTCACCTAATAAATGATAGCTATTATTACATTGAGATTCCCTAGTAGCTCAGGTGATAAAGAATCTGCCTGCAATGCAGGAGATCCTGGTTTGATTCCTGGGTTGAGAAGATCCACTGGACAAGGGATAGGCTACCCACTCCAGTATTCTTGGGCTTCCCTTGTGGCTCAGCTGGTAAAGAATCTTCCTGTGATGTGGGAGACCTGGGTTTGATCCCTGGGTTGGGGAGATCCCCTGGAGAAGGGAACGGCTACCTCCTCTGGTATCCTGGCCTGGAGAAATCCATGGGACATTAATGTACCTTGTGGTTGATGGATAAATAATTGTAAGGTGATTGGCTTTGATCCAGAAGATAATGCATAGCCTTATAGTAGGTTGGAATTGTACAGTTTTGCTGGAGATTGAGTTGCTACTTATCAGTGGGACTAGTAAGGGAAACTACAACCCCCAAAAAATCATTTTAGAAGGAAATGCTTGATAGCATTCAATTCAGATATTTCTAGGTAATTCAGATGAAACATTCCATTATAAATGTATTGTAAAACTGTTTGTGGAAACTGCAGTTTTTATCTTCTTGCAAGCACAATTTTAATTCTCAAAGCTTAACTTGATACTAATGATCAAGTTGGTGATGGTTTCACACTAACATTATCTGGTGAGTGCCTTTTCCCCAAGGTAATTTTATTTATTTATTTAATAGCTGAGGTCTTTTAAATATTTTGCTTGAAAAAGAAATTGGGACATAATATAACATTATTCACAACATTGCTCTGTGTTGGTTCAGAGCATCCACTCATGTAACAGTAATCACATTATTGCTCAACTTTTTTTTTTTTTCTTAAAAAACAGACTAGGTCTTCAGGGAAAAATAAAATTCAGTCTCTGCCCTCAAGGAATTTACAGTCATATGGATGGACAAAGGTACAAGCAAAGGTTGCCGTGCAATAGGAGTTACACTACAGTCAAGTTCTTGTACAGATATAAATAGAAAAGAAAAAAGCCTTGACCTAGACACAAGTATGAGTTATGCCATGGGAACATAAAATGGTATATTTTGACCCAGAAAAAAATTTGGAAAATATTAAATCCAATTAGAGCAGGCATCAGTTTATACTATGACTAAAACCTCAGAAACTTAACAGGAAAATTCTATGAGAAGAGAGGCATCTTTACTGCGCCTTTTGCTTTTCACAATTCCAGAGTAATAAAGGGCTTCTGCTTTCAAGAGGAAAAGACCAGCCGTACAGCCACTGCCGGGGGCTGAGTAAGCTGGCAGGACTCAAGAGTGGTCAGAATTCATGGATGACATCTTGGTAGGGCCGGGACACCAGTGACTCTAGAAGGTACCTGGACTCCTTTAATATAAGTCTCCCCATGAACAGTGCATAAAATGACTGCCCCTCCCTTTCTTTCTGTGAATTGTTGTTGGTTTATTACTTTTTTGTTCATTGATTTATGGTCTTTGTTTCATATCTCTGGTCCATCTCCTCGACTTCAGATTTATGTCTCCTTTCCATGGTGGCTCTTGATGGTTCCTCACGGAATCATTAGCACATGAATAATTGAGGGCTTGCCCATGCCCATCTCAGATCCTCACACATGCCATCCAGAGTAGATTTTATCACCAGTTTCCAAGAGAAAAATATCAAGTGACTTGCCAAAAGTCTCACAGCAAGTAAGCAGCAGAACAGATATTTGAACCTAGGTATCTCTGACTGTATGATTTATGTTTTTTTTTTTTCTCCCTCCTCACTGTAGTACTTCTACCTGAATGACTCTGGGTGCTACGGCCCCAGACAACTGTGTCTGATACTAATTAATTGCACTCTTGATGACTTGGTGTATTCCGCAGTCTGTTTGTACCAGGACTTCAGACAGGAACGCTCCATGTGCTACAGTGAGAATTGCAGAGGCTGGTATACAAGGAAGGTCCTAAATAAATGCAAAGGCAACCTACAGTCAGAATTCTTATTTTTGGCCTAACTTGTGAGACAATGAGTACGTCAACCTGTTCTTTTAAAATTAAGCAATATACTTTCCATAAACCTCATTGGGTAGAGGCTCAACTTCCTCTGGGGGTGGGGAGGGGATCTCCTAGTCAAGTGCTGGGCAAGGCCACTTCTGTTTCATTTGCCAAATAAGAGAGAGGCAGCCTCTGGAAGGACATTTTCTGCCCCAGCCTCGGATCCGGCAGCCGCAGTATTTGTCGCTGTTGATCACAGCCTACGTGTAAAGAACAGGTCATGTGATTAGCACCACACTCTAGAGGCTATAATAAAAGATTGTTGGGCCTGAGTCAGCTTAGTCTATGTCTAGGCTGAACACGTAAACTGTCTCCCTTTGTCAGATATGGTGATTTCACCCCGTGCGTAGCTCTGAATGGTATGTGCTATGCATCAAGCAAACAAATTAATAAATCCAAGCAGTAATTGAATTTCTGTATTAATGACAAGCATTCCTTGTAAAGAAAAACAACATTCAGCAGGGACAAAGTAGTCCAGGATAAGCTAGCATTCTAGCATGATTTGTGATACCAGAAGAGGGAAACTTAGTGGCAAGGGCAACTGGAGAAGGGAAAATTCTCCCAGCACCTCCATCCCACAGAGGAGCAAAGACCGAAGGGAACAGATGTTTTCTGAGTGAGATTTTCGTCCTGCCTTTTCCATGTAATTTTTCACTTGCCTGGAATCCTTTGCCTGGGAGACAATTGAGTGCAGTGATTATGAAGACAAGTTCTGGAGATTTGAGGCTCTGGGTTTACATAGTGTATCCTTTTCTAGCATATAGCCTTAGGCAAACTTGTTCCTTGTCATTTAGATTGTGGTAATAACCTCTTTCGGGTTGTCATAAGGACTAAATTGGTTTGTTTTTGTTGCTTACTCCTGGCCAGCACCCTCCAGGGGGAACTCATAGGTGGTTCCTTTTAGGGCATGTGTAGCTGACTCAGCCACCAGGACTCTGATCCCAGTTTCTCCAGATCTTCCAACATTCCTTCATATATTACATACAGAAAGTACAATAAAAGAGCTTTCCAATCTAGCCTGTCCCATAGATGTTTGTAAACGAGGATTGATGTTCTTGGTTGCCTCCATAGTAACTCATGTCATGGTAGAAGATGGATTCAACTCTTTGCAATCCCAAGGACTATAACCTGCCAGGCTCCTCTGTCCAAGGAATTCTTTAGGCAAGAATACTGGAGTGGTTAGCCATTCCTTTATCCAGGGAATCTTCCCAAACCAGGGATTGAACCAAGGTCTCTTGCACTGCAGGCAGATCCTGTCTGAGCCACCAGGGAAGCCCCAAGAAGGTATACAGAATGTCCTTAACTAATAACATCTGTTTTCTGACAACTCCTTACACTGACCCTCTTTTAGGCTGTTCCAAAACTTCTTTCTCCTCTTTGATCAGTAGGTCATTTATGAGTCTCTTATTTATTCATGAAGGATGCTGGCTAATACTATTCTCTGAATTATCTACTGTATATAATGAATACCCACCAATATTAAGATCCTTGGGCTGGGCTGCCTTCATGCATCTCACGCCTTCTTGGACTTGGACTCTTTCAACCCCTTTGAGGATATGTCTGTCCCAACTCAGTTCTCTAGTCTTAGAGATCTTAGAACATGAATAGATTTCAGAAAAGTTGTGTGCATGTATACATGTGTCTTTATGTGCTTGGTTTATCAGATTCTCAAGTTGTCTTTGCCCTCCAGAGCATTAAGACCATTCATAGCAATTGGTGTTTAGTGTTCTATAGCAATCATGGAGGCAGGAATCTTTTTTTTAACTTTAATTTCTTAGTTTCCAAGTTAATTCATTAATTATTTTGACTACGCTCCACAGCATGTGATCCTGGGTTGAACCTGCACACCCCTGCCTTAGAAGTATGGAGTCTTAACCCCTCTGCCTTTTCTAAATCCAGCTTGAACATCTGGAAGTTCTTGGTTCACATACTGTTGAAGCCTGACTTGGAGAATTTTGAGCATTACTTACTCAAAACAGTTTAAAAAATCACCCCCTTTATATTTCTCGAGTGGTAACACCCGTGTCACTGTCTTCTGTTGTGTCCCCAGCGTCTCATGCAGAGATTCCCACAGAGTGCTGAGCTTCCCTGCTGGCTCAGATGGTAAAGGACCTACCTGCGGGGCAGAAGTTTGGTCCCCACTCTAATATTCTTGCCTGGAGAATCCCATGGACAGAGGAGCTTGGCAGGCTACAGCCCATGGACTTGGTAATCTCAGTCGATATTATGTGATATGATAACAAGTGTTGATTGAATGCCTCAAATTATCCCCCCTCAGTCTATGCCTTCTAGATCAGTTGCTTCATGTCTTCCCTCTCCTTATTTTCAGAGACTCTGTGTCAAGATGAGTGTCGGTTTTACTTGCCTTTCTGCTCTGATGGTTGACTGTATAACTCTTTAATCTCAAAGATGTTGTAGTGGATGAAGTGAAATTATGTATATCAAGCTTGGCTTGGTCCCTAGCACACAGCAGGGATAAGTAACTGATGGCTAATATTGACAGTAGTATTCCCTAGTTTGTGTCTCAGTGAAACTTAGTGTTTGTGAGTCCTTTGTGTTTCGTGGGTGTAGTAGTCCTGCCTTCACTCTGTTCATGTGGAGAGAAGTTTCCACACCATGTTCAGCACCCAGTGGGAGGTGACAGCTCCTGGCCCAGGCTGTGGAATAAACAGGCATGCCCCCCGCCGTGTCATTGTCAGACGATGGGACCCCCCGGGCTGTCTGCTGCCCGGTGTGAGCAGTGGGAAGGAGGCAACAGCTGCTTCTGATGCGTCTGGTGATTATGACGGAGGATGATTCCATTCTGTGCAGGATCTAGGACCTGAAGGAAACGATCTGGACTAAGTCAGCATGTGCCTGATGAAATCGTTTAGCTTGGGGGCTACCCTTAACTGCCACAAGCTGTGATCTACTGTGTTCTAACAAAGTGGTCCTGGGAGATCATGCTGTTTGGGAAGGGTAAATGATCAGTAAAATTCACTTGTTGCATCCGGCCTTCCAAATTTATTCCATGACCCAAGTGACTTGTAGGTAAGACTGGAAAGTAACTTGCTTTCTGTGGCCAGAGGAGTTTTTATGTTTAAATGGAAGAACGTCACTTCTCCAAAGTGCCCTCCCCAAACCAGCAGGCACTTTCTCTAAGGCTACTGCGTGTACCTCTTTCACGATTTCCCATTGCTCTGTATTGCCTCTGGCAGCCACCCACCCATTGAATCAGGTATATTCTCACATGGGTTTCAATTAGATGTTCAGTTTATAAATAGGCTGTGGTGTGGTTGTCAGTGATTGGAATCTCACACTGTGTTAAGCAGCTGGATTCTGGGTTTCAAGTCTGTTTATCTCCTGCTACAGGACATCTGGCCCCGTCTTTTCAAGCAGCAAATGGGGTGATATATTGATCTCGGGGCACCAAATGATGGTTCAGATGGTTATTAGGTCACTTTTATTTAACCTCTCCCTATTCTTCACTATTGAAGAATGCTGGAAGCCTGTTAGAAGTCAGTATGGAGGTATTTTGGATTTTGTGAACTCATACATGTCAGAATGAGAGGTGACTGAAGTCACCATGACTTTGTAAGTCTAGCCTTGTTGTTGTTGTTCAGTTGCTAAGTTGATTCTGAATCTTTGTGACTCCAAGGACAGCAGCACACCAGGCTTCACTGTCCCTCACTATCTCCCAGAGCTTGCTCAAACTCATGTCCATTAAGTCAGTGATGCCATCCAACCATCTCATCCTCTGTCACAACCTTATCCTCCTGCCCTCAGTCTTTCCCAGAATCGGGGTCTTTTCTGGCTAGGCTAGACCTGAGTGATTCAGTTCAATTCAGTTAAGTCACTCAGTTGTGTCCAACTCTTTGCGACCCCACGGACTATAGGCCTGGACTGCAGACATGCACGCCAGGCCTCCCTGTCCATCACTGACTCCCAGAGCCTACTCAAACTCATGTCCATCGTGTCGGTGTTGTCATCCAACCATCTCATCCTCTGTTGTCCCCTTCTTCTCCCGCCTTTAATCTTTCCCAGCATCAGGGTCTTTTTAAATGAGTCAGTTCTTTGCATCAGGTAGCCAAAGTGCTGGAGTTTCAGCTTCAACATCAGTCCTTCCAATGAATATTCAGGATTGATTTCCTTTAGGATGGACTGGTTGGATCCCCTTGCGGTGACTACAGCCATGAACTTAAAAGATACTTGCTCCTTGTAAGGAAAACTGTGACAAAGCTAGAGAATCTTATATGTTGTCTAGCCTAGCTCCCTCCATACAAACTTCTGCTTAGAGTGGAAATCTGTTCTGGAGTGGAGAGGATGGGGGTGTGGATGGCTGAATTTCCTGTTGATTTAGTAGAGTTGATAGTTAAAAAAAAAAACCAAGCAATTAAAAAAAGCAAGCAGACAAACAAATGGACTAATTTCTCTTTCAAAGTAAATTGTCTGCTTGTTGGACTGAATTTGATTAAATCATCTAGTTGTTCTGGCATCATGTAGACAGCACACCATAATCTTGTGTGTCAAGCTAATGAACATTGAAATAAATCGATGAAACAGCTGTTTCCAATGAAGTGAACAGCAAAGTGTTATGTAAATAGCAATTCCTACACAACACCAGGTGATTTTTTTTCCCTTGTCCTCAGCAGAGACTGAGAAGTGAGGCTATAGGAAGTCATCTGTAGCTGAGTTTTAATGGAAAGACGAGTGGAGCCACAAACCAAGTTTGTTAACCACTATCAGCTAAACGAGGGCTTCCCAGATGCCTCAGTGGTAAAGAATCCTCCTGCCAATGCAAGAGATGTGGGTTTGATCCCTACAAGGGTCATGAAGATCCCTTGGCAAAGGAAATGTTGACCCACTCCAGTATTCTTCCCTGGGAAATCCCATGGACAGAGAACCTGGCGGGCTACAGTCCATGGCGTCACAGAGAGTAGGCTGCAACTTAGTGACTAAACAACAGAAGCCAGTTTAATACTAAAGTGAGCTCGTTGCAGCATATTCACCTCTGAGGAGAGGGGAAAGAATAAAGAAATGAGCTGACCCAAGCCTGCACTGGACATTTTTGGATTCAGGGCAGGAATACAGATGGAGATCTGAAGAACATAGGTCTTAAAAAGTTATAAATCAGACTCACAAATGTTTACAGAAAATATGCTCTGTCCTTTTCTCTTTACAAATATAACTTTGTCCTGGAAGCCCAGGTTCAAGTTTAAAATTCTTAGATTTATCAAAATCCTGTGTTGATGGCCCATTGCTTGTTGTCTTTTTTCCACCTCTAGCTCCTTTCTACACAAAGGCAGCTACCTCAGCTTGCATATCCAAACTCCTTTTGCACCCCTTAAACTACTGCCCCAGCCAAAGGTCTTTGGGTGTGCACATTGTTGGCGTGGCTGGTACTGGGGGGTTGGATCCAGGGCTCAAGACCATTTGCATGCAGATTTCTGAATTCCTGGATAACTGAAACATGGACTAAAAGAAAGAGCATGGGCTTTGGTGGTTGGGTCTTTTTGGCATGTGGAGGGAGACTTGGCTGGGAATGGGTCGTCCTTGTGTCTGAGTACAGGAGTGAATTTGTCTTGGCTGTAAAGGTGCTTGATTTACATCTCTGCTTTAGCTCTTCTTTCTTCTGTATTAGTATATGCTGAATCTGTTCATATTCTGCTGGTTGAGTAGCTCTTAGCCATGGAACTTTATTCAGTAGCCTTAGATTTTCTTACAACCGCAGAATATGGTGCACCTCATATCCTCACAAAACAGAGCAGACAGTAGCGTAAAAGCAGAGGCTTAGATGTATGCTCTCTTACTCTGGCAATGTGACATCAGGCTATTTGTCCAACCTTTTAGAATCTTATAATGGGAATAACCCTTAGTTCACAAGGAGAAAGTGAGAAAAGGAATGCCATTTAAAAGATATGCAATAATAGTTAATGGTAATATTAGTCATTGTTTTGTTATTATAGCTACTTGTTAGGAATGAGGACTAAGGTGTTAGATTGCCTGAACTTGAACCTCTGCTTTTCTGTGACACTGTGTAAAAGGCACAATATTGAACCTATATGTGCCTGTGTTTCTTCATTCACAGACTGGCAATAATAAATGATTTTACTTTATAAGATTATTATATTAGAGCTCTCCAGAGATGAGGAATAGTATATACACACATACACATGTGCACACGCTCACAAAAGAGGAGATTTATTATAGGAATTGACTCACATGGTTATGAAGGCCAAGATGTTCCCATAATCTGAGATCTGCTGTTTGCAAGCAGGAGCTCCAAGAAAGCCAGTGGTATAATTCAGTTCAAGTCCAAAGGGCTAAAAATTGGGTAACTGATGGTGTAAGTCCTGGTCTGAGTTCAAAAGCCTAAGAACCAGGAGTACCAGTGTCTAAGAGCAGGAAAAAAATCCATGTCCCAGCTGGAGCAAAGAGGGAAGTTTGCTCTTTCTCTGTTTTTCTGCTCTATTTCGATTGGATGATGCCCACATTGGTGACAGAGATCTTCTTTACTGTCTGTGATTCAAGTGCTAATATCTTCTGGAAACACTTTCACAAACACACCTAGAAATAATGTGTTGCCAGCCATCTGGGAATCCCTCAGCCCATAAAGCTGACATGTAAAATTAATCTTCACAGTGGTTGTAAATGATTTAGTACATGCAAAGTGACTTAGGCGTATGCATGCAGTACATACTCAGTATTAATTAGCATGCCTTGCCCTCTCAAGCCCCGAAGCTGACCTTAAACTTTGGTTTTGGTGGAAGGAATGTTGCTATGGAATGAGTGACAGGGTAAGTCAGAACACTTCAAGCATCTTTCCTGCTCAAGTCCTAACTTTGTTTTTAAATCAAATCTTGCCAAGTCAGAAGTTCTTTCTCCCTGTGCTTATGCAGAAGCATAGCTGAGTTTTAAAGTAAAGACACAAAAGCTAGTGGGCATTTTATGGAGCTGGAGCAGTTATATAGCAGCTACAGTATCTATTTTGATGAACTTGCTGTCCCTTTATTTTAGTCAAACTTCAATTTACTTTTCTGAGGATGTGTTTGTTTTTAATCTTAGGTATTCAATAACATTTTCCCAAGGATACAGAAGCAGGAGTGTATGAATTCTTTTTCTTAACAAGTATATCTAAAATGTTAAATTATGCTAAGTGCATAGACTATTCTGTATAAGACAATTTGTTTTTAATGTATTAGTGGATAAAATATAATTTTTTTAATCATAGGATTTTTTTTCAAATTGGAGGATTGCTTTACAGTGTCATAAGCTTCTTCTATACAACAGTGTGAATCGACTATAAATATACACATATCCCCTCCGTCTTGGGCTTCCCTCCACCCTCTCAGCCCACTCCTCTAGGTCATCACAGAGCACCAAGCTGAACTCCCTGTGTTTTATAGCAGCTTTCCACTAGCTGTCTGTTCTGTACATAGTAGTGTGTATTTAGTGTATATATGTCAATGCTACTCTCTCAGTTCATTGTGGGTAAGAGGTAAATTAATTTGCATAACCCACAACTCTTTCTCAGGAAGTCTTTGGGAGTAAGAGCCTGGTGTTTTGCTTGACCTGACGAGACTGGTCTGAATCCACTGAAGAGAGTCCAGCTATAGAGCCCAACCAGAGTAGAAAGTATTCAATAAGGATAGCACTAATGATAAAGAATCTGCCTAATAAAGCAGGAGACATAGAGATCAGGTTCAATCCCTGGGTCAGGAAGATACTCTGGAGTAAGAAATGGCAACTTGCTCCAGTATTCTTGCCTGGAAAATTCCATGGACAGAGGACCCTGGTGGGCTATAGTTCATGGGGTCAAAAAGAGTTGGACACAACTGAGCACAAACAACAGCAAAATTTTTATCTAGAACTATAATCCATCAACCTAAACCAAAAACAGTAAGCTAAGTTAGATCATAGTAGAAGATGTTTTCTTAATTTTTTTTTAAAGTTTCAAATGTTTCTTTCCCTTGAGTTAGTGGAAGCTCCCATGCGTTAATGAGTAGACCATAGCAAATATCTTCAGAATAGAGATAAAATTGCGGTACTTAACTTTTAAAAAACACAAGATGTTCTATTTCCTAGTTTGCCTATAGAATATGGAATTCTATAACTTTATTTAAAAATAAGAACTATCTAATACTATTAAGGTGAAAAGACTGAATCCTAGGAAGAGAGCTTGGCTTGCTCAGATTCATACAACTCATTGATGATAGAAAAGGATTCAATTTCAAGGTGCCGTGACTTTAATTTCAATCCAATGTTTTTAATATTCAAAATCAATTTTGTAAGGCATTAAGTTTAATGTAAGCATTCTCAGTGTAATAAGTATCTTGGAAATGAATAACCCCTTATTAAATAAATGAATGGGGTTAACATTTTTGGTAGTGACTCATATCTTGTGGTTCTGGGATGCGAATCAGTGGTCAGAGCAAAGGATGCATAGACTTCATTTATACTTTCTAGAAAGGGCCACTTCTGACTTGAGGAAAGCCAGCTTAAACAAGCAGCCTTCAAGGCTTAGATACAATCTGGGGAACTAATACAGGTCTGATCAGTGGAGCTTTTCCACTGTCTTTTTAATTAAAAAAAATTATCAAATAACCAAGGCGTTAAAAAAAAAAAACTCAGTAATAAGGCTACTCAACCATTCACAAGCCCTTTGGGGCTTAAAATTAATTTAAAAATACTAGCATGCAGATAATCTCCTAATTACCAGTTTAAAATAGCTTCATTTCTAGGCGATTCGGAAAAGTCCTTTAGACTATGCTAATGATTCAAAATAACATATAGCCTAGAGGCGACCCTGTATTTTTGTATTTCTCTGACTTTTCTGCTCTGGGGAACCGTTGAGAAGCATTGCACCTCTTGAAAATGCCTTTTAGATTAGGGGAGTTTTAAAAAAATAGATTCATTGTCTGGGTAAAAGTAGGGTGTTGTTGGGGAAAGGTTGAGAAGCATCACACCTCTTGAAAATGCCTTTTAGATTAGGGGAATTTAAAAAAAATAGATTCATTGTCTGGGTAAAAGTAGGGTGTTGTGGATTGGGCAAAGATATTTCTCCATTGGAAGATGTATCAACATATCTAATTTAATATTCTGACATCATAGTACCTTAGTGTGAAATAAGATATTAAAACACACTCTGAAGATGTATACATTGTCCAGAAACAATCACCCTTGAGTGGCCAGTGAGCACAGTTTTGTTCTTTCTGAAATTTCTTCCAAATTCCGAGGCAGTCAAAAAAAAGTATAAAATAATGTTCACTATTTTGGATAACATGAAAAGAAGGCAGATGGGTTTTAATCATAGATTCTAAAAAGGATTAGGCTTTTTGGATGATCGGTACAAAAATAAATGGTACAATTTAAATTATGGCCATAAATGTCTTCAGATTCTTAAAGGGAACAGCTGATCAAATTTGTAGTTAATTAGTTAATGATATTCTGTGTGGCCACCATTCCTGTGTCTGGTTTGCACAACCATATGTAATCATGACAAGAAATCATAATTATGGAGACCTTAGAAATGGCACCTCACTACCTACTTGTTGCCTAGAATCTTTTTACAGATTCTCCTACTGATGTTATCATGCTCCTGTCAAATTCCTCTAGCGAAGGGGAGCATGTTGCAACATGAGCCTTACAGTTTCATTTCTGCTCAAACACTGGGTTTGTAACTTTTTCTCCCTAAAATTGACTTGAGTATGAGTTCTCTGCAGCATCTCCATCTGATATGAAAATGTGCAAGAATGGAGTCACTTTGGTAAGAGAGTGTCTGGAATTCTGCTAACTGAATACCCCCTCTGGAAATCCCTTTGGAAATCACCACTGTAGATTCCATAGCAATGGTTTTCATTGTGGGTTGTATATCCCCTTGGGAAGATTTGGCAAAATCCGAAGACATTTTGGAATTTCTCAACTGGATGCCATTGGCATCTAATAGGTAGAGGTCAAGGATGATGCTTAACATCTTATAATGCATAGGACAACAAAAACTATCCAGCCCATAATATCAATAGTGCCAAAGTTGAGAAACTCTGCTGTAGAGTAATGCAAGATATGTCTAAGCCCTCTTCTTTATGAGACATGCTTTGATGTGTGAAGACAGTTATAGGTAATCTCTTAGCTGTTTCTTGTTCAGATTACACAGTTATAATTAGTTTCGACATGGTAATTAGTTTGTCATTGCCCATGTAGTGAGCTCAGCTGTGGTTCTCAGGGTGAAATCCTCAGAGTCCTTACTTGGGACCCTCTTTGATTTCTGACGATCTTGTTCATAATTGAATGAGTGAAGTCGTTCAGTCGTATCTGACTCTTTGTGACCCTATGTACTGTAGCCTACCAGGCTCCTCTGTCCGTGGGATTTTCCAGGCAAGAACACAGGAGTGGGTTGCCATTTCCTTCTCCATGTTCATAATTACATGTTACAAATTGCAAAAATTTCCATGGCTACTCTCACTGAGTATGGCATGAGACCTCAAAATACTTGTTAAAGGATACAGTAAATAAAAAAAAAATACTTATTAAAGGATAAAGTAAATCAAAGAATAGGAGTGGGAAAATATAGAGCCTGAAATTCCCTAATGAGATCCTTTTGTTTATGAGGATTATAAAGAAAAATCAGTTTATAAGCATTTCTTTAAATCACAACAGCCATTAAGGATGGCTCGCAGTATAGTAAAGCTCCAGTTGGGGGAGCCCAGCCACTAATTCAAAGACTGGGAGGAAACAGATCTCAAATTTAACTACAAATTTCCTTAAAATTCCTTGAGGGAAAAGAAAACATTTTCTCTTTTTGATTTGTTTATATACATGATACATGGACAGAGTATAATAACGCCACTTTGATCTTATGGGCTAAGAAAAACAAAGTCCAGAATGAGAACTGTGTATCACACAGCCTTAGAAAATGTGTAGTTTCTTTTTCAAGCTGTTCCAACGGGAAACTCAAACCCATCCACTTCTAATGGTGGCAAGCGCCATGTAATTAGAATACACCTATTTAGAAGCAGATTTAAGCTTTCTGATTGTGCTCTCTGAGTCCTAGGACAAACAGAGTCAGAGTCTGGAAAGGAACAGAGAGAGATGGTGGGATGGGAGGAGAGAAAAAGTGCCCTCTGATTTTTTTCTGGCTCGGTTTTCTGGATTCTGCCCTGTGAGACAGTCATGTGGTGAGGAAATCCAGACTGCCGCATGTCAGGGAGGGTGTGTACAGCGCAGGAGAGCCTTCCTCCACGCAGGCATTCCTGCTCAGTCTCCGTGAGGTCTCCGATGAGGAAAGCAAATGCAGCTCCTTCATGTTCTCAGGATCATTTCCTGTCTTAAGGAGCAAGATCTATTTTATATTCCGGTCCATTCTGAGCCAAAGGAGGAGGCAAGTAGGAGGTCATGAGCACTTTCGGGCCAAGCCTTGCTAAGGGCCATCCCCAAGATGTGGTCTGCAGGTGCTCAAGCATATCCAGCTCTTTGAGGCCCCACGGACTGTAGCCCACCAGTCTCCCCTGCCTATTCTCTGCATCTTTCTAACCCAGGGATCTAACCAGTAGGTCTTGTGTCTCCTGCATCAACAGGCGGATTCTTTAGCGCTAGCACAACCTGGGAAGCCCTAGGTATGCAGTGGTCCTGCTTCATTTCTCCTTATAGACTTCCATTGCTGGGGATGACCTGCCTTGAAGCTTTCTCTCCAGTCCTTGCCTCCTCACATACGGTGTCCGTTCATCCCTTTCCTATCTGACCTAAATGTTTTCCAAGCCACTTCCCTATTGCTCTTGATTTCTGTTACTGATGAGATGGTTTAATGTTGGCCACCAGGTGTGGCTGTCTGTCTTCAGCTCAATTTAGCAGGCCAGCACTATGACTGGGGATGCTCACCGCCCCAGAATAGAAGCTTACACATGAACTTATTCAGCTTCTGTACATTTTCATTCTCCAGAGACACACCAAACTTGGCAATTTTTCTGAAGAAGGTATGACCTAGTAGAAAGTACGTGGAATTTTGAATCAGAGAGACCTGGATTTCATGCCTCACTCTCCAACTTCATATTCAGCAGGCTTGTCTTCTGACCTCTATATGCTATATTTTAAAAATAAAGTAATAAATATACATACACACTTGTGAAGAAAAGATAATGCACACAAAGTCACTTTATAAATTATAAAATGGCATATGCATATTTATATTTCATAAGGCAAGTTGATTATCTTCAAGATATATCAGTTCAATCCTAGTATGCCACTACTGGAAATTAAAGTTGTTAAATCATTCTGAATAATTTCCAGGGAAATAGCCTACAGGTTAATTAGAGACAGATGGGGTAATGGAGTGACCTCATATGGAACCATAATAAAAAACAAATGGGAATTGGAGTGAAAGGGAGGTTACTCATGGGAAACCAAAGGAAATGTCACCCCAGAAAGCAACAGAGACATTGTTCTGCAGAAGAAAAGTCTCACCTGTTAAACTCAAAAGAACTCGGTAGTAGGTTTCATCCTTATATAGCAAACCAACATTAACACAGTATGCAAAGAGAGCAGTTGCGGGGACTTCCCTGGCAGTCCAGTGATTATCTTTCCAATGTAGGGGATACAGATTCAATCCCTGATTGGCAAACTAAGACCTCATGTGCGTGCAATGGGGCCAAAAGGTTAAAAAAAAAAAATTACAGTTGAATTGCTTACATAGCTGAAAATTAACAAAGATGCAAAGAAACAAAGCAGAATTTTTGAAATCCAGGTAACAACTGGCAGGGAGGAATGGATTCTTGAGTCTGTCCACTGGCTGTTAGACAAATTGATTTAACTCTCTAGGCTTTCACTTCTTAATTTGTAAAGTTGGGGCATAAAATGATCCTGGCAATTCTAACTTAAATTCTTTCAACTAATGAGACCTTTTTATCATTTAGAAATTCTCCCCTCTTTGCCCATGATACTGTTTAAATTTCTTACTTACATTTAAAAGCGATGAAAAAATACTTTTACTGCTCTTATGTTATAGTTTTATATAAAATGTGATAGAGTTGTAGATCATCAGGAATTGCAGGTTTCTAAATTTGACAGTGTCCATATCCAGGTAACACTGTGGTGTGGGGTGGCTTCACCCTGTCCTGCTTTGAAGTGGGGAGGACTCTCAAACTGACTCTGATCAGTCCCAGCCAAGTACAGGTGCTAGATGCTCTGTCATTGACACTGTTGACATCTGAGAGTTCAGGATTCCTGTGTCTGTTTTACTGGTTTCAGATAGCTTGGACCAGGGAACAGGGCATTGTTAATAGAGAGTATTTTGCCGGGTGAGCAGAATTTTGCATCATAGTTGGAGAAGGTCATGGAGAGAGTGTGACCTCCTGCTGACCAGAGAGCTGGAGCCAGGTGAGGGAAGGCTCCTAATCCCCCTCTCTCTCCTTAGAATGTACATTCTGCCCTTCATCCCCAGCCTAGAGAAGCCATTTCAAGGATGCAGCCTTGAGAAAGGCAATGTGTTGCTGAGACACCTGGACTATGTACATGATTGAACCCTGCTGACTTTGTATGAGTCCATGCAAACTTAAAGGATTCTTCAGACCAGGGCACAGATCCACTTGTCTTATGGCTGCCCAAGGCAAGCCCCCTATGTAATTCCTCTCCTAATTAAATCTGCTACCTTCCAACCCAAAGAAATCTGCCTCTTTCTTCTCTCATTGCCTTCTGTGTATGGAGCCAGTTTCGAATTTCACCCCAGGACTCCTGAGGTCTCAAGCCAATTGTAGTTAACTACCACTTCTGGGCAGTTGCTGTTCAGACAGCTGTTAATGAGATGCTCTTAGCCATGGGCCAAGAGAGGGAACATTAATATTGTAGGGAGAACTAACCCAGGCTAAGTGGGCACACATTGGAATGATCAAGAGTGGCCTGTGGGTGTTGCCTTGGTTGTCAGGAGGCTCGGGCAGATGATCAGTAGGAGATGCTGGACCTACCCTTTTCCATCGTCCCCCCTCTGGTCCTCCTGGGTGTCCTTCCAAGGCCCTCCCTTTCTCTAGCCACCTGGCCACAGCTGTCTTAATTTTCTCACTTGGGTGGGGTCCCTTAGCTTTTCATTTCTGTTTCTTCTGATCTGTTTTTTGTGAATATATTTTATGCTCTGCTTCTTTAGGGCTTTCCTTTTGGATGCAAAATCCCTTTTCAGCTTTTTTTTTTTTTTGACCTCTTTAACATTTCAGTTCTCACTTAAACGCTTTGGCTTTTAAGAGTATTGTCTTTGAAACAGGCTTCAAGTGACTATTTTGGAAGTCAGATACTGAATAGTGACACTTTTCTCTCTCTGCTTTTTCCCGTCTCACAATCCTCATTCTTCCCGAGGCAAAGGATGTCTCTGCTGAATTGCAGGTAGTTTAAAAAAAAAATACAGCACACTGACAGAGTTTAAAGCCTTATTTCACAGCATAGCTATAAGGCAACTCACACAGACATATAGCTTCCTGATTCTGACAGGTAGTTTTTAAGGTCCTACTGTGTGTCGAGCATGTTAAAGAGTATTTAAAGAATGAGACTCAGGATCTGTTCTCAGGGAACTAATAATAATGAAATCCAAGAACTTAGAGAAATTGCTATTTTTCACTTATTGTTCTATTTTACATATGCTCACTTCTGGTGATGGAAGAGTAATTATGGAAAAACTGATTCTGAAGCAGATGGGTGAATGTATCTTATTTAAGGGACTTGGGATTACCTCTTACTTAAATGGACCCTGTAGTGAGTCTTAGAAACATAAAGTCAACCACTAAGTTGCTTCATAAAGTAATTTTCATTTTTGTCCTTATATTAGCTTTGCTTAAGGCAAACATATTTGTATGCCTTGTGCTGTTTCCCCCTCTCTCCCTGCCTCTCTCTTTCTCTCTCTCTCTATATATATAAAATATATAAATATGTATAGGATGTATTAAATCACATTTTGTCATAGTCTTTCCTTCAAAAGTTAGGATTGTGTTATTTTTCTGGGAATGAAGTAAGGTCATGCATTTATTTAAAAATAACTTAGTCACTGTATTACTACTTTCGCTCACAGTGATGGCAAACTGTTTCACTAAAGGTATGAAGTGAACTGAAAGTCACTCAATGTGTCCAACTCTTTGTGATCCCATGGACTATATAGTCCATGGAATTCACCAGGGAAGAATACTGGAGTGGGTAGCTGTTCCCTTCTCCAGGGGATCTTCCCAACCTAGGGATCGAAGCCAGGTCTCCCACATTGCAGGTGGATTCTTTACCAGCTGAGCCACCAGGGAAGCCCATCACTAAACGTATAAATTAGCCATATAGTTGGAAATTTTATAAAAGAAAAGTTTATCCAAAATTATTTTCAGCTTTGTTTGGAAGTCTCATTACCTCCATGAATACTATGTTTTTATATGGTTGGATTGGTAGTTCAATCCTGGGTATGGACATAGTCCCAGAATATAGTCTCAGTTCCTTCTCAGACAATTTAATTATTTAATAGATTTCTTAAGTGCCATTAGAGGAACAGATGTGTATTTTTGCACAGCAGAATAAGACATATACAAAGAATGTGGCTAGTAAAATATTTCAATGTATAGTTTTCAAGTTAAATCATTATCATGAATGCAGTGATATTCCATGTTAGAAATTAACAAAGAGATACACAAAACATTTATTGTTTAAGAAATACTTACTGACTACAAATGCTGTACCATGGGCTATGATAGAAAAGATTCAATGATGAAAAAAGGATACACATTATTCTCAAAATATATGTTCAAAAAATATGTTAGAAAGTATAATCAGCCAAAAGAATATTTTTGTGACATCATCTATTTTAAGTCTTGATTTCTGTCTTTACAGTTGAGTTTCTTCTAGTACCAGATTGTCATGGGAATACTTTCTGATTCATATTGCTTAGCTTACTGAGACTTACAATGTGAGTGAAATGAACTGGAGTCTGAATAAGAATTTATTCAGCTAATATTAGTGTCCATTCTGTTACACACATTGAGAAAAGATGGCATTTAGTCTTTATCTGTTTAGATGTTTTTAAGTGTTTTTTAATATTTTTTAAATTGAGATATAATTGACATATAACACTATTAGTTTCAGGTGTATAGCATAATAATTTGATATATGTACATACTGAGAAAAGACTGAAGTCTAGTTAACATCTGTCACTACACAATTAAATTTTTTTTGTGCTGAGAACTTTTAAGATCTATTCTGTTATTGACATTTAAATATATAATACAGTATTGTTAACTATAGTCACCACCCTGTATGTTACATCCTTAGGATTTATCTTATAACTGTAAGTCTGTACTTTTTGACCAGATTCGCCAGTTTCATACACATCCTACCCCTGCCTCGGGTAAAGAACAATCAATTCTCTGTAACCTATGAGTTCGTTTTTTTTTTTTAAGATTCAACCTAGAAGTCAGATGGTACAGTGTTTCTCAGTCGCTGTCTGACTTATTTCACTTAGCATATGATAATACCCTCAAGGCCTACCCCTGTTGCTGCAAACAGCAGGATTTCCTTCATTTTTGTGCTGAATAATATTTCATTATATTTTGTTGTGGTTGTTAGGTCACTCAGTCATGTCTGACTCTTTGCAACCCCATGGACTGCAACACACCAGGCTTCCCTGTCTTCACCATCTCCCGGAGCTTGCTCAAACTCATTTTATACACACACACACACACACACACACACACACACACACACATATGTATACATATATATGTATGTATGCATATATATATGTGTGATGTTTCATTTGTGTGAGACATACATAAAACCAGTATATGTGTAACACATTTTTATTTATCCATTCGTCAGGGGACACAGATTGTTTCTGTGTCTTGACTATTGTGAATAATGCTGCAATCAACATGGAAGTGAGGATATCTTTTTCAGAAAGTGATTTTGTTTCCTTCAAATGAATACCCCAAAGTGAAGCTGCTGGATTATATGGTAGTTCTATGTTTGATTTTTTGAAAGACCTCTGTACTGTTTTCCATAGTGACTGCTGGAATTTACATTCTCATTAACAGTTCAGAAGTGTTCCCTTCTGTCCACATCCTCATCAACATTAATCTCTTATATTTTTGATAATAGCCATTCTAACAGATGTGAGGTGATACCATGATTTTGGTTTGAAATTCCCTGATGATTAGTGACATTGAGCACCTTTCCATGCATCATTTATATGTCTTTGGAAAATGTCCATTCAGTCCCTTCACTCATTTTTTAAATTGGACTGTTTGATTCTTGTTATTGTGTGCCTTCCTTATATATATTTTATATATAAATCCCTTAAATAAATGTTCAGCAAATATTTTCTTCCTTTCTGTTTTACCTTGTCCATTGCCATTCCAAGCAAAACCATTTTGTTGATGGTTTCTTGTGTAGTAACAAAACTTTTACTAGTTTAATATAGCTCTAGCTCTACTTATTTGCTTTTTCTTTTGTTGCCTTTGCATTTGGTGTCAAATTCAACAAACCATTACCAAGAACAAGGAGAAGGAACTTACTTGTTTTCTTTTAGTTCTGTGGTTTGAGGTGTTACATTTCAGTTCATAATCTAACTTGAGTTGACTTTTCCTCTATCGGGTTAGAAGGGTCCACTTTCATCCTTTTGCATGTGGCTGTCCAGGTTTTCCAACCTTATTAAGTGAAGACACTATTCTTACCCCATTGTATATTCTTGGCTCCTTTGTCATAAGTCAGTTGACTGCATATGCATGGGTCCATTTCTGGGCTCTTGATTCCATTTAATGTGTTTACTCCTTCATGCCTTTCTGTTATTAGCTAGAAGTTTTTAGTCATTGGTTACTCCCATACCATATTTTTAAGTGTTGTTGTTTAATTGCTAAGTCATGTCTGACTTTTTGTGATCCCACAGACTGTAGCCCATCAGGCTCTTCCCTCAATGGGATGTCCCAGGCAAGAATACCAGAGTGGGTTACCATTTCCCTCTCAGGGGATCTTCCTGACCCAGGGATTGAACCTGTGTCTCCATGTCTCCTGCATTGGCAGGTGGATAATTTACTGCTGAGCCCCCAGATACTGTCAGGTACCAACAATTAATTAGTCCCAAGCACAACATATATAAGACATGTACTCTTGATAGGGGCTTCCCTGATAGCTCAGTTGGCAAAGAACCCACTTGCATTGCAGGAGACCCTGGTTGAATTCCTGGATCAGGAAGATCCGCTGGAGAAGGGATAGGCTACCTACTCCAGTATTCTTGGGCTGCCTTTGAGATTCAGCTGGTAAAGAATTCACCTGCAATGTGGGAGGCCTGGGTTCAATCCCTGGGTTGGGAAGATCCTCAGGAGAAGGGAAAGGCTACCCACTCCAGTCTTCTGACCTGGAGAATTCCATGGACTGTATAGTCCATGGGGTCACAAAGAGTCAGACATGACTGAGCAACTTTCACTTCACTTTCGCTACACATTCCTGATAAACTTCATCTTGTTAAAGCCTTTGTAATTATGATTCTACTCAGGTTCTTTACCATTACCATTCCTACTGATTTTAATGGTGTAATGCTTTTTTGAGAATGTCTTTATCTGAATGTTTGAAGAGTTATTCTAAACCTGTCTTCCTTGCAAGGATTTGGACAATCCTGACTTCAAACTGATGACCAGAATTTTGTCCTTAATTTTAAAGAAAATAATCTTGGGAGAGTAGCGGTTGTTAAAAGTAACTTTATCATTCTGGTAGGAATAATAAACTCTTCTTCTCTCCTTATACACTCATCATGGGGATTTGAAAATGGTCAAGTACTATAAATAGTAAGCACTAGAACGGTTTTGCCATAGATTACTTATAATGCACAACTGAGTGTTTCTTTGTACGCAATTTAATTGGAAAGAAGGGAAATTCGTAGATACTTTTTGTCTTTTCCAATACAATCTGGCTCCTTTTTGGAAATGAAAATAATGCTGCTAATGAAGATATTTGTGTTTTAGAGAGTGGTTGCTGTGTCACTCATCTATTGTCTCACTAATGGTGTGTTCTGCATGATCACCCTAAACCATCCATTTTGCTTGCAAGTCTGTAGCTTGGCAATTGAGTCTGGCCTTGGCTTGGCCATTTGATTCTGGGCTGGGCTTATTTGCCCACCTGGCATCAACTGGCTGTTGGCTGATCTAGGATAGTGTTGGCTGGGGTGACTGGAGCTAATCACGACTGGAGCAGACCTGCTCAAGCATGTGTTAATGGCAATCACAGAGAAGCAACAGAACAAGCTAAACATGCAAGTATTTTTCCAAGCCTCTGTTTAATTCACATTGTTCAGCTTGTTGATGTGGCTGAACCAGTCAAGGGGTGAGGCGGAACATCTCCCTCAAGGTAGGAGAGCATTGCAAAGTTATATGGCAAAGTGTGTGAATACAGGATGGGTGAAAAATGGGGGCTATTGACCTAGTACAATGGCCAGAATGAGAACTACTATAGTCAATATGAAATGAAATGAAATATGAAAGAAGTTTGGGGTCACAAACTATATATTGACACATCTGGGTGAAATAAAATATAGAAAAAAACATAGAAAATTATTGAGAGTCTTATTACATTGGTTCCAAGTGTTCAGTTTTTAGAGATTTATGATTTGATTGAGAATGGTTTGATTGGCCTGGTTTAATTTTTTTTAAGTGAGAGTTATAGACTATTCATGCTCATTAATTTTCCTTTGCTCTAAAGATTGTGGCATTTGTTTTGAATTACAAACCAGCCTTGATTAGGTAGGGGAATAAGCACAGGATAATCAGCTTAGGTACTGCATCCCATAATTAGGTTCACGTATTTTACTAGAGGCATTGGCAGCTTATGTTTAATTATTTATAGTAAGATGATAATATTCTAATAGGTGTCTGGCCATATATTCAAGAGGTGGAACAGCATCTTTCCTTAGTGTTATATTAAATCCTTCCTGTGATACTACTGGCTTTGTGGAAATGTGGTGAAAACTACTGATTTTACTTTCTAAATTTTAAGGGCAAGTTTTATACTTAAAAAATAGGTTCTAAAATTTGTTTATGTTTTAAGAAAAATGAGATTTAGTTACTTCTAGAGTCTTGGTTATACTACTCTTTAAAGATACCTATAAGAATATAAGGATTGTTATACTTTACCCAGTGCTTTAAAAAAATATGTATATATATATATACATATAGAAAAAAATCAAGGTAGGTAAACCAAAATATTAATGATACTTATCTTTAGAAAGTAACATCAGGGAAGTTCCTCTTAGTAATATTTTTCAGATTTTCTAAAAATAAATACAATTTTATTTAATCAGACTTTAAAATTGATTAAATTCCATTTAAGGTATTATGTGTCATTGCCTTCAAAATTTAGAAATATTGCTGAATTATTCATTCTACATTAATACATATATATTTAGCTGATAAATATACTTTCTATAAAATTACCTACATTCCTACTGGCCATCCGTCTCACCTACATATTTTATGCTCCAGACGAACTGAATTATCTGGATTTCTCTGAACTTCCTTTTCTGCCTTGTTTCTCTAGGGCTCTGCTCAGGCTAACTCTTTTCTACCTTTCAAGTCTTTTCCAAAAATATTGCTCACCAATGAAAACCTCTTCTGATTCCCTAGACACATTGCCCTCCCTAGCACTCATCAAAAGTATAATGAAGTGATTGTTTATGTAATTAGATAACCCTCAAGGAAGCTGATCTTCCTTCTAAGTTGGTAGGTAGATGTAGATACCTTCCTAGAAAGGTAACTTCCTTCACAGTAGTAGGACCCTGTTTAATTGTATTCACTACTGTGTTATCTGCAACTAGCACAGTGCCTAAAATGTAGACATTCTAAAGAAATGTCTTTTGAGTAAATGAATCAGTGGTTGAAAGATAGACACAAGGATGGTTGGTTAGATAGAAGGATGGACTGAATCTGCTCTTTCTAGAGAACCTAGCCAAGTACACACAGTCTTGAGTGCTCCCTCCCCTGTCTTCTCAGGCAGGCTTGGCTGCTCCTTTGCCTAGGTGTGCATTGCACCTTCATTCACTTGCTCAATAATTATTTACTGAACCATTACCAAGTGGCAAACATTGTATTATAGCTGTAGATTAAATGGTAAATAAGATGTATTAGTTCTTTGCTTTCATGAGGCTTATATTCTGATAGAGATAATTAGAAAGTAAAGTCAATAGAGCAATTCCAGATAGTAACAAGTGCTAAAATAAAACTAACTGCACAAGAGTGCAAATATCTTTTCAAGATCTTGATTTCAATGCTTTTGTATAAATTCCTAGAAGTGGGATTGCTGGATCATGTGGTTCATTTCAGTGGCTCAGTCGTGTCTGAATTTTTGTGACTCCAGACTGTAGCACATCAGGCTTCCCTCTCTATCACCAACTCCCGGAGCTTGCTCAAATTCATGTCCATCAAGTCGGTGATGCCATCCAACCATCTCATCCTCTGGCGTCCCCTTCTCCTCTTGCCTTCAGTCATTCCCAGCATCAGGGTCTTTTCCAGTGAGTCAGTTCTTTGCATCAGGTGGCCAAAGTTTGGGACCTTCAGCTTCAGCATCAGTCCTTCCAATGAATATTCAGGACTAATCTCCTTGAGGATGGATTGGTTGGATCTCCTTGCCATCCAAGGTACTCTCAAGAGTCTTCTCCAACACCACAGTTCAAAAGCATCGATTCTTTGGCACTCAGCTTTCTTTATAGTCCAACTCTCACATCCATACATGACTACTGGAAAAACCATAGCTCTGACTAGGATCATGTGGTAGTTCTAGCTTTAGTTTTTGGGGAGATGGTCCACAGTGTTTTCCATAGTGGCTGTTTATTGCAGTGTTATTCACAATAGTCAAGAGGTGGAAATAACCTAAATTCCATTGACGAATGAATGGATAAGAAAATGTGATACATGCACACAATGGAATATTATTCAGATCTAAAAAAGAAGGATATTCTGTCATATGCTGCAACATGGATGAACCTTGAGAATATTACACTGAGCAAAATAAGCCAGTAACAGAAAGACAAATACTACATGATTCCGCTTACATGAGGTAACTAAGTTAGTTATACTTACAGAAACAGAGAGTTGAATGTTGGTTGCCAAAATTGGGGCATAGGGAGAAATGGGGAATTGCTGACTGGATATAAAGTTTCAGTCATGCACGATTAAAAAAAAAAAAACAAAAAATGTTCTGTCAACTTACTATACAATAATCTTCCTATAGTAATAACATGGTACTATGTGCTCAAAACTTTATTAGAAAATTTCATGTTACATATATTTTTTTTACTAAAATAAACATTAAATGAAGGTAATGTGAGAGTGACTGGGTGGATGTGTCTTCCTGAGAATGGCAGTCAGCAAAAGAAGTCTTTGAAGCAAAGACAATGATCCGACACCAGAATGCCAAGAAGAAAGTATGAACAAGTTAGAATTTTCTAGACTAGAGCTGTCCTATAAAAATAGTGTGAGTAATTGTAATTTTTCTAGTAGCCACACTAAAAAGAAACATAAAACTGATTTTAATAGTGTATTTTATAGAACCCAATATTTCCAAAATATTATTTAATCATGTAACTATCTTAAAATATTCATGGTGCATTTTATGTTTCTCTTGTACAAAGTCTTCAGAATCGACCTCTATTTCACACATTTCAGTTTAGAGTAACCACATTTTAAGTCCTCTCTAGTCACATGTAGCTAAGGGCAACCCTACTGGACAGTGGAGGTATATAACGAGGAGACAGCAAGGGGAAATGGCCTCTACTCGGAATGGCTTTGGAGGATTGAGAAAAAGAACAATTCAGAGTAGGTGGAGAGATGGGAAGAGGGGGAGGGGATGAGTTGAGGAGAGAAACAGGGACAACTTGGCATACTTTCCTTGTAGCCCATGCCAATCTCATCAGGCTGTGTCTAACAGGTTATAAGCTCCTCCTTTATCACAGGATTCTTTACCTCCCAGCAGCTCAGGATACAAAGTAGGTGACACATACGTATTATGTGATGAATAAGTGAACTGAGTAGATGAATAAATATAAGAGAAATGGCTTATTTAGCAAAACAAACAAACTTTTTTTTTTCATTTGTGTTTACCCTCTTAAAAGCCTTTGAACCTTAGACTCTGGTACATGCATAGTTTCTTTCAGTCTATTTATTTATGCCAGGTTTTGCAAACTCCTTCTGAATGTATCATCATTGTTAAATAACTGCCAATTTGGAGTAAACATTTATTGAGCAGCCTTAAATAATTATCCTGTGAGGTGTGTTTTGGACTTATCTTCCATGTTGTGTACAATGTTTCATGAAATAACTGGTAGCTGGTACAATGCCTCACTGAAATAACTAGCTGTTTAGTGCAGTATTGTCACCCAGCAATTGTTTATGCTTTGCAGAGTTTTCAGTTGCCTGGAATCTTCTTTTGTATATTTCATTAAAGATTTTCTGTTCTGCATAATGGGAAGATGATTTGCTGGAGCTTTTAATTACTAGGTGTAGTTGGATAGTTTATTAAGTAATGAAAAAAAAAACCCAAAAATTGTATCCTTAGGTACACATTGCCTCACTCATGGCCCTAGTTGAAGATGAGCAAAACAGGCTTGAGGCTATTAGTACTATTTTGTGCTGTTCATTAAATGTCCACTTCTGTTGTTTGTGTTATCAAACTAAAACCACAGAAGCATAGGCTTTTGGTTTTTACTATGTTGTAGATAAAATTCTCTGGAAGCAGAGAACCTGGGGTGTAAGATGTTTATTTGAGATCAGTATCTGTAGAAAAAAGGTGGAGAGGACAGATCTGGGTAGAAGGAAGGAGCTGAACTCTGAGGCATACCAATAGTACCTCAGCCAACCTGGCCGGGGGCTCTGGGGTGAGCATGGCTTGTCAGCGCTTTCCCCGTCAAGCTGAAGGGGGGGGCCTTTCTACCCCCACCTTGCACAGTTGCCAGATGCAGGCTTCTCTAGGAAAGGCTTGCCTTTGGGCCCACAGGCTAGAGCTGAGGCGTGCCTTTAAGGTGACAGCTGGAGCCTGTGTCCTCACAGCTGGTCAGCGTGTCCTTCCTTGAAGGGCACTCTGGGTGGCACAGCGCACTGTTTGTCACGTGCTGCTAAACCCAGCAGTACCAGCTTTTCACCATTTAAAATAAAATTGTATCCCATTTTTAGTTTTGCATTCAATTTATTTAGCCTAAGGAATTAATGCTTAGCTTTATTTTATACTTGTGTACCTTTACATAGCACTGTAATTAACATCAGTCAAGGCTGCAGAAGGAGTCAAAGGCAATTTCTTTTAAAAAGACTCTACATTACTTGAGTAGGAGCAACAGTGTTTTTGTTCTCCCAAAGTAATACATTTCCTTTATAAAAAAAGTTACAGAGATACATGCACTGAAATATGGAAGATTCTCATAGTATTCTTCAGTAAAAGCAATCCTCCCTGCAAAGAAGTTGCTCGTTACCAAAGGAGTTAAGTTGAGTCGGATACTGGGGAACCTAGAAATACACGTGCTCACTACCTCAGTTAAAGTAGTTAAGCAGGTTATTACATAGACATTTGAGGCATATGAGGCACATAGGGTGTTGTTGTGGCTTATTTAGCTCCAGGAAAAATTCTTTACATGGGAAACCATATAAAGATGAATGATACGGATTAGGTAGGTAGGTAGATAAGATAGATTAGTGATATAGATAGGCAGATGGATGGATGGACGGATGTCACATCCATAGAGAAATTCCCTCAGACTATGGCGTCTTTTGCTGTTGTTATTTAGTTGCTAAGTCATGTCCAACTCTTTGTGACCCTATGGACTATAGCCTACCAGGCTCCTCTGTCCATGGATTTCCCAGGCAAGAATACTGGAGGGGGTTTCCATTTCCTTCTCCAGGGGATCTTTCTGACCCAGGGCTTGAATCCACTTCTCTACATTGGCAAGTGGGTTCTTTACCAGGGAAACCCATGGAGTCTTTTACTCTATGCTAAACTTCAATGAGATAGCACTTGATTAATTAATTAATTTTTTTCTTTACATTATCATGTTGGTTTTGCCATACATTGACATGAATCGCCATACATTAACATGTGTTCCCCTTCCAGAAACCCCCTCCCACCTCCCTTCTGATTCCATCTCTCGGGGTCTTCCTGGTGCACCAGCCCAGAGCACCCTGTACCATGCATGAAACCTGGGCTGGCGATTCATTTCACATATGATAATTTACATGTTTCAATGCCATTCTTCCATATCATCCCACCTTTGCCCTCTCCCATAGAGTCCAAAAGACTGTTCTATACATCTGTGTCTCTTTTGCTGTCTTGCATACAGGGTTATCATTACCATCTTTCTAAATTCCATATATATGCGTTAGTATACTGTATTGTTGTTTTCCCTTCTGGCTTACTTCACTCTGTATAATAGGCTCCAGTTTTGTCCACCTCAGTAGAACTGATTCAGATGTATTCTTTTTAATGGCTGAGTAATATTCCATTGTATATATGTACCATAAATAAATTAATTTTTAAAAAATGGAAAAAAATATAGCACTTGAATCCAATTAGATAGACGGATGAATAGATATAGACTGATTAAATTATTGGAGACACTTCATTTCAGGTGGTGTTCTAAGTGCCTCATGTGTTTCAACATGTTCCACCCCCTCAACTCTCCTATGACATCATTGTTGTTATAAACCTCACTTTACAGTTGAGCAAACTGAGGCAGCTACATTGACATTAAGATGTTTGCCCAAAGATACACAGCAAATAAGTATGCAGAGTTGAGTTTCAAATCCAGGAAATTTCCTTTGGAAAACTATCTTCCATATATTCTGTGCTCAAAACTTGCAGGCAATCTGGATGATTAAAGATTTAACAAGGAGTAGTTTATTTTAATCACTACCTAGGATGTGTCCCTGTTGCCTTTGAGCTACCTGTAGAGGAATTGCTAAGTGACACATTATCCCATGATGGCTCTGTTTTTATCAGGCCAACCCTTCTAAGAGTCAGTAGCACTTGTTTTGTTAGCTGAAGTTCAGTGTTTATTGGGTTCTGATAGCCCAAAGCTAAAACTTTTCTTTGGCACTATAGAAGGGATAGTGTAACATCCACTCCACAGCCAACTGCTTTTTTCTAAGTGCCTAAGATTTTTGTTACAAATCAGCAAAGGTTTTGCAAGACACCTCCAGTGCTAGATCATTTATCATTTACATTTACAAGCTCTTAACTCCTGTGAGGATTGGTGCCTTCTTTATAAAAATGGGGTTAATAATTTATGTTCTTCTTGCCTAGCTGAGTTGTTGGATCATGGTTTTGAAGCACTTTGTAAACTGTAAACGTTTTAACTGGGTAATCTAAAAATATTTTATGAACAGTAAATATGCTATGGTTTAATTCTTGCTTCTTTGAATCTTATTAGTGATTTTCTTAAAAATTTTTTTTTAAATTAATTACTTTGTTTTTGGCTGTACTTTGTCTTCATTGCTGAGCACAGACTTTGTCTAGTTGTGCTGAGGGAGAGCTACTCTTCATTGTGGTACCCTGGATCTAGGGTGTGCAGGCTCAGTTGTTGTGGCGTATGGGCTTGGTTGCTTTGTGGCATGTGGGGTCTTCCTGGACCAGGGTCCAACCCATATCCCCTGCATTGGCAGGTGGATTCCTAACCACTGGACCACCAGGGAAGCCCCAGTAATGTTCTTTATTAAGTCAGCCAGTCATTTCGTCTTTACCGTCTACCTAATCAGTCCTGGGTGTGCAAGGGACATACAGTGGAAACCAAGCCACATTCTTGTCCTCAGGTGCACAACCCCTGCAAATGCAATACGATGTGACAAGTGCTTTGTTGTGACAATTGCTAGGTCGTGTCTGACTCTTTGAGACTCCATGGATTGTCGCCTGCCAGGATCCTCTGTCCATGAGATTTCTCAGGCAAGAATACTGGAGTGGGTTGCCATTTCCTTCTCCAGGATATCTTCCCAACCCAGGGGTTGAATGGCATCTCCTGTATTGGCAGGCAAATTCTTTACCACTGAGCCACCAGGGAAGCCTGTGACAAGTGCTATGATCGCTTAAATTGGAGTTTTTTAATAGCAACCCTACTGACATTTGGGATGGGCAATTCTTTGTTGTGGGAGCTCTGCTGCACACTGTAAAATGTTTAGCATCATCCTTGGTTTCCATCCATTAGATGTCAGTAATAACCTTCCCCCAAGTTGTGACAACCAAAAGTGCTTATAGGTATTGACACATGTCCTTTGAGCAGAGGAGCAAAACTGTACCCAGGTGAGAACCACTGGTATAAATGAAGTGTGTCTTGACTTCCTGAAAGAAGTTATTTCAGCTGAGATCCTCACAATAAGCAGGAGCTGAAGAGAATAGGTAAAGGGGAGAGTGTGTACCTGAATGCCAGAAGCAATATCCTAAAAGTCAAAACATTAGGAATTACCTTTGTTCTTTTGCATCTGACAGCCGGTGACTCTGAGTGGTCATTAAATTGTCCTACATTCAAACATTTACCTAGTCCTTTTGTGCTAAGTAGATTGCAATGTGACATGTATTGAAATACTATCAAATACGGTCTTTTCTACTTAGTACATTTACAAAAGAAGAGTTTAAAGAATTGAGGAGGACAAAATAAGTAAAGGGAATTACTAGGATTTCCTAACAATTAGAAAAATTGGAACTTCTTTATATGTTAGAATAAGGGACGGTTCTATAAGCATGAATAAAATGCATGCTTACTATGATGACAGAAGTATACACATTTTTAAAGCTTAAGAATTCTTATGGAATTTCTTCTTCTATGCTAAAAGTAGGGCAGAATTCTCCAGAATGAAGTAGCCTAGAAATGTAGGACTGTTTACTTTATAATTATATATGTTCTTTTCCTGAACTGACAGTTTAGATATAGATTTCTGGAACTAGATTATGTCACAGGACTGATCTGAAGCTGTACCTTGAAGCACAGAACAGTAAGGCCTGCAGAGCAGCTAGAGATTGTATTGTCTAAATCCCAAGAGGTCAGATGTCTGTGTAAGTTCAAATAACTACACAGTTCAGTGTTTGGATTTATTTTTGGCTTCCAGTCCGTTTCTGCCATATGTTATACCTTGGTGTCTTTTCCAATTTCTGAGGAACTCATGTTTACTCTACTCAATGAGAAGTATTATTTTTTCCATGGGTCTAATCAAACCCTGGACAGAGTATTTAGGGGACGTTTGTGGTTTCATACAAAATCCAGTGTGATAACTATTCTTTAAAGTAGATGTTTGTTGGTTCCTTAATAGTTTTAAAAATTAGTTAGCTTATATCTTATAAATCTTATTTACTAGATTATCTTATGTGATATCTTATTATATTTATTTATACTGAGATTGCAAGGTTTCTGTGTTGGTAATAAACACTGGAGTCAAAAATGTAAGGAACTTAAGTCTCTTTTTCCTTAATTCCATCTTTTGATCTGTTCCTCTTGCTTTTTTTGTTGTTTGTTTTGTTTTCTGATGTGGGGGAAACCAGGCCTCAGAGAGAAGTGTCAAATTTATTTTGATTCCATCTACATAGCTTTTTCTGGTTTTAAATGTGAAGTTAAAGTAGTAATTCTTAAAATCTTGGACTCATGAGTCATAAGTCCTTTAAGGGGGTTTCCTCCCAATGATTTCTTCTGAAACACATTAATATAAAGTGATAAAGAATTCATAACTTCTTGTATCAATTTATTTCAAGATTTATTAAGCTTTGACTTTTAGAAAGGACTTGGTATTTATTGCGCTGAAATCTGTTCCTGTGTCTTTGAATTTGTGGTTTAATTCTTCCCCTTGAGCAGTAAGCTAAACAGTTCTAGTCCTTTTCCACATGATGGTGTATAGCCAAGTTATAGAAACATAATAATGAAAGTTGCAGAGGCAAGCACAAACACTTTTGAGTTTTTCTACAACTTCATTACTAGGAGTTTTCTTTCTTTTTCTATTACTAGGAATTTAATTGTGTAATAAAGATAATATTTTGGAAACACTGAATTGAAGTATTTTTAATTCCTCATTCCTCCTGCCTAGTCTTATCCATGAATTGATTATTACTGCAGCCATATTCTGATAAATGCATAGTAATCGAGGACTCCTATCCCTCAGGGATGAATGGCTGGGTTATTCCTCTAGTCCAACAACCTAGATCAGCATAAGGGTTAGCCAGAGTTGGAAAGAATCCCAAATGGATGTAGAAGACGGAAGTGTTGGATCACAATGAAAGCCTCAGCATTAAATTAAGCAGGAGAGACTGTAGTTCATGTCACCAACTCTCCTATTATCAGCTTTTCTCTAGAAACAATGGCCAACTACCATCTTGAAGAAACCAGGAGCAGATAAGATCTGAGCCCACTGGAGTGCTAGAAGAGGGGGATTTTAGTGGTTTCTGTTGGTTCTCTACTCAGATCTTTCAGATTGTTTCCTTCATTTTGCACCCTTCTACCCCCCTACACCCCTGCCCAGAATGGTTTAGCTTTTGTCTCCAATGACTCATGTCTGCCATGTTTCTTTGAAGTACTGTCATTGAGCAACAGAAGCTTCTTATCACAATGCTTGGCACAGAATTATCATTCAGGAAATGTTAACTGTCATTCTTAACCATTCTCCTGCCCAAAGAGTTTTGGAAACCTTGCCACAAAGAAAATAATTTGAATGGATCAAATGTTTCCATATTTTCATTCATGGATAAACAAAATGATCTCTCTATAGGTTCCCTTCTCTGGAAGAGTCTGGACCAGCAGGGAACATTTAAATACAAATTGGAAACCTGTGTCCCATCCTTGCCTCCACCTAATATAGGCCACATATTCCATACATGTAAAGCAAATCTTTGCCTAAAACAGATTCAAGTTCTTAGCTAAAATATTACCTCTTCAAAGACCTCTATTGAAGTATCCCACCTACCAAGAAGGTATTCTCAAACTCTTCATGGTGTTTATTTCCTTAGCTGTGCTTATCCAGTCTTATCTTGTTTGCCTCTTTCTCCACCCTGTCAGCATGTAATCTTTATAACAGGGTGGATCACTTTCATCTTTTTTGAGCTCCTTCATCTCCAGTGCCTAGCACTGTACTTGCTCCGTGGTAACATAGCTCATCAGGCCCCTCTGTCCATGGGATTCTCCAGGCAAGAATACTGGAGTGGGTAGCCATTCCCTTCTCCAGTGGATCTTCCTGACCCAGGAATTGAACCAGTGTCCCCTGCATTGCAGGCAGACTATTTACCATCTGAGCCACCAGGAAAACCCCAGTATTATTCAATACATATTTATGAAAGGAGTAAATAATGAGATTAAGATTTGAAATTACTTTAGTTATCAATTGCTGGATTAAAAAAGCACCCTCGATATAGCAGGGGAAACCAGCCATTTTGTTATGCCCACAGATCCTATGCGTCAGGAACTTAATACAGTGATGACAGATTGTCTTTCTTCCATGAGGTCTTGGGATCCAGTTGGGATGGCCCAGACTGGGAATGGCTCAAAGGTTTTGATCTAAAATCATCCAGAGATATCTTTACTTACATGTCTGACAGGAGGTATGGGCTGTTGGTTGGACCTAGGAAGCCATTGCAAATGTTTGCTTAGGTTCAAGGGAAGGGGCTTTAGACCCTGCCACTAGATATTGAATGCTAAGGTCACATCATAAGAAGAGGATGTGGGGTGGAAAATTTTATAGGAGCCATACTTGGTAAATTCAGTCTTCCACTGATACATATGTAATTCGATTCAATTGTTCCAGATTCTAATCTCTTATGAGAATTTAAGAAGCCAATGTCTGAGTTAAAGTCCTTATTTCTGCTCCAGCATTCTGGAATCTCAGACCCATACACATAGTTTAGAAAAGTCTCGTTTGGGGCAGAAAATTAACTTTCAAATATAAGCATTCCAGGATGGATGGCTCTGTGTTATTGCAGTTACCTGCATTCCTAAGTGGTTTATGACCATATTAAAAGAAAATCAAACCTCTGCTTAAAAATTAGTGAACATCACCATCTGCATAAATGGTTATAATTTCTTTCTTTTTTTTTAAATTTTCTTTATTGTGTTGGTTTTGCCATACATTGACATGAAACTGCCATGGGTATACATATGCTCCCCCTCCAGAACCCCCCTCCCTCCTCCCTCCTGATTCCCTCCCCATGGGTCATTCTGGTGCACCAGCCCTGAGCATCAACCCTGGGCTGGCGATTGAATTCACATATGATAATTAACATGTTTCAATGCCATTCTCCTATATCATCCTACCCTTGCCCTCTTCCACAGAGTCCACGAGTCTGTTCTATACATCTGCGTTTCTTTTTTTTTTTTTTATTAGTTTTGCCAAACAAAGACATGATATCGCCATGGGTTCACATATGCTCCCCCTCCAAAACCCCCCTCCCTCCTCC
>ML663010.1:11482147-11742394 GCA_007570785.1 Antilocapra americana
TTTTTTTTTTTTTTATTAGTTTTGCCATACAAAGACATGATATCGCCATGGGTTTACATATGCTCCCCCTCCAGAACGCCCCTCCATCCTCCCTCTCCCCGGGAAATCTCGGTGCACCAGCCCCGAGCATCAATCCTGGGCTGGCAATTGATTTCACATATGATAATTGACATGTTTCAATGCCATTCTTCCATATCATCCCACCCTTGCCCTCATCCACAGAGTCCACGAGTATGTTCTATACATCTGCGTTCCTTTTGCTGTCTCGCATGCTGGGTTCTCCTTACCATCTTTCTAAATTCCATATATATGCGTTAGTATACTGTATTGTTGTTTTTCCTTCTGGCTTACTTCACTCTGGATAATAGGCTCCAGTTCCGTCCACCTGAGTAGAACTGATTCAAATGAATTTTTTTTTTAATGCTGAGTAGTATTCCATTGTGTATATGTACCACAGCTTTCTTATCCATTCATCAGTTGATGGGCATCTAGGTTGCTTCCATGTCCTGGCTATTGTAAACAATGCAGCGATGAACATTGGGGTACACGTGGCTCTTTCAATTCTGGTTTCCTCGATGTATATGCCCAGCAGTGGGATTGCTGGGTCATATGGCAGGTCTATTTGCAGTTTTTTAAGGAACCTCCACACTGTTTTCCATAGTGGCTGCACTAGTTTGCATTCCCACCAACAGTGTAAGAGGGTTCCCTTTTCTCCACATCCTCTCCAGCATTTATTGCTTGTAGATTTTTGGATTGCAGCCATTCTGACTGGTGTAAAGTGGGTACCTCATTGTGTTTTGACTTGCATTTCTCTGATAATGAGTGATGTTGAGCATCTTTTCATGTGTTTGTTAGCCATTTTTATGTCTTCTTTGGAGAAATGTCTGTTAAGTTCTTTGGCCCACTTTTTGATTGGGTCGTTTATTTTTCTAGAATGGAGCTGCAGGAGTTGCTTGTATATTTTTGATATTAGTTGTTTGTCGGTTGCTTCATTGGCTATTATTTTCTCCCATTCTGAAGGCTGTCTTTTCACCTTGCTTATAGTTTCCTTTGTTGTGCAGAAGCTTTTAATTTTAATTAGGTCCCATTTGTTTATTCGTGCTTTTATTTCCGATATTCTGGGAGGTGGGTCATAGAGGATCCCGCTTTGGTTTATGTCAGAGGGTGTTTTGCCTATGTTATCCTCTAGGAGTTTTATAGTTTCTGGTCTTATGTAAAAGTTTCAGGATACAAAATCAACACACAGAAATCCCTGGCATTCCTATACACTAACAGTGAGAAAACAGAAAGAGAAATTAAGGAAACAATTCCATTCACCATCAAAACAAAAAGAATAAAATACTTAGGAGTATTTCTACCTAAAGAAACAAAAGACTTGTATATGGAAAACTACAAAACACTGATGAAAGAAATCAAAGAGGACACAAATAGATGGAGAAATGTGCCGTGTTCATGGATTGGAAGAATCAATATAGTGAAAATGAGTATACTACCCAAAGCAATCTATAGATTCAATGCAATTCCTATCAAGCTACCAGAGGCCTTTTTCAGAGAATTAGAACAAATAATTTCTCAATTTGTATGGAAATACAAAAATCCTTGTATAGCCAAAGCAATCTTGAGAAAGAAGAATGGAACTGGAGGAATCAACCTACCTGACTTTAGGCTATACTACAAATCCACAGTCATTAAGACAGTATGGTACTGGCACAAAGACAGAAACATAGATCAATGGAACAAAATAGAAAGCCCAGAGATAAATCCATGCATCTATGGACACCTTATCTTTGACAAAGGAGCCAAGAATATACAATGGAGAAAAGACAGCCTCTTTAACAAGTGGTGCTAGGAAAACTGGACAGCCACTTGTAAAAGAATGAAACTAGAACACTTTCTAACACCATACACAAAGATAAACTCAAAATGGATCAAAGATCTAAGCATAAGACCAGAAACTATACATCTGTGTTTCTTTTGCTGTCTCGCATGCAGAGTTCTCGTTACCATCTTTCTAAATTCCATATATATGCATTAGTATACTGTATTTTTGTTTTTCCTTCTGGCTTACTTCAATTTCTTCTGAAAGAAAGTCCTAGAGTTCCTGTTCACTTTTCATTGTGTTTTCTGTAGGAGCCACACTGGGCAGACACTGATTTTTCCTTGGTGAGTTATAGGACACATCATGTTCCCCTCCTACATTTTTGTTAATGCAGTTCAATCTCAACTACCTGAAATTAATCCAACGCAGACCCTCAGTATTGAAGAGGAAGTGAGTGAAAGTCGCTCAGTCATGTCCAGCTCTTTGTGACTCCATGGACTGTAGCCTGCCCGGCTCCTCTATCCATGGAATTCTCCTGGCCATAATACTGGAGAGGGTAGCCAATCCATTCTCCATGGGATCTTCCCAACCCAGGGATTTAACCTAGGTCTCCTGTATTGCAGGCGGATTCTTTACCATCTGAGCCACCAGGGAAGTCCCAATATTGGAGAAGGGAATGGCAACCCAGTCCAGCATTCTTGCCTGGGAAAACCCATAGACAGAGGAACCTGGCGGGCTACAGTCTATGGGGTCACAAAAGAGTTAGACTTGATTGAGCAACTAAACAGCAACAAACTCCTCAATATAAGGGTTTGGCTCTAAATGATGTCATGGATTTAGTGATTGTTTCTGGTTTTTAAGCATAGAGTTTCATTGTTCCCTTGCCTCCCTCCATATCAAGAAGACTCTGTTAGCCTCTGTCTCTTTACTGTCTATATATAAATATATAATTATGGAGAATGGCCTTTATCAGAACATCATCCCCTAATATACTAATACAATCCCTACTCATCAACCAAAACAGACAGGTTATTCTATTTTCTTCAGAAAATAGAATATAGTACTCTTTCAATGAATGCGTTTTTGAGTATTTTGTATACTAATGAAGTTTACAGTACTTTTCAAAATGATGAAAAGAAAGGAGAATTGATCACCCGAAGTGGAACAGTAATATGATGTCCTTACTCAAAAACTTCAGTTTTCTCATTCCTTGCGTGAATGTTTTATGGAAATGCATCATTCATTAATAGGTAGTTATCAAGTGATTTATAGATCATGTTTCCAAGGCTTTGCAAATGACAAGATGTTTTGCAGTCATTTTAGAAAATCCTTGCTTTCCCAGTGTGAGGATGGATCTGTGCTATTCTGATCCACCCATAATCTTTTGTGATCTGCTTCTTTTTTTTGGGGGGGGTGGATACCAATATTTGACTTTCCCTTTCTCTTACTTGTCTTTGAGAGTTTCACTAACCCTGAGGGAAAGAAAAACCATCTTGCGTTGCCAAGCTTTGAAAGGTCAGAGATGTACAGGCTATCTGAGGCAGAGTGTAAAAGCCATTAGCAGCCTGATATCTCATTTGGTGGCTAACAATCCGAGAGGAATACCAAATGGCCTCCCTCCACATTAATCCTGTACAAGTAAAGGATTTTAATGAGAAGCGAATAATTGTTATCCATTTCTTCCGTTCTCATTGAACTCCAAAGGCTGTAATCTGGTGGCATCCTTGACTTTTACACCAGCCAGTGTGAAAGAGATACAGCAGGTAGAAAGGAACAAAGGAGTCAAATTAAACCCAAATAGAGTATGGGGTGTCTTATTCATCTGTATATGTGAATCAAGAAAAAAAATATATTTGTGTCTATATATATATAATATTACTTTAATTTATAAAAGCTCAATATACAAAACTTTAACTTAGTTTCCCATTTATGTGTCACTGGTGTCCCACTGCAAGCCCCCAGGTACAAGGCCAGCATTTCCACCCCCTAGCTTTTCTCTTACTCTTTTTCTTCTGAGTCCTCTTCCCAGTTCTCTCCTGGTATATGATTGCCTGCTTACTTTTCAAGACCTAGTTCAAGTCTTATAGCCCGTATGCAACCGAGAGTTACCTTCCTGTCATTTGAAACCTTACTGGCCATACTCCTATTTGACATTTTGTGTATAAGACAAGTATAACACATTTAAGACAATGTCCTTATTTGTCTCATTGTCACAACATTATTTATTCACTCATTTATACATGCACGGACTAAGGAAACACCCCTAGGATACATATTCCATATCCAGTATTGTGCCAGATGCTGGAGATGCAAGAATGAATGAAATCCTATTTATAATTCCCTTGGGAATGGAAATAAACACAGCCAGCTATAAATGCTATGATAGAAATGCAAACAGGGCACAATGAGTGTACTATCTGTCAAATTATACCTTGATATTTCTTTTGGAAGAACAAATCCCTTTGAGATAGTATAAAAATGTCCATTGCATAATTGAAATTCAGTCATCCTTTGCATAATTGAAATTCACGATTGAAAATATTTTCAGTGTGTTGTACCAAGCCATAGTGATTTTGCTGCCTTCTCTTTTCATTTGGGAAGGAAGTCTGGCCCCTAAGCTGATAACCCCAAGCATTAATGGAGAAGTTAATAGATTTCATAGTGGCGCCATTCATAGAATGTCTTTTGGAATGTGACGTAACGGATACTCTCATCAGAGGGTAGAATCTGGTTACCCACTCCCCCAAATTGGTCTGGTCTTATGACTTGTTTCAAAGAATGCAAGTAAAACTACATTTCAGGCCTGAGCCTGTATCTCAAGAGCCCTATTGGGATTCTGTTCTCTTTTGGATCCCTGGTTCTGCATGAAGTCAAGCCTGGGCTGCCCTTTTAATGACTAGAGTCCATCTGGAGGACATACATCCCGAGAAAAGCCACTCTAGTCAGGCCCCAGCAGATATACCAGCCAACAAGGCTTATGGACAGTCCAAACAGATTTTGCTCATAACAGCAGAGCCATGCAGGCAACTAATAGCCTTGTGAACATAAAAAACGTTTATGATTGTAGACTGAGTTTTTGTGATTCTGTTGTACAGCATCATGATGGTGAGACATGACCGATACACCTCGGAGATACTTGCAGGGCAGAGATGAGATTAAACCATTTATGGGTCAGTGGCCAAAACTTGTATCAAAGTCCTCTAGATAAATAGAAATAGTAAGTTGGTCACAAATATAGAGATGTCTAGTCCACTGACTAAATTGAAGAGATTCAGATCAAACCAGAAATAACAAATGGTATATTTCCAAGGTTGTGCTAATGGTAAAGAATCCGCCTGAAATACAGGAGACACAGGTTCAATCCCTGGGTCAGGAAGATCCTGAGGAGTAGGAAATGGCCATCTGCTCCAGTATTCTTGCCTGGGAAATCCCATGGACAGAGGAGCCTGGTGAGCTACGGTCCATGGGGCTGCAAAGAGTCAGACATGACTGAGCACACAGGGAGCACACACACACACACACACACTTTTCCCTATAGAGAAGCTATTCTGACAAGTCTGAAACAATAGTAAAGGAGGGAATAGCCAAGACAACTGATTTGGGTACCAGTTAGAGTTTTAGTTCTACCATTACTGACTGTTATATCTACAGCTAATATTTATCAAGAATTTTCTATGTGCTAAGATAATCTTATTTCACTCAATGCTCACAAAAGCTCATTATCAATTAGAACCATTCTTATCCTTACTAATGAGGGATGAGAGTTGAAAGAGGTTAGGAAATATTGTATCATGCATCATGTGAAAGTGTTAGTCCCTCAGTCGGGTCTGACTCTGCAATCCCATGACGACAACCCACCAGTATCCTCTGTCTGTGGGATTTCCCAGGCAAGTATCTTGAAGTGGGTTGTTATTTCCTTCTCCAAGGAATCTTTCTGACTCAGGGATTGAACCTGGGTCTCCCCCATTGCAGGTGAATCTTTTACAGTCTCAGCCACCAAAGAAGTCTCAAGGTTTGGGGCAAATGTTACATGAGATAATGCGTAGAGGCATTCAGTCATTAGCCCTCTTATAAATTGAATTAGGATGTTATCCCCAGAGCTGCAGACATAGTTGGCAGGCTGCAGCTCTGCTTTGGAAACTTTAGAACTGGCTTAATCTTCATGGAGTCTGGAAATCATTCTTTTTTTTTTTTTTTTTGCTCAGAGTTTTTGGTCATCTTTTTCTTTGCAGAGGGAGCCTCTTTCCATCCTGAGCTATAATCTGGCAGACTGGCAGGGAAGATGCTTCATTTTCCTTGTGCATCCTGCAGAAACACCTAGATAAAAAGGATTCTCTGTTAACAGTGAGATTTGTGATGTCCTCTGCTGATAGGAATTGCCAGGATGTAAGAGGAAGTGTTCAGGAAAAACTTACACATGATAAAACAGGAAGCCTGTTATAACCAAAACAAGTTTTCTCCTGTGTATATTGGAACTTATTCCTACAGGCTTCTGTACTTAAGATTACCTCTACTATTAAGTCTCTTGCGATTGAAACAATTAATCCGTACATTCTTATAGGAGACATTCGGTTCCACAAGCAGGGAGTCAAGGATAGTCATAGTCTGATCATGTAGAGTGTATGTACATTCTTAGAATATCAGAGTGGGAGAGGCAGCGCTGGCCGTTGTGGTGGTTTAGTTGCCAAGATGTGTCTGACTCTTGTGACCTCATGGACTGTGGCCCACCAGGTTCCTTTGTTCATGGGATTTTCCAGGCAAGAATACTGGAGTAGGTTGCCATTTCCTTCTCCAGGGGATCTCCCGGACCCAGCATCGACTCTGAGTCTCCTGCATTGCAGGCGGACGCCTGTATTGGATGGGCACGTATGGGAATGTCTCCAGTAGGTGAACTTTCCACCACTGCCTGAATGCTGCAGGGACTGAAAACTCAGCATCTCCTGAGAAACACTATCACGTTTGTGTAGAACTCTCAGTTACCACCTCCATGTCTGTAACTTTCACTCACTGAGCTCTAGCCTTCTGGCTTAGAAAATACACCAGACTAGTCTCAACATCCTGTTTTCATGGCTCTTTATAATGGATGCCCTTGAGTAATTTCCTTCCTCTCCTATTTGTCTGAAGACTGCTTGCCTCCATTTGGTTCCCAGGAGGAGTGGTGGATGTTTATTAAGAGACATTATCCATTGGTAATAATCAGTAAGACCAGGGCTGGAAGGCTTTTGCTAGGTGGGCCATCAGAGTCACTTTGGAATTGGGACTTCATTAAGTGTTAAAGTATACCATAAATCCCATGAGACATTTAAAACAGTCTTTGTCAACACTCTATGTTGAGATTTTTACATAACACGAGCTGTCAAGAGTTGTAGCTGCTCTTGAGAAATGAGAAGATATGACAACACTGGGCAAACGTTTCCACATTCTAACAAGTGGCCATAACTGCATAAATGCTGACCGCTCTGTGTGTCTCTTGTACCCCCCAGTTTTTCATGCTCCCTAGCTTCTTGGAGAGCCCCCAACCATACCTGCTTTACTCCTTCATGTCACCTGCTTGAACACTTCGAGAATCTGAGTTTGCATCAGTTTCCTGCTTCGAGTGCATTTCTGTACTTACAACCAAGAGAGCCTTGAGCAGACCTTACATAATTCAGTGGTCATAACCCTGGCAAGATATTAGCAGTCATCTGCTAATAAAAGAGATCTTGGATGAGACTCTGTAATTACAAAATAAGATCCTCAGTAGCTCTTCCTCTCATCTGGTATCTCTGGATGCTTTTATGGCTGGAATATTGATATCTTAAAAAGAAACAAACCTCTCCAGATCCTAGCCATGGTCAATAACCATTGATGCAGCTGATGATAGAAGACATGGAATGCGTCACCCTTTTTTTTTTTTTTCTGATACATGAAATTTGTGTCAATAGGGCCAGCCTTTTCCAAGCTAAGTGTCTCTGGCTGCCCACCTGGAAGGAAGTGTTTTATGATGCTTTCAGGTAAGAGCTGCCAAAGGCTGGATACTGCTTGCTTGGACTTAATTTTGCTCGGATGACCTATAAACTGAGCACCTGGAAGACAGAAGATGGGATGACGAGTAAGGAGATGTAAGTAGCCAGCGATCCTAAGGTGCATTTCTTCTGGGATTCACCTGAAACGTGATGGTGAGAAATCCTAGGATATATTCAAGGATCAGCCAGCTTAGTAATGGCTTCACTCAGCATAACTGAGAATTAGGCCTAGACTTAGAGCCGCATCCTTGCTGAGCCATCTCTTACTGAGTTATGGGTTGTAGTTTCAGAGACAGTAATTAAACTCTTCTCACAAAGCCAGCTTTAAGTGCTCTCCTAATTCTACTAATTACAATATGCCTACCATGGCCAGTTTCACTAGTAAATCATTTCTGGTCCTGTGTCTTGTCTCTCAAGAATTAATGGCCTGAGAACTTTCTGCTCATCTTATGAGACCTTCTGTTTCTTTAAATAATGCTTATTTTCTTGGCATTCATACCACTGTCTATGTCCCTACTTTGTCCAGACTCACCAAGTTGCTTGGCTATATAATTTACTCAGCATTTCATTTCATTTGAATTCTATCCACAGCTTTATCTGGGATCTTAAAATGATCTAAAAGTAAACAGGATCATCATGATAATATGTAACACTTATTAAATGCTTACTTTATACCAGGCACTCTTCCCTGGTCTAAAGAATTCTTCCCTGGTGAAGAATCTGCCTGCTATGCAGGAGACTGTGGTCTGATCTCTGGGTTGGGAAGATCTCCTGGAGAAGGGAATGGCAACCCACTCCAGCATTATTGCCTGGAGAATCCCATGGACAGAGGGGCCTGGCAGTCTGCAGTCCCTCGAATCAGAGTCAGACGTGCTGAGCCACTTTCACTTTCATACCAGGCACTGCTCCCGTGGAACCCTTACAAAGAATCTACAATGGTGGTATAATTATAGATGAAATAGCCCTAGTCACAGAGAGCCTGTCAGCCTTCAAAGCTTTCTATGATTTTCTACTGCCTTTAGGTTAGGGTTCTATGTTCCTAACACTACCTTTCAGACCTTTCATACGACCTCTTCATTTTCTTCTAGTCTCTCACTTACCATTCAAGCTTCTTCTTAGAGGTACTGTGATGATTTCCCCTTTTGTCTCTTTTAGGTCTTCACATGGTTTTCCTCTGCCAGAAACTCCTGGCTCATTTCTTATCCTCATCAATAGCTAAATAATACTCACCATTCAAATATCAAAATTATCTTCCTCAGTGAGGAAGCACTAGCCCCATGTTAATATTTTCAGATAATCTGTATTGGTGTCACTTGGGGGTATGTATGAAAGTTTAGCTTTCAGGGCATCCCTCCAGACCCATTGACTAAGAAGGTAGGGGCCAGGCATCTACATTTTGAGCAAATGTCTCTGGCAATTGTTATGGGCTATGATGTTGGAGAACCACTTCCACAGACTAAGTTAATTTCCTTGGTTAATAGTTGCCATAGTATCTTGTCCCTTCTCTTTCAAGATAACCATCTCATTCAGCATGTTTATTATTTATGTTTTGCATTAGATTATAAGGGCTTCCCTCATCGCTCAATTGGTAGAGAATCTGCCTGCAGTGCTGGAGACCCAGGTTCGATCCCTGGGTTGGGACGGTCCCCTGAAGAAGGCAATGGCAAACCACTCCACTATCCTTGCCTGGAAAATCGCACGGACAGAGGAGCCTGGTGGGCTGCAGTCCATGGGACTGCAAAGAGTCGGGCACGACTGAGCCACTAACACTTAAACTTATCTTTTGCCATATGAAGATCTACAAGTTGCAGTGGGGAAACCAGATGGCAGTCTTGAACCAGACCCTTCAGTTAGTACATCCTTTACATGTGCTTCCACTTTAGATTATAAATTCCGTGAGATTAAGGGGCATATATCTGTATTGTTCATTTCTGTATATCTAACATGGAGTCTATCACTTAGCTTATTGTTTTATTTATTAAATAGAAATGCTTTGTTTTTGTCTCCTTTCAATCCATTTTATGTAGCACCTATCTATCATCTTTTGGATACAGAATAAATCCTTAGAATTCAAGGTTGAATAATATATAGTCTTTGAGCTCAAAGAAGTAAGTGTCAAAGGAGAAACAAGAAAGAAAATATAATGTTTGATTTTGTTGTAATATTCTAAGAATAAATAGCTCTCTCCCTGTCTTTTACCCCTCTCCCCATCCCTTGGTTCCCTACCTCTCTTCCTCTCTCTTTCCCTTTTTCATTTATAGTTCATTAATACAATGATGGAGGTGAGAATTCCATATGTACAGGAAAGAAGAGACCTACCCAATCCAGGCTGGAAGGAACACTCTGAGAGGGCTTCCTAGAGGAGGTGACACACAATTTTATTCTTGAAAAAGTAAATACTTGAAGAAGAGGTATGCAGATGGTATTTTAAGCAGAAAAACATAAGAGAGCAAAGTATGCATTTGGTACCTGGGAGTAGTTGGGTGCTGCTCAGTGTAGGTTCTCAGGACCTGTAAGAACTAGGCCTCTGAGTTTCATTATGAAAGCCAATGAGACATTGTGAAGAAAGAAAGTTGTGGTTAGTTCTAGTCCATAGAAGTTTGCAGTTAAGATTATGTTACCATTTTACATATCTGTTATTATGGAATAAAATTTTGGTTATGAGTGATTAAAATAAATAGTACATAATTTGTGTAATGCATGCATTCATTCATTCAACACATTTATTGAACACATACTATATAGTAGGCACATCCCCATATTTTATTTAGCACTCACAAAGTTCCTGTTAATTAGATGCCATTTTTAAAAAATGTTTCGATATTAGAGCTCAATGAAGTATAATTACTTTCTGCAGAAAACAAGAACATTTAGTAACAAATAGATATTCTAATTCTGACCTCCTTGCAAATTTTATTCTATTTTTCTTAGTTCAGCAATGCTTAGAATTCACTTATTCAGTCATTGAATGTTTATAGACTCCTATGATGTATCAGGTAATATTCTAGGGGCTCAGAGTATAGCATTTGATGCAAAAGAAAAAAAAATCTGCTCTTTTGACTTTTACATTCTACTGTGTTATCTAGAACCTTTGACTAGAGGGAGAACTATTTCCTATTGATTCAGCTACTTCTTCTCAACTGTGGGCTTCCCTGGTGGCTCAGATGGTAAAGAATCTGCCTGCAATGCAGTGAATTCGATCCCTGGGTTGGAAAGATCCCTTGGAGAAGGGAATGGTTACCCAATCCAGTGTTCTTGCCTGGAGAATCCCATGGACAGAGGAGCCTGACAGGCTGTGATTCATGGGATCACAAAGAGTTAGACACGACTGAGTAATTAACACACATGATACTCTCAACTGTAGATATGAAGGAGTTTGAGATTGATAAGTAGTAACAGAGAAATCCATTTTCTCTCTGTTTCTAACATGTTTTCCCAAGGACTGTCATGAAAAGTTGGAAGAGGCTGGCAGGATGCCTCAGGCTTCATTCTGATATGAAGAGAAGAGAGGGGAGAAAATTATGTAATGATGATCACATATGTTAACAACTAGGTGTTTATTGCTAAAGCCAGTCTCTTGATATTTGGTAGAAGAATCTTTAAAGTAACCAAAGAAGCACAAATCTTTGCTAAAGCATTGCTGGCTGATCGCCAACCATTTCAGGAAGAGTTAAACCTGATTCTTTGTAAGAATAACCAACAACTTATTTGCAGATTATCCATAGTGAATTTGTAATCAGGTTCCTGCTTCCTCTCAGTAAACCTTAGTTTATTCATCTATATAACCCATCCCATGTTCCAGCCTCCTTCATTTGTTGTCAGGATCAATGAGGGTAATGTATATGAAAATGTTTTTGGTCATCATCTGGTGCTTTTGAAGATGGGTGAAGGGTAGAAAAGAAGGATTAGGAATTGTTTCACTTAGATTAGGTACAGATAGGGAAAAATTGACCCAATATCTTAGAGAGGACCAAAACCAGATTGGAACTCTAACCTCAACTAGATTGTTTCAAGTGACTGGGATCATATCACCTGCCAATCTATGAATCTCTTCTATTTTGAATTCCTAAATTCAGAGAAGCCAGAATCTGGTTAGTTTAGTTTGCAACTGAATGTCATCTTTGTTCAATCCACCATGGCTAGAGTTAGAGGGTGTTGGAGTTTAGAATGACTGTTAGTAGCTTAATATCTTCAAATAGAGGGAGTCCTTTGAAACCAGATAGAGTCCCAAGGATATTCACTGTAATAGAGAGCAGGAAGCAGGAGTTCTGACAGAGACTTTAGGAAGGAAGCAAAGTTACAAAGACCACCTTTCCATCAGGAGTCATATCTGATGATAGGAGAGCCTCTGGTTTACCAGAGGAGATTCTGAACATGCAATCTTTTACAGAATTAATGGTCAGCATATAGATGCATTTTCAATCAAACTTCTCTAAAATACTTGCAGGCATGAGATACAGAGAGAAATAGCAAAATTTGTTTGCTCAGCATAATAGATTAGCTCAACAGTATGAAGAAGAATAGGAGAGGGGAGTTAAAGAATCACCACAATATAAACATAATGATGGGTTTAAAATATAGATTTTGCCTATCTTTTAGTTTGCTGTTTCCTGGAGATTTTTTTAAAGATGACTTAGAAACTCTGAATGCAGAGTTCCAAAGAATAGCAAGGAGAAATAAGAAAGTCTTCCTAAGGGATCAATGCAAAGAAATAGAGGAAAACAATAAAATGGGAAAGACTAGAGATCTCTTCAAGAAATTAGAACTACCAAGGGAACATTTCATGCAAAGATGGGCACAATAAAGGACAGAAATGGTATGAACCTAACAGAAGCAGAAGCTATTAAGAGGTGACACAGAAGAACTTTACAAAAAAGGCCTTAATGAACCAGATAACCATGATGGTGTGATCACTCACCTAGAGCCAGACATCCTGGAATGTGAAGTCAAGTGGGCCTTAGAAAGCATCACTATGAATAAAGCTAGAGGAGCTGAAGGAATTCCAGGTGATCTATTTCAAAGCTGAACAGACAGTGCTGTGAAAGTGCTGTACTCAATATGCCAGCAAATTTGGAAAACTCAGCAGTGGCCACAGGACTGGAAAAGGGCAGTTTTCATCCCAATCCCAAAGAAAGGCAATGCCAAAGAATGCTCAAACTGCCGCACAATTGCACTCATCTTACACACTAGCAAATTAATGCTCAAAATTCTCCAAGGTAGGCTTCAACAGTATATGAACAGTGAATTTCCAGATGTTCAGGCTCGATTTAGAAAAGTCAGAGGAACAAGAGATCAAATTGCCAACATCCATTGGATCAACAAAAAGCAAGAGAGTTCCAGAAAAATATCTACTTCTGCTTCATTGACTACACTAAAGCCCTTAACTGTGTGGATCACAACAAACTGGGAAAAATTCTTCAGGAAATGGGAATACCAGACCACATGACCTGCCTCCTTAGAAATATGTTTGCAGGTCAAGAAGCAACAGTTAGAACTGGACATGAAACAATGGACTAGTTCCTAATTGGGAAAGGAGTATGTCAAGGCTGTATATTGTCACCCTGCTTATTTAACTTATATGGAGAGTACATCATGGGAAATGCCTGGTTGGATGAAGCACAAGCTTGAATCAAGATTGCTGGGAGAAATATCAATAACATCAGATATGCAGATGATACCACCCTTATGGCAGAAAGTGAAGAGGAACTAAAGAGCCTCTTGATGAAAGTGAAAGAGGAGAGTGAAAAAGCTGGCCTAAAACTCAACATTCTAAAAATAAAGATTGTGGTATCTGGTCTCATCACTTCACGGCAAAAGATGGGAAAACAATAGAAACAGTGACAAACTTTGTTTTCTTGGGCTCCAAAATCACTGCAGATGGTGACTGCAGCCATGAAACTGAAAGATGCTTGCTCATTGAAAGGAATGCTATGACCAACCTAGACAGCATATTAATAAGCAGAGACATTACTTTGCCGACAAAGTCCATCTAGTCAAAGCTGTGGTTTTTCAAGTAGTCATGTATAGATGTGAGGGTTGGACCATAGAGAAAGCTGAGTATCAAAGAACTGATGATTTTTAACTGTGGTATTGAAGAAGACTCTTGAAAGTCTCTTTGACAGCAAGGAGATCTAAGCAGTCAAACCTAAAGGAAAGCAGTTGTGAAATCCTGGTTAATTCAGGACTAATTAATTAGAGGACTTAGAATTAGAGGACTGATGCTGAAGCTCCAATACTTTGGCCACCTGATGTGAAGAACTGACTCATTGGAAAAGACCCTGTTGCTGGGAAAGACTGAAGGCAGGAGGAGAAGGGGCGACAGAGGATGAGATGATTGGATGGCATCACCAACTCAATGGATGTGAGTTTGAGCTTGCTCTGGGAGTTGGTGGTGGACAGGGAAGCCTGGCATTCTGCAATCCATGGGGCTGCAAAGAGTTGGACAAAACTGAGCATCTGAACTGAACTTGAAACTTATATAAAAATATCCTGCTCTCCAGAAGGGAAATGCACTCCGAGGATAGTATGTTATTTACCAGTGCACGTCCCAGAACCAGGACCGTGTTTAAGTTCTGTCTCTTTAAGTATCAGATATGTGACCTTTCAAATATCCTATCACTGCAAGATTCGTATTGTCGTTTGTAAAATGATATTGATACCATTGTATAGGAGAGTCCTGAGGATTAAATGAAATGTCATAGTATTTAGCATAATGCCAGGCATGTGGTTAAATGCTTAATAAATGACAGCCATAATAATTGTTTTATTATCATCATTCTTATTTTGTAATTCTATGATTTTAAAGAGTACCAGATCCTCTAACAGAAGACAAAATTTGTTGTAATTGCTTTATGGAATACCATCAACGATGAAAATAAATCAGCTACATTTCCCTGTATAGGCATAGACAGATCTTAAAAACATAGTGTTGACATTAACAAATTGAAAAATAAAAATCACATGATTATCTCAATAGATGCAGAGAAAGCCTTTGACAAAATTCAACATCCATTTATGATAAAAACCCTCCAAAAAGCAGGAATAGAAGGAACATACCTCAACATAATAAAAGCTGTATATGACAAACCCACAGCAAACATTATCCTCAATGGTGAAAAACTGGAAGCATTCCCCCTGAAATCAGGGACAAGACAAGGGTGCCCACTCTCACCACTACTATTCAACATAGTTTTGGAAGTTTTGGCCACAGCAATCAGAGCAGATAAAGAAATCAAAGGAATACAGATTGGAAAAGAAGAAGTAAAACTCTCTCTGTTTGCAGATGACATGATCCTCTATATTGAAAACCCTAAAGACTCTACGAGAAAATTACTAGAGCTAATCAGTGAATATAGCAAAGTTTCAGGATATAAAATCAACACACAGAAATCCCTGGCATTCCTATACACTAACAGTGAGAAATCAGAAAGAGAAATTAAGGAAACAATTCCATTCACCATCGAAACAAAAAGAATAAAATACTTAGGAGTATTTCTACCTAAAGAATCAAAAGACTTGTATATAGAAAACTATAGAACACTGATGAAAGAAATCAAGGAGGACACAAACAGATGGAGAAATGTGCCGTGTTCGTGGATTGGAAGAATCAATATAGTGAAAATGAGTATACTACCTAAAGCAATCTATAGATTCAATGCAATTCCTATCAAGCTACCAGAGGTCTTCTTCAAAGAATTAGAACAAATAATTTCTCAATTTGTATGGAAATACAAAAAACCTCATATAGCCAAAGCAATCTTGAGAAAGAAGAGTGGAACTGGCGGAATCAACCTACCTGACTTTAGGCTATACTACAAATCCACAGTCATTAAGACAGTATGGTACTGGCACAAAGACAGAAATATAGATCAATGGAACAGAATAGAAAGCCCAGAGATAAATCCACGCATCTATGGACACCTTATCTTTGACAAAGGAGGCAAGAATATACAATGGAGAAAAGACAACGTCTTTAACAAGTGGTGCTGGGAAAACTGGACAGCCACTTGTAAAAGAATGAAACTAGATCACTTTCTAACACCATACACAAAGATAAACTCAAAATGGATTAAAGATCTAAGCATAAGACCAGAAACTATAAAACTCCTAGAGGATAACATAGGCAAAACACTCTCTGCTATAATCCAAAGCAGAATACTCCATGACCCACCTCCCAGAATATTGGAAATAAAAACACGAATAAACAAATGGGACCTAATTAAAATTAAAAGCTTTTGCACAACAAAGGAAACTATAAGCAAGGTGAAAAGACAGCCTTCAGAATGGGAGAAAATAATAGCCAATGAAGCAACAGACAAACAATTAATCTCAAAAATATACAAACAACTCCTGCAGCTCCATTCTAGAAAAATAAACAACCCAATTAAAAAGTGGGCCAAAGAACTTAACAGACATTTCTCCAAAGAAGATATAAAAATGGCTAACAAACACATGAAAAGATGCTCAACATCACTCATTATCAGAGAAATGCAAATCAAAACCACAATGAGGTACCACTTTACACCAGTCAGAATGGCTGCCATCCAAAAGTCTACAAGCAATAAATGCTGGAGAGGATGTGGAGAAAAGGGAACCCTCTTACACTGTTGGTGGGAATGCAAACTAGTACAGCCACTATGGAAAACAGTGTGGAGGTTCCTTAAAAAGCTGCAAATAGACCTGCCATATGACCCAGCAATCCCACTGCTGGGCATATACACCGAGGAAACCAGAATTGAAAGAGCCACGTGTACCCCAATGTTCATCGCTGCATTGTTTACAATAGCCAGGACATGGAAGCAACCTAGATGCCCATCAACTGACGAATGGATAAGAAAGCTGTGGTACATATACACAATGGAATATTACTCAGCATTAAAAAAAAATTCATTTGAAGCAATTCTACTCAGATGGACGAAACTGGAGCCCATTATCCAGAGTGAAGTAAGCCAGAAGCAAAAACAACAATACAGTATATTAACACATATATATGGAATTTAGAAAGACAGTAATGAGAACCCAACATGGGAGACAACAAAAGGAATGCAGATGTATAGAATAGACTCGTGGACTTTGTGGATGAGGGTAAGGGTGGGATGATAAGGGAGAAGGGCATTGAAGCATGTTAATTGTCATGTGTCTAATCAATCGCCAGCCCAGGATTGATGCTCGGGACTGGTGCAGCGAGATTTCCCGGGGGAGGGGTGGAGGGAGGAGGGAGGGGGGATCCGGAGGGGAAGCATATGTAAACCCATGGTGATATCATGACAATGTATGGCAAAAACAATAATAAAAATAAATAAATAAAAACAAAAACAAAAAAAACATAGTGTTGAGTGGAAATGCATGTTTCAAAAGATACATTCAGAATTATATCATCTGTACACAATTTTAAATACACAAATTTATAGTTTTTATGAACATATTTTGCATCAAATGTTGTTATTTGCCTATCCAATATTTAATTTTCTCCTTCTTGATTAGTAACGTATTCTGTTTTTTTCAAAGGAGTGGTATGGCCATTTATTCACCTTTTTTTAACTATTACAAACAGCTCTGTAATTATCTTTTCTGTATGTGTCTCCTGAAAATGTGTGAATGTCTCTTTAGGGTAAGTTTTTAGAAAGAGAGATGCTAAGTCACACATCGTATTCCTTTCCAAGTTTGCTGCTGCTGCTAAGTCGCGCTGTCGTGTCCGACTCTTAGCGACCCCATGGGCAGCCCACCAGGCTCCTCCACCCATGAGATTTTCCAGGCAAGAGGACTGGAGTGGGGTGCCACTGCCTGCTCCATCGGGTTTGCTGGCTATTTCCAAATTACTTTCTAAGATTATATTTCCATTAGAAACAGATGAGTTCTTGTTTTCCATCATCTTTGTCAACATTGGTATTAGTAGACTCTCATTTGTTTCAACATAATGGGTGTGAAGTAGTATCACCATTTTCTTTTTTTTTAATTTTTGGCTGTGCTGGGTCTTTGTTGCACAGGCTTTGCTCTAGTCGTGGAGAGTATGGGGCTACTCTCTGATGGTGCTCAGGCTTCTCACTGAGGCGGCTTCTCTTGTTGTGGAGCACGGGCTCTAGGGCATGCAGGCTTCAGTAGTTGTGGTGCAGGGGCTCAGTAGTTGCAGAGGCTCAGCTGGTCCTTGGCATGTGGGATCTTCCTGGGTCAGGGATTGAACCTGAGCTTCTGCACTGTCAGGCAGATTCTTTACCACTGAGCCACCAGGAAAGCCCACCATATATATACATATATTAATATTTAATGTTTTCATGAAAATATTAAGCACAAATTGAGTTACATGTTTAAAAGATCTGTTATTATTAATATATAATAATGTCATATATTTAGATATAATTTGTTTCTAGCATTTTATAATAAAATTTAATATCTTTGCTTGCTAGTTTGGCACTATGATTTTTAATCTTTGATTTTTTAAGACTGTTTTTTTAAGAACAAGGTCAGAGTCACAGTAAAATTGAGAGAAAGGTATTTCCCATAAGCTCCACCCCACACACATGCATAGTTTCTCTGATTATCAACTTTCCCTCCATAGTGAACATATATCAACACATCATTATCACCTAAATGTCATGGTTTACTTTAGGGCTCACTCTTGGAGTTGTACATTCTATAGGTTTGGGCAAGTGTATGATGACATTTATCCATCATTATAGTACCATACAGAATATTTTCACTGCCCTAAATACCTCTTTGGTCTGCCTGTTTATCCCTTCTTCCACCCCAGTCTTTGGGAATACTGATTTTTCTACTTTATCCATAATTTTTCCTCCTCTGGGTGGTACCTGCCGATGATAGTCCCAGCTACTTGAGAAGTTGTTATTCAGTCTCTGGTGAAAGTGAAAGTTGTTCAGTCGTGTCTGACTTTTTGTGACCCCATGGACTATACAGTCCATGGAATTCTCCAGAATAATGGAGTGGGTAGCTATTCCCTTCTCCAGGGGATCTTTCCAACCCAGGGATCGAACCCAGGTTTCCCACATTGCAGGCAGATTCGTTACCAGGTGAGCCACCAGGGAATCTGCTGAGCCACCAGGGAAGATGTTCAGTTGCTAAGTTGTGTCCAACCATTTGTGACCCCATGGACTGCAGCACAGCAGCATTCCCTGTCCTCCAGGGTTTGCTGAAGGACAGAGTTCCCTCTCAGAGTTTGGTTCCCTCTCAGAGTTTGCTCACACTCATGCCCATGTGTTGATGATGCCATCCAACCACCCCATCCTTGGTTGCCTCTTTTCCTCTTGCCCTCAATCCCAGCATCAAGGTCTTTTCCAATGAGTCAGTCCTTCACATCAGGTGGCCAAAGTATTGGACCTTCAGCTTCAGCATCAGTCCTTCCGATGAATATTCAGGACTGATCTCCTTTAGGATGGACTGGTTTGATCTCCTTGCAGTCCAAGGGACTCTCAAGAGCCTTCTCCAACACCACAGTTGGAAAGCATCAGTTCTTTGGCACTCACCCTTCTTTATGGACCAACTCTCACATCTATACCAGATGACACCACACTTATGGCATAAAGTAATGAGGAAATAAAGAGCCTCTGATGAAGGTGAAAGAGGAGAGTAAAAAACCTGTCTTAAAACTTAACCTTCAAAAAACTGAGATTATGGCATTAGAAGGCATGGCAATTAGAAGGGAAGAAAATGGAAGTGGTGACAGATTTTATTTGGGGGGCTCCAAAATCACTGTGGACGGTGACTGCAGCCATGAAATTAAAGATGCTTGCTCCTTGGAGGGAGAGTTATGACAGCCCAGACATGTAAAGATGTCACTTTGCCAACTAAGGTCTGTATAGTCAAAGCCATGGTTTTTCCAGCAGTGATGTACAGATATGAGAAGTAGAGGCTGGAGGATTTCTTAGGCCCCAGTGTTCTGGGCTATAGTACATAATGCTGATTATTTATCCACACTAAACTATGTATCAATATGTGACCTCCCAGACTGGGGGAATACCAATCGCCTAAGAAAGGATTAACCAGCCCAGGTCAGAAATATAAACAGGTCAAAACTGGCATGCTAATCACCATCTTTTTACAAAAATTGGAGTTTTCCTGTTTATTAATCAGAGTAACTCTTTATACTTAGGCAATTTTAGCTTTCCTTTTTGTTAACTTACCCAATCATATCCTTTATCCATCTATTATTTTTATTTTATATAGATTAAAAAAATTATGTTCCAGAGACTCTTTGCTTAAGATTATTAGCATTGTAAACAGCTCCTCTTCTGCTTCAGTTTAATGATTTTATGATGTTTTTATACAGATATTTTTGAATTCTAAAGTAGTACATTTATTGCTTTTTTCTTAAGGAATATTATTTTTTGAATCTTACTAAAGAGATCTTTTTCTACTCTAGATCAATATTTTCTTCTAAAAGTTGCATTTCAAATTGAAGTTCTTAACTAATGTAGAATTTTGTTTTTTACATGGCAAAATGTAAGGAATATAATGTTATTTTGGCACATTTGAATAATCATTTCTTTAGCACTGTCTATTCTGTGATCCCTCTTCCGTTCCATTGTTCTGTTTGCCTGTTTCTGGCCCAGCAGCACAGACTTTAATTACTATGGCTTCATAATGACTTCTGATTGCTGAGAAGGCAAGCTACCTATATTGATCTCCCATAGGAGTGTTTTGTCTGTAATTGATCCTTTACTTTTCTATGAGAATTTTAGAAACTCTTTGTCATTTCCATGAGGAATTATGCAGGCATTTTCATTTTATTTCCTTTGAATTTATAGATTAATTTGTCAAGAATCAATATATCTTCATGGTTTTATGTTTTTTACTCTCTGTGGCATATCTCTCAAGTTATTTAGGTCCTATTTTATATCTTTTAATAGAGCTTATACATGTATATCTGCAAAGGTCTGAGCATATCTTTTATTAGATCCTAGATATTTTACGGTTTTTATTGTCAAAATGAATGACATTTTAAAGTCACATGTTTCTAATTGTTGATGTATAGGAATGCTATTGGTTTTGGGGCACTGAATTTATATTCAGCAGTCTTACTGACTTCTTTTAAAGAATTTAATGATTCATGTATTTGGATTTTCTATGTAGTCAATTGTCTCCTGGGGTAAATGTCAGTTTCATTTCTTCCCTTCCAAATATAACTTCTTCATTTTTTCTTATGGTGCCATATTTAACAATGCCTCAACTATAATACTAGCATGGTAGACATCTTTTTATGGTTCCTTTGGTGACATGAAAGTGAAGACTTCTCAAGATGTTGCCCATTCCTTGCTAGATATCCTTGCTTTACTTGCTGACTACGTGTTGTACTATTTATTCCCTCTTGATGGATCCCATTGCCCAGGGTGAAGGCAGTGGCACATAAACACCAGACCTCTTGGATTTCTCTGAACTTCTACTTAGACCATCAGGAGAGAGCATCTTCTTCCCCAGCCCAGCATTCCTGACTTCAATATTTCTTCTCCAGTAGTAATGCTAAGGAAGACCACAGAGATCAGATAAATGGGTATCTTTATGATATAGCCCTAAGTACCAACTCTGCAAAAGCTGATGAGAGAGCAGCTCCTTCAGTAATCACAGGCTCATGCTATGCATAGTTACCTTTCTTAGAGTAATTCGCTGCTTCAGCACAAACTGTGATGCTGTCATTGGCACAGCCTAGTTGTATCTTCATCCCTGGAGCCTCAGGGTGAAGTTAGCACCATGTGGGTTGTAAAGGGGAGAGATGTGGCTTCCCAAAGGAAACCTAGAAAGCTGTTCTTAAACAAACCTAGTGGAGGTGATGGAATTCCAGTTGAACTATTTCAAATCCTGAAAGATGATGCTGGGAAAGTGTTGCACTCAATATGCTAGCAAATTTGTAAAACTCAACAATGGCCACAGGACTGGAAAAGGTTAGTTTTCATTACTATCCCAGAGAAAGGCAATGCCAAAGAATGCTCGAACTACCACACAACTGCACTCATCTCACATGCTAGTAAAGTAATGCTTAAAATTCTCCAAGCCAGGCTTCAGCAATATGTGAACCGTGAAATTCCAGATGTTCAAACTGGTTTTAGAAAAGGCAGAGGGACCAGAGATCAAATTGCCAACATCTGATGGATCATCCAAGAGAGTTCCAGAAAAACATCTATTTCTGCTTTCTTGACTATGCCAAAGTGTTTGACTGTGTGGATCACAATAAACTGTGGAAAGTTCTGAAAGAGATGGGCATACCAGACCACCTGACCTGCCTCTTGAGAGACCTGTATGCAGGTCAGGAAGCAACAGTTAGGACTTGACATGAAACAACAGACTGGTTCCAAATAGGAAAAGGAGTATGTCAAGGCTGTATATTGTCACCCTGCTTATTTAAATTATATGCAGAATATATCATGAGAAACGCTGGGCTGGAAGAAGCACAAGCTGGAATCAAGATTGCTGGGAGAAATATCAATAACCTCATATTATATATTAATAACCTCATAAGGTGTTATATGTAGATGACACCACCCTTATGGCAGAAAGTGAAGAGGAACTAAAAAGCCTCTTGATGGAAGTGAAATAGGAGAGTGAAAAAGTTGGCTTAAAGCTCAACATTCAGAAAACTAAGATTATGGCATCTGGTCCCATCACTTCATGGGAAATAGATGGAAAAACAGAGGAAAGTGTTCAGACTTGATTTTTTGGGTCTCCAAAATCACTGCATATGGTGATTGCAGCCATGAAATTAAAAGATGCATACTCCTTGGAAGGAAAGTTATGACCAACCTAGATAGAATATTGAAAATCAAAGACATTACTTTGCCAACAAAGGTCCATTTAGTCAAGACTATGGTTTTCCCAGTAGTCACGTATGGATGTGAGAATTGGGCGGTGAAGAAAGCTGAGTGCCGAAGAATTGATGCTTTTGAACTGTGGTGTTGGAGAAGACTCTTGAGAGTCCTTTGGACTGCAAGAAGATCCAACCAGTCCATCCTAAAGGAGATCAGTCCTGGGTGTTCATTGGAAGGACTGATGTTGAAGTTGAAACTCCAGTACTTTGGCCACCTCATACGAAGAGTCTATTCATTGGAAAAGACCCTAATTCTGGGAAGGATTGGGGGCAAGAGGAGAAGGGGATGACAGAGGATGAGATGGCTGGATGGCATCACCGACCTGATGGACATGGGTTTGTGGGCTCTGGGAGTTGGTGATGGACAGGGAGGCCTGGAGTGCTGTGGTTCATGGGGTTGCAAATAGTCAGACACAACTGAGCGACTGAACTGAACTGAACTGAAACAAAGTTAAGTAGGCAGGTATGAAGTGGTTCACTTCAGGTGCTGTGGTTTCAGATCCTTCTCTCCTGATTCTGACACACTCTTGTATTAAGGCTTCCTTGTTGCCTCTGTCAGGAAACTACAGAGAACATTCATCTTCTGCCTTCTTATCTATCCTGACTTCAATTTAACATCACTGGCATTTAGCATTATATTTTAGATCTGTGGCAAAGCTTTTCTGGTGGCTCAAATGGCAAAGAATCTGCCTGCAATGTGGGAGATCTGAGTTCGATCCCGGGAAGATCCTTTGGTGAAGGAAAAGGCAACCTACTCCAGTATTCTTGCCTGGAAAATCCCCATGGACAGAGGAGGCTGGCAGGCTACAGTCCATGGGGTCACAAAAAGCCGGACATGACTGAGCAACTAACACTCATTTTCTTAGGGCTTCCCTGGTGGCTCAGAAGGTAAAGAATCTGCCTGCAATGCAGGGAACCCAGGTTCATTCCCTGGGTTGGGAAGGTTCCCTGGAGAAGGAAATGGCAATTCACTCCAGTATTCCTGCCTGGAGAATTCCTTGGACAGAGGAGCCTGCTGGGTTAGTCTGTAGGGTTACGAAGAGTCACACATGACTGAGGAACTAACACTTTTAGATCTGTGTTGTCTTACATAGCCTAGGACTGTAATACTATTAACATAACCCAGTAAATATATCCCCTTCTTTTTTGGATTTTGTTTGATTTTTTATACACAGTGTTTCTCATAGAAGCTATCAGATATTTGATCTTTATTCCATATCTCCGCCTCACTTTTTAAAACCTAGCAACAATGAAATCAAACTTTCAGGATCTACTTTGTACCTAATCTGAATTCATCCCTGATAGCAGCAGAAGGATTGACTTCAAGGTTAGGTTTAGGTCATTTGAAATAAAACACTCTGATAAAGTCCCTAATTTCTTTGTTTATGCCACTTATTGTATTGTTAGCTTTATCAATTCCAGGGGATCATATTATAAACCTTTGACTAATTGGAAGCCAGCTAACCTGAACTTTTAATTACTAAGTTCTACTTTGGAAAATAACAAGAAAATAAACTGATAAAAGAAGTTTGTTTTTGAAAGATAGCTACAAGAATACATTTTATAACACAGAAAAAGGCCCATATCCTATGGTTAATATATCAAAAATTATACATCTGGGTCACAAAAAGTAAAGAGGGTATGATATGTTTCTACTGAAGAATTATTAGCCTTATCATCATCATTATTATTAGTTTTATATTCTACTAAAGGTTGGAAAAGAAGATCATTTTAAAAAATTTGTAGTGTTCAATTAAAAAAATAGAACTCTGACAACTTAGTAAATGAGTGCTACATTAACATGGAATTCAGTTAACTAATACCAATGCCCTCATACATGCCAGTTTATAGCAGTTTTATGGTATTCTGAAAATCGTGCTTGTAATAAAATGTATGAAATTAAACAAAGAGTGACATTGCATTCTGTTCACTCAGTGAAATTTAAACAGGGGGCTCAGCTGTACTAGTGATCACTTTATTCTCACAGAGATTTTATAGCTTTATAAGCTCAGAACCATTATTATTTTGGAAGAAAATCAAGTATTAATATTTCTAAAAGCTTATGTTTAGTCTGTTTCAGTGCTAATGGGTCCAATCCTTTACAATTTTAAACCTGAATCAGAATGCCTGTTTTGATTGCTCACTCACTTAAATCTTAATCCTTGGAATTTGATCTGTGCCTCTGATCGTAAGGAAGGATTTTTATTAGCAAAAAAAAAAAAAAAAGATTTAAGCAGTGCTTTGGGTAAGTCTGTACAAAATCTCCACTAGTGAATTTAAAGCTTTGAAGGCCTTTTGTTCAAAAGATGGAGCACTTCTCGTATATGAGTCTGCCTTTAGTGGCATTTATTAATCAAAACCTATGAAAGAGAATATAATATCCCCAAAGCCATAACTCTATGTTCTTTAGACAGATCTGTACTATGGAGTTAACCAAAAGGAGTATCTAATGGGCACCTTTCTATATTTAAAGGGTTTTTCTCCCCCCCCCATGTATAATTGGCTCTTTTCTTTTAATTCTCATACTCTCATTACCATGTTAAATTATGCCACAAACTTTAAACTCTGTCACCTTCAGTGTTATCTTGCCACAAAGATGGATTTTCGTTTCCTGCTACTGAGCCTGACTTTTAGGATGCAATCAGAGTTTGCTCACTAAGATCCTTTGGAATCTGTTCTTCTAGGTCCCCACTTCAAACTACCCATAGAAACTTCCAACAGTGGAGTTGTTTGCAGGGATGGAAACTAAGATGCAAGGGGCCTTTTGTAATAGTTAGGTCACTCTTATGTAAAATTTTCTCTGTGTAGTTTCTCTGAAATAAAAAATATTGATAGTTCTCACACTTGCTTATTTCAAGGGGAGAAGCTATCCTTTAAAATTAGTGTATGTACTGCTTTGGGGGTGGCCTCACCCTTCATTTCCATCTCTGAAAGGTGTACATTATAGCTAACATCTGTAACTCATGGAATTTTTTCCTGAAGAGCAGTGCAGTGGTACCCAGGCAATCCTAAGTTATAATCAGCAATGCTTTAAATTCTTGGGCAAGGAGCAGCAGTAGGGGCCAAATTTGGATTTACATGGATGAATGAAAGCTGGAGAATCTGAAGAACTGTCAATTACAACTGGAGAGAATAGAGGCCTGCGTGTTGCTGTTTCATTTGGGAGTATGTGTGAGCCAGGTATTATTGAGTGACAGTCAGTGTTAACAAGCCATTCCTGCTCACTCTGAGCACCTCTTTTTCTCTTTAGATTTCCTCATTTTCCCCTCCAAGTGTTTGTTAGGCATTTACTTCACCAATCTGAGAATAATCAAGAGAAAGATGTTTCTGATGATTGTTTTAAACTGTAGGACCCATAATGATAGAATAAATATGATGTGATCCCTGATTGCATGTGTGGAAAGCATTGCAAGAAATATCAGAAGTGATTGAAGCTTAGAGACTGGTAAATTAGTGAATTGTGCATTATTAACAGCAACAGAAGAAATGATAGGAAAACTGAATGGGAATTATTAGAGAATTCTCATTAATCATGAGAATTATTATTATTAGAATAATAATAATTATTATTATTACAATTATTTGTTTTTTTCAAAGTAGACCATGTATTCATTTTTTTTTATCTTTAGATCCTTTTATTGCTAAATCCATGCTATGCTCTCATTGTGTATTTAGTTCTACCATTTTAGCCTCAAAGAATATTCTTTTATAGGTTTGCACAATTCAATGTATGGTTAGAGTAAGCATTTTCTTGTTTTGTTTTAATAACATTTATGTGTGCAACTATAAGAGTAACAGAGTCATTGACAAACTTAAAATATACAGAGGAGCGTTAGAAAGAAAATAAAATACACAATTTCACAAGCCAGAAATAACAGCAGCTAAAATTTTAGTGCATAACTTTACCTTTGCTTTTATAAGCTTATATGCTTTCTTCAAAGACCCCTGGCTAGGCCGTTTCCTGGAAATGTATATTGGGAGGGAAGATGCTCTGTGAGTCAAGCCTGAGTGGTGTCAGCATGGTTTTCATCAGAAGATAAATGCGGACAATCTTCTCCTTCTAGGATTTTAACTTTAGAAGGGTTTCTTTAGTTTAGGTGTGAAGGAAAATCAGAAAGCTGTGTTTTCCAAGATGTTTTCAGACATTTGCTATTTTTCCCACGTTACTTGAGTTGCTGTTCTTACATATAAGATGTGATAGTATGCCAATAACACAGCCTCCATTGACTCAGATTGGTTCCATGACCCAGCAAGTCTCAAAGGACAATACTTGATGCCTAAATGAACTAGACAGATTGAATTTGCAAGTTACTTTTGCAATGTTTGTTGTCTGTTCTATGTTTTGAAAAGCCAGGGAAGAGAATTCAAAGTTGAAAGAGGGAATAATGGAACCAGACAGTGACATTATGGTCCGTATTCTGTCCAGTACGTATGCAGTGTTTACACTAGACCCGCAATCAAGGTCAAGAGACTTAGTGTTTCCGTTAAGCAGAGACTTATTTGATTGGAGATTTGGGGGAGATTGTGACAGCAGCGTACAGTAACGTAGGATTTAAGAACACAGTTTCTAGATGTTGGTGAAAGAGGACAAACTTAAGATGAATAAAGTCTGGAGATCCAGCATAGTGATTAGGGTTAATAATTTGCATATGTGAGTGCTCAATTGTGTCTGACACTTTGTGACCCCATGGACTGTAGGGGTTGATGAGGAGAGCCTGTAGCCTGCCAGGCTCTCTTGTCCATGGAATTTTCCAGGCAAGTATACTGGAGTGGGTTTGCCATTCCTACTCCTGGGGATCGTCCTGACCCAGGGATAGAACCTGTGTCTTTTGAGTTTCCTGCATTGACAGGTGGATATTTTACCACCTTGGAAATCCCAGAGTTAATAATACAATATTATATACATGAAAGTTTCTAAGAAAGTAGATCTTAAATATTTTCACCACACATACACAAAATTGTAACTCTATAGTATGATGCAGGTGTTGGTAAAGCTATGGTAGTAATCATTTTGCAACATTTAAGTTCATCAAATCAACATGTTGCATGCTTTAAACTTACACAATGTAACATGTCAGTCATATCTCAATAAACCCCAGAAAGAGAAAGTTTTCTGCATGGTTTCTAGGGTAAGACTGCCTGAGTTGAAATTCCTGCTCTGAATTCAAATTGTGTGATTTTATGCAAATTACTCACTATTTTATTGACTTTAGTGGTAAAATTAGGATAATTATGGTACCTTTCTCATATGACTGCATGAGAATAAACAAATAAGGCATGTAACAAGCCTAACCACATCAGACACACATTTTCAAAAAGTTTTAGCAACTTCTAAATTATTCAGAGTGCCATGCCCATGGAAAGTATATAACCCATAATAAAATCAATACTCAGTGCAACTGAGATGAAAAATCTAAAAAGTATTATTCTTTCTACTCCCCATAGTGGGGTAATTGTGCTTTTCAAGCTTGCTGTGCTGCTGCTGCTGCTAAGTCGCTTCAGTCGTGTCCGACTCTGTGCGACCCCGTAGACGGAAGCCCACCAGGCTCCCCCGTCCCTGGGATTCTCCAGGCAAGAACACTGGAGTGGGTTGCCATTTCCTTCTCCAATGCATGAAAGTGAAAAGTGAAAGTGAAGTCTCTCAGTCGTGTCCAACTCCTAGCGACCCCATGGACTGCAGCCTACAAGGCTCCTCTGTCCATGGGGTTTTCCAGGCAGAGTACTGGAATGGGTTGCCATTGCCTTCTCTGAAGGTGGCTGTGGGGAGGATTTAAAAGCAGGACCCCGGAGGAAGGGCTGATGAACCTGGAATTGTTACACCCAATTAAGAGAAAGCTGAATCTCTTTTGAAACACAGGTTGCAATCCTGCCTCTTGCTGTTTGTCAGATGTGACATTGAGAAAACACTCAATCTTCTGATCTCAGTTGCCTCATGTTCTCTGCCTTAGAGAGCTAATATGGGGATAAAAGTAGGATAGATAATGTAAAAGAGCTTGGTTAACTTTAAAAATATACAAAAATACAGAGTAGCCACTGTACTTTATTACTAAAGACCATTTGCCTACATAAACACAGTCATGGAATCTTTTAGTCAAGGAGACTTGGAAGTTCATCAGTCCAACCATCCTTCCAATACTTGAATCCACTTGGCAACTCTGCTTCCCTTCCCCAAGTGATCATTTGTCTATTAATTAAATTGTTTCAACAAATAAAATTTTAGCACCCACAATGTTCTATGCAATGTACTTGTGATTAGGCAAAATTGTATTTACTTATTAGTACTTTGCCTGACTTTTTCAGGAAGGATTTAAAATACCTTAAAACTCAATCAAGCATGTAATTATTCGTTTTGACTTTAATTATGATAAGGCATTCATTAAATCTGGAGATAACCTATTTCATCTTTGAACTTTTGTGATTATTAAGGTGTTCTTCATTTCTTCCTGTAACTGTGAAGTATGGATACTGTTGCTATGACTTGGGGCCATACCAAATGTGTCAAAGCTATCTTTTACATCTCAGTCTTTCAGTCCTTTAATACTTGAAGATAGCTCTTCTGTTGCTTGCGTTTCTCTTCTCTAGACTAAACTATCTCTGTTTCTTAAAATTTTTCATAAAATGAAGTCAGGTCTTTTCACCATTCTGGGGGCCATTTCTAAACTGGTTATTTGCTTTCTGAGAGCATCTCAATTCAATAAAGTCATCCCTCCAGTATTCTTGCCAAGAAAGCCCCATGAATTTTATAAAAAGGTAAAGTCATCAAGCCCCTCCTGAATACCATGACATGTAACCTAGCTTACTCCTTCTCTAGACCTTTTACAATTTATTTTTCTCTATTTCCATATAATCTGTATTTCTGTAAAGACTTTTCCATCCTGACTTAAAATATGGTGCTATGCTATGCTATGCTACATCGCTTCAATTGTGTCTAACTCTTTGCAACCCCACAGGCTGTAGCCTTCCCAGCTCCTCTGTCCATGGGATTCTCCAGGCAAGAATACTGGAGTGGGTTGCTATGCCCTTCTCTGGGGGATCTTCCCAATCCAGGGCTTGAATCCAGGTCTCATCATGTCTCACATATTAGCAGGTGAGTTCTTTACCACTAGCATCACCTGGGAAGCCCCTAAGCTTACAACTTTCCTATAAAATTTCCATGACCTCTGTTTTCCAGTTAAGTCATTGTTGTTGATCAGTTTCCCTAATAACTATTTCCTTGAATAGATACTGTCTATAAGAAAAATCAGAAAATTAACAGATACTCGAATTATTCATTAGCAACAAAGAGAAAAAAATTAATATCCCTAAAATGAATTGTTTATGGAAGGGCACATTTATAACTTTGAAGATAGTTTAAGAGAACTAGTATCATGGTTTCCAGTAAAATGAATCTAAATGCCTCTATTAGCCAAAGAACATAAAGCCATGAGAATATGAGAGATTTAATGCAATGAATGGTTTACATGTATTTTCTTCACAGGCAACTGAAAATTATTTAATAACTCTATGGATTTCAGATGATTTAGCTGCTGCCTTCCTTGGAAGCTTCATTTATTTGTTATGGATTTCTGAGCGTTATCAGTTTTTCAAAGAATAGCTAAATGAAGCAAAAATAAAAAACAAGTTTTCTTCCATTAATCACTATCTCAACTCAAAAAAAGTTCAGTTGAATAAAATCAAAAGCTATTTAGAAAAATTTAAGTGAAAGTATTTGGTTTTAGTTCCAACATACCAAGAACCAGATGTCATTGCTCTTGTCCTTCCTACCAGACAAAGCTGGCCAAACTGAAAATCAGCCAATTTTGTGGACCCTTTAGAAGACTGAGGTTGCAGAGAATGCCACCACTCAAATCCTAAAGAAACTCATGAATCCAGAGTGTAGATCTGATTTCCCAGAGCAGAAGCTTCCAAGCAAGAAACTGATAGAGAAATATAAATGATAATTTTGCCGGAATTGCTGGAGGCTGGATGTGGACTCACATGACAGGAAGAAACTCTTGGGGCCTCACTGTTGGAAGGGGGCACATTTTCATGGTTTTTCCCTCAAGGAACCCCACTATGATCTCATCATGAATCTGAGAAAGATCTCTTAGTCACTCTGGCAGCGGAAGGGGGAGATGAGTCATTTTGAAATAACCCACGTGTACTCCAATGTTCATCGCTGCATTGTTTACAATAGCTAAGACATGGAAACAACCTAGATGCCCATCAACTGATGAATGGATAAGAAAGCTGTGGTACATATACACAATGGAATATTACTCAGCATTAAAAAAAAATTCATTTGAAGCAATTCTACTCAGATGGACGAAACTGGAGCCCATTATCCAGAGTGAAGTAAGCCAGAAGCAAAAACAACAATACAGTATATTAACACATATATATGGAATTTAGAAAGACAGTAATGAGAACCCAACATGGGAGACAACAAAAGGAATGCAGATGTATAGAATAGACTCGTGGACTTTGTGGATGAGGGTAAGGGTGGGATGATAGGGGAGAAGGGCATTGAAGCATGTTAATTGTCATGTGTCTAATCAATCGCCAGCCCAGGATTGATGCTCGGGACTGGTGCAGCGAGATTTCCCGGGGGGGAGAGGGAGGGAGGGGGGGGTTCCGGGGGGGAAGCATATGTAAACCCATGGGGATATAAGGAAATGTATGGCAAAAACAATTATTAAAAAAAAAATTAAAATTTTTTTTTAAAAAAAGAAATAATCCCAGAGCTTTTTCCATAACAAAAACCTAGCACTCCCGGGAGACAGTTGACTGGGGTATTATGGCAGTTAGGGTAGGAGTGGTGTTCCTTCTCTAGCCTCCTTGTCTCACCTGAGAGTATTCCAGCAAAATTGTGTCGTTTCACATTTTATAAGTATTCCAAAACACGGCAATCACATGCTTAAACTTAGAATACAAAACATCAAACTCAATCACATAAATAAGAATTACAATTTAGATTTTTGTTCTATTTTGTAATCAGATTAAGGAATAAGCAGGAGGGATGTATAAAAGGGAAGGAAAAGTTATGAGGTCTTATGAAGAGATATACATTCAGGAAAAAAGCACATACGACTAGAACAAGAGACAGAGTGAAACAAAGAGAGAGGCGAGGAGGAGAGCGTTGCAACTAGTTACATGAGTGCTTATTGTCGCTGACAACTAAAAATCAGCTCATCTAAGAAAGAAATGGAAAATTTCATTTGAGCCAACTTTGAAGATTATAACCTGGAAAGATCATCTCAGAAAGCTTTGAGAGCTATTCTGCCTGTTAGAAGACAAGACGCAATTTATGTTTTTTCAGACAGAGGGCTGTACATCAAATGACATATTATTGACGAGTTACACAATCCAGATCTAAGCATCATTGTAGTGGGTCATGTGATCTCTTAGAAGATCAAGAAAGAATGCTGTCTTTTAGGAAGTTGTCTTGATGACTGGGGGAATGTTGCTATTTGTGACTGAGCAGGTATTCCTGCCGATGGGGGAGGTCTGGTCAGTGTCAAATGCTGATACACAATGCACATTGAGGGTGAGAGGAGGCCACAGGAAGGAGAAGAATTTTTATGTTAAATTTGTTATCTTGCCATAAAATATGAATTTTACTTCACAATATATTGAATAATGATTCCAGCATTTTTATAAATGTGATTCGGGGCAGGTTAAATTCTCAGTTTTTTGATCTGTCAAATGGGTAAAATAATGCCTATCCTACAATGTCATTAGGAAAATTAATTATCTAATATTTTTAAGGTGCTTATCATGGTGTTAGGCACATAGAAAGTTTAAGTGGTAGCTATCAATATTAAATAATCACATAACAAAGAAAACTAATGTCATTTGGAAAGAGAACAAAAACCTTCATTGCCAAAACACTTGTAGTTTTGCAGCTGTTTTGAATTTTGTGTCAAAAGTCTTTTAAACTTGGGTTATGTTTCTTTCAACTCCAGGCATAAATTAGATCATCGGCTCTTACCAGTTACCCTGCAAGTGTGTATAAAAGAGGATGCAGGTCTCATTTCCAGGAGATGAGAACAACTTTTCCCATGTTTAACTCATGGATACCGCCCAGCAATTTAGCACAAAGCTGATCTGTATGTTTTCAATCCAGTAATTCACATTTTTATTGTATTAGCTAATTTGGTCAATGATTTTTTGGCAGTGTTAAGAGAAATTTAATTGTATGTTCAGTTTTTACTACATGCTTCTGTAGGAAAGTTAAATTAAGCTAAAGTACCACCATACAAAATTGAATTTGCACTTCAAATTGAACTTCCAGTTGCAGAATTAATAGGATAGAACCCAAGGGTAACAAGGAAGAAGAAAGAAATGCCATTGAGCTCGCTCCTTCCTGCCCAGACCCACAGATGCAGCAGCCTCGGGCACTGGGTATGTCAGCAGTATTTCTGCAGAAACTTCAGTTAACAGCTACCCCCAAGAGTCTGAATCTGTTATGAATATGACCCCTGGGTCAAAAAGTTAATGTCACAAGTCACTTACTCCTCCTGGCATAGAAAGACCTGGCAGAGGGAAAATGAGTTTCAGAGAAACATATTTTCTTAACGTGTAAAGCAGCTTATACCTACCTTTGCAATTATCAGGTGTTTTTGGATGGAGTTGGAAATGCACTAAAAGAAATGCGAAAATTTTTATTGAAAACAGCCTTTACAGTTTTAAAGTAAAACTTTGTTGTTCTTGGAGGCAGAAGGGGACATCTTCCCCCTCAGTTCCTTTGTCAGTTAAATCCCTGTTCTCATGCTGTGAGACTGGGAGAGTGCCATCTATTAAATTAACTGGAAAATTTGGCAACTCACTAATTTAGTCCATCATAGTCAAGAAGTTTGCCGATCTCTGTTGAATAGCTTGAGTGGAGCCCTTTAAAAATTCTTTCCTAAAAATAGAAATAATCCAAACATTCAACCATAGTGCCATGGATGAGCATTCTCTTTTATTCAGTTGGTGAAATACAGAATATCATTTAAAAATATTAAACTTCCACATTCATGTTCAATATAATAAGTCCAAAGATCAGAGTACAGAAGTATATATATGTATGATTATACTAAATAAAAAGTCTTTTTTAGACCAACATTCACATTTTGACCAACATTCACAATTTTGCATGGAAAAACAGTTGGAAGGGTAGACACCAAAATTCTGAACTTTTTGATAATACCAATATGGGTTTTTTCCCCTTTTCCTCTGTTCTTGAATATTGCCAATTTTTTATTGTGAAAAAAAGTAAAGTGATACCAATAGGGGTTTTTCATCATTTCCTCTATTCTTGATACCCTTGCCAACTATAGTGTATCTCAAAGAAAGAAAATTGCATCTTAAACATTATGGTTTGACAAATACTAAGTGAAATCACAGGGGTGCCAATGACACCCTGTGCTGAGGCCCGTGGATGGATGGGAAACATCCCCTATCCTGGAGGGGCCCACATTCCGAGGAGAAGGCAGACAATTAAAGAAATAATAAGCACTGTAAGTGGAATGCATTAATAAAACATGTGCAGTATCATCTTTGGCAGAGATGGTCCAGAGAAAGGAGTGTTCTCCTGATAAAGAGGGAGACATTAGGAAAACTGGTTCCTTATTGTCTTAATTTAATTGGGCAATACATTCTGAGCACTTAGTATGTGCCAAGTCTCATTTCTGAAGAATGTACAGCAGGTAAAGAAGGGGACAAGGGATTGTGTCAAGTGCTACTGATCCGCGTGCAGGCCACTGGGGATTTGGCTGAACACTCAGTGCGGTGATGGAGTGAAAGCTGAAATAAACAAGGCTGAAGCGTGAACAGGAGAGACATCATTGGAAGAGCAAGTATAGACGTTTCCTATCAAGTATCAGAGCTATTTCCTTCAGTGCTTGAAGTGTTGCTAAGAAATGGTGCATTGTTTGTGAGGTACAGAGAAACTTAAAGCAGGAGAAATTACAGCACATTTGTATATGGATGGAAATAATCCAGTGGATTGTGAAAATCTGATGATAAAGGAGAGATCAGGAGCATTGCTGGAGCTATGTCTTTGAGTGAGTGAGTGAGCGGTAGCTTGTATACAGTGGAGATTTCAGCTTTAAATAGGAGTATGGATGGTTCATTTTGGGATTGGGTAAGGGGAATAAACTGTGTGAGTCCACATGCTGGCAGATACCTAGATGCAGTGATGGGAGTATCTGAAAGTGTTCTTCTGATGGATTCCTTTTTTCCAGTCTAGTGGGAAGCAAGGTTATCACTTGAGAATGATGCTGAGAGAAGGACGTGTTGAGAATTTGAAGAAAGGAGATTGTATTAAAAAGGAAAGTGAAAGTGATTGGACTAGGGGAAAATAGTTGTCTCTTTTTGCAGTTGTCTCTGAGTATCTGCCAGGGGTTGGTTTCAGGATTCCCATGGACAAAATCCACAGATGCCCAAGCTCAAGTCCCTTATGTACTTGTGCATAATATATACACATCCTTCTGTATACTTTAAATCATCTCTAGACATTGCTTAAAAGGATAAATACTAATCTTTGCTGTATACCCCAAACCTTCTGGGCTTCCCAGGTAGTTCAGCTGCTAAAGAATCCACCTGCAATGCAGGAGATCTCAGTTTGATTCCTGGGTTGGGAAGATCCCCTGGAGGAGGGCATGACAGCCCACTCCAGTATTCTTGCCTGGAGAATCCCCATGGACAGAGAGCCTGGCGGGCTACAGTCCATGGGGTCGCAAAGAGTCCGACACAACTGAGCAACTAAGCACACAGATTACTTCTAATACCTAATACAGTGTAAATACTATGCAAATAGTTGTAAATACAATGTAAATGCTATGTAAATAGTTGGCAGAGCCCAGCAGCAAATTCAAGTTTTGCTTTTTGGATATTTCTGGATGGATGGACCTAGAAATTATCATACTAAGAGAACTAAGTCAATAAAGAGGGGACAAATGCCATTTGCTGTCACTTCTATGAGAACACTAAAACACAAAAGGACTTATCTAAGAAACCCAGACAGAATCACAGACAAAGAGAAAAGACAAGTCTAGTTGTCAAGGAGTAGGAGTGGTAGCAGAGGGATGGATTGGAAGTCTGGAGATAGCAGACGCCAGCTAGCATATCTAGGATGGATAAATAACAAGGTCCTACTGCATAGTTTCTCAGGTGGCTCAGTGGTAAAGAATCCCCTTGCTGATCCAGAAGCTGAAGGAGATGTGGGATTTATCCCTGGGTTGGAAAGATCCCCTGGAGGAGGAAATGGCAACCCACTCCAGTCAACCCACTCCAGTATTCTTGCCTGGATAATCCCAAGGACAGAGGAGCCTGGTGGACTACAGTTCTTGGGTCACAAAGAGTCAGATACAATGGAGTAACTGGACACTCAAGCACTGTGTAGTACAGGGAACTATATTCACTCTCCTGAGATAAACCATAATGAAAAAGAATATATATAAATATTTATATATATAATATGCACATTATATATAAACATATACACCCATATATATATGTACAGCTCAGTCACTTTGCTATAAAGCAGAAAGTAATACAACATTATAAATCAACTATACTTCAATAAAATTAAGCAATTATGAACATGGAACTTTCTGAAATTAATACTGATATAGATATTGTGGTCTGCAGTTGGGAGCAAACCCATAGGTATTGAGGGCCAACTGTAATTGCCTGGCATCTTCAAGTGCCCAGCTGAAGTTCATGGTTCTTAAGTTAAAGCGAACCCAGTGTGTGTGGTGGAATGTTTCACTAGCCTCATTTCTGCAGCCTTGCCCAGCTGCATAGGTGTGGTTAGGGAGTAGACAGGGATAAACCAAGGTTGTTTCTTTGCCAAGAATTCGTGTTGAAATGAGAAGGGCAAAGGAGGTGATGGTACATGCAAAGGGCTGATATAAAAATGATGACGTAGATTAAAACTGGACTAGGGGTGAGAGGACATCAACTCGGCAGTTCACACTGCCTCACAGGCTAGTGGGGAAGGTCAACAGGTACATTCATGCATCCCATGAGTGCATGTGTATATGTGTCTATGCATGCATGTGAGGATGTATTAGCAAATGTTCTATGTGAGGATAAGCAGGAGAGAAAATAGGTTTCTTACTCGATGGTTACTAACCTTACTAATACATAAGCCAGTCTCATCTTCCAAGCTCTAGTCTTTGGAGACTGTGATGGTCTTGCTGCCGCTTCAGCTCTGTCCCTCCGTGTCAGTTCAGACAGGAGATGGCAGACCCAGGCTCCCCTAGGAACCATGGATAGTTATGGCTGAGCCGGCTCAGCTGATAATGGTATACCGGTCGAAGTAGAATATAAATAACCCTTTCAGCTTGATAACATTTTTCTGGGGCTGTCTAAGGTTTGTTTACTTTTTAAAATCGTGTTGAATAGGCAGTTTCATTTTGCAAGAAGCTTAATTTCAAATGAAAAATAGTATACAATTCTTGTAAGACATTGAAGCCTAAAGTCTTAGAGAAAATTTGGGACATTTTACCTCTTCTCCAAGTTATTTCAAGGTCTTTCGTACTTTAAATTGTCTCTGCTTGAATTAATACCCCATTCTAAAGAAGAAAAAGCAAATCCATAGACAGTGTCAACACACACACAATTTGCTTTTGTTATATGCCTATTCACTTGTATGCTGCAGGCCTCGGATGGGTTTGTTATCTAGAAACATTGTTTTAAGCTAGGTGATAACAAAGTTCACAGAACTTATGAATAAATATAGAATTTCTATTGCTGAGTTATTGTTTTTTTTAATAAAAAGTATTTTAGAGGCATTCTACAACATACTTGATAATTGATGTTTGATGTAGTTATACCCAAGAATTTCTGTAATTTCTAAAAGATGGGTAAGGTACTATTAAAGGAATAGTTCTGTTGAATGGTTTTTAAAACAAATAACTTTGAGTGTTATTTCTGTTTTAGAAATTCAGATAGTTATATAGTTTATAACAGCCAGGACATGGAAGCAACCTAGATGTCCATCGGCAGTCAAATGGATAAGAAAGCTGTGGTACATATACACAATGGAATATTACTCAGCCATTAAGAAAAATACATTTGAATCAGTTCTTACGAAGTGGATGAAAGTGGACCCTATTATGCAGAGTGAAGTAAGTCAGAATGAAAAACACCAATACAGTATACTAATGCATATATATGGAATTTAGAAAGATGGTGATAGTGACTCTCTATGCGAGACAGCAAAAGAGGCACAGATGTATAGGACAGTCTTTTGGACTTTAGGGGAGAAGGCGAGGGTGAGATGATTTGAGAGAATAGCCTTGAAACATGTATATTATCATATGTGCAACAGATTGCCAGTCCAGGTTCGATTCATGAGACAGGGTGCTCGGGGCTGGTGCAGTGGGATGACCCTGAGGGATGGGATGGGGAGGGAGGGTCAGGATGGAGAACACATGCACACCCATGGCTGATTCATGTCAATGTATTGCAAAACCCACTACAATATTGTAAAGTAATTAGGCTCCAATTAAAATAGATAAAATTTTTTAAAAAAGAAATACAAATAGGTCATTTAACATTTAGAAGGTATCAAGTGTAAGTTGCCTTGGCTTTTCCTGGCTTCCAGGTCCATTGGAGTCCAAAAGGAGATGCCCAAGTTCCACATATTTGTGATAAGATCACCCCTCCCTCTACTTGACCTTTAGCAGAAGGGGCTCTCAGATCTCAGCCTCCCCTGTTCCAACCTACTGCCAATGCCCTAACACACAGAGCTTTGATGAGACCCCCATCATGAGTCTGTTAGAACTAATTCCATCACATCTTTAACATTAGCTCTTACAAGATCATCAAATAGCATTTACACTTTTTAAAACTTTTTACTTTATATTGGAATATAGTTGGCTAACCATGTTTTAGTTTCAGGTGTACAGCAGAATAATTCAGTTATACCTATACATGCATCTACTCTTTTTCAGATTCTTTTCTCATCTAGGTTGTACCATGATTTTGAGCAGCATTCCCTATTCTATACAGTAGGTCCTTGTTGGTTATCCACTTTAGATGTAACAGTGTGTACATGTCCATCCCATACTCCCTAACCATCCCTTCCCACAACCCTCTGCCCTGGTAACCAGAAGCTCCTCCCCTAAGTCTGTGAGTCTTTTTTCTGTTTTGAAAATAAATTCATTTGTATCAACTTTTAAAAAAAGATTCTGCATATAAGCGTTATCATAGAATATTTCTTTTTCTTGCTCTGACTTACTTCACTCAGCATGACAATCTCTAGGTCCATTGTAGCAACATGGATGAACCTAGAGTTTGCATTTTTAAATTCAATGTCCAAACATCATTCCTTGTTTCATCTGAACAGTCTGCAGTTTTTTGATGCAGCTAAGCATTTATTCCTCCTTAGAGTATTTTCTTCACCTAGACTTCAGGATGCTATACTTTGCTTTACTTGCTTCAAGTGGATTTTCTTTCTTAATCTTCTTTGTATGTTCATCATTCATGCCTCAAACCTGTGAGCAATAAATTGCCCCAGGGCTTCCTCCTTCAGTGATCTCATCCAGTCTCATGGTTTTAAGTAGCTGATGGCTCTCAAATGTATTGCTTCAGTTCCTTGAAATCAAGACATGTATATCCAACTGCCTACTTGATATATCACTTGGGTTTCTAATAGACATCTCAAATTTAACATGTCTAGAAACCAATCTCTGAACCATTTTTTTCTATTCTGTTCTTCCCTCAATTTTTGACCCCTCTTCCGCTTTATTCAATCATCTATAAATAGTTATCTATTATAGTGTTGTTTTGAAAGTATTTTGTAGGTACGATTGAAGTCAATAATCAATTAAATTTATGTAAGGGAGGGGACTTCCCTGGTGGTCCAATAGTTAAGACTTCACTTTCCGGTGTATGGAGTGTGGGTTCAATCAATCCCTGATCTGGTAGCTAAGAGCCCAGGCGCCTGGCAGCCAAAAAGAAAAAAACAAAACAAACCCCAAAACAGAGAAACAATAAAGACTTTAAAAAATGGTCCATGTTAAAAAGAAAATCTTTAAAGAAGATAAAAATGTGAGTGGGCCTGATCCAATCAGTTGGATGACCTTAAAAGTAGAAGTAAGGCTTCCTTGATAAAGAAATTCCATCTGTGGATAGCACTCCCTGCCTCACAGTTCCAGCCTGACCTTCCTGGTGGTCTGTCCTAGGGACTTCAGACTTGCTGAGTTAGCCCCCGTAATCCATTGAGCCAATTCCTTGCAAGAAATCTCAACGTATACCTCCTACTGGTTCTGCTTCCTTGGTTGAACCATAACTGAAACTGATCTTGGCACTAGAAATTATTTTAGAAGGACACAGTCTTAAAGGTGAGTTTACCAACTGTGTTCATGTTCTCTGAATTGGTTCTGGACTTTCTAAAATTGGGTCAGTAATCTGATTAGATCTAAAGACACATGATTCTATTTCCTGTGGGAAAGAGAATATTGGTAGCATGCAAATATGGGAATAGAGAGATAAAGAACTTTGTTATTGGATACCCCTAGCCAAATTTCTGGGTAAGATGAAATTCTGAATAGCCATGCATTTGATGGGGTGGAACTTTTTAGTCAAACTAGAGAGATTAATGGAGTTGACACATCTTCCTGGAGAGATTAGTTCTGCTTTGACTGAAAAACCTTCCATAGTCCCCTCTTTAAGTGGTTGCCTTACAAAGCACTGCTGATGCTCTTCAAATTCTCTGCTTATCATGTTTCTCTGCTTCTACATCTGTAAGTAGACTCAAGCTTCGGCTTCTATGGTGGCTTAGCTGGTAAAGAACCTGCCTGCCAATGTATGAGATGCAAGAGATGCAGTTTTGATTCTCAGATCAGGAAGATCCCCTGGAGAAGAAAATGTCAACCCACTCTAGTATTCTTGCCTGGAAAACTCCATGGATAGAGGAGTCTGGCAGGCTACAGTCCATGGGGTTGCAAAGAGCTGGACATGATTGAGCAAGCACACGCAAGTTTCAGAAGGGCTGAAGGGGTGAAATACAAAATGTGATCCATGCAAACGTTCACTATACATGAATATGTTATGAAAAACCCAAATGAACTTTTTGGCTAGCCAAAAACATCAAAATAGAATAGACATCTTTTTCAAAGCATGAAATATATACTGAATAGGTCATTTGAAGGAACTATCAGATTCAGTAGATGGCAAAAGGTTTATATCAGAATGAAAGGATTCAGGGAGGATTATGAAGAAAGTGATTTGAACTGAGTCTTTAAGATCAGTTAGTCCCATTTGGAAAGGCAAATAAAAGAAATCTGAGTTTCATACCAGTGACATAGCATAAATGAATATTGGAGTGGAGATTTCACTTGGGGAGTGTGGAGTAGAACTTGTGGCCAATCTATAGAATGGCTGCCATGGTCTTTGGAGTTTAGATTTTATCCAATAAGGAATAAGAAGTCAATGATAGTTTGTAAACTGAGAACTACAGGATTAAAATAAAATTTTAGAGCATATTGCTTTCAGGATAGATTGGGAAAGAAATCATGTTTCAGGTATAGAAACAAGGTACTCTGTTGTTGTATTAGTTCAGATATAATTCTGGAGACAGCTGTTTGTGTCTTTTCTATAATCTCAAAGTACAGAAGACCCTTCTCTGTCCTAACCCCAGAGCCACAACCATTACGAGCTTCTGTCAGAAGCTAGAATCCCAACAAACAGCTGAATCAATTAGATAAAGTTTGCTTCAGACTTACGTGGCCACATGGCTTCCCTGGTGGCTCAGATGGGAAAGAATCTGCCTGCAATCCATCCCTGAGTTGGAAGATCCCCTGTAGAAGGGAATGTCTATCCACTCCAGTGTACTTGCCTGGAGAATGCCATGGACAGACGAGCCTGGCAGGCTATATAGTCCACCAGATCACAAAGAATTCATCACAGCTGAACAATTAACACTTTCACAGATGATAAGGGAATGAAACCTGGTATCCTAATAAGAATACAAGATGGAATTAAAAGGGTATATTTAACAGTGATTTCAAAGGAAAAACTGATAAGACTTTAAAATAGATTGCATACTTACAGATACCTAGGAGGGAAAAGGAGGGGGGATGATTGGGATTGACATAATATGCTGTGCGGTGCTGTGCTCAGTCACTCAGCCATGTCTGACTCTTTGTGACCCCATGGACTGTAGCCCATCAGGCTCCTCTGACCATGGGATTCTCCAGGCAAGAGTACTGGAGTGGGTTGCCATGCCCTCCCTCAGGGGATCTTCCCAACCCAGGGATCAGATCTAGGTCTCCTGTATTGCAGGCAGATTCTTTGCCATCTGAGCCACCAGGGAAGCCCGACATAATACTCTACTATGTATAAAATAGATAAGTGATGAGAACTTACTGTATGGCACCATAGACTCAATGCTCTGTGGTAACCTAAATGGGAAAGAAATCTAAAAAAGAGGGGGTGTATGTGTATATATAATTGATTCACTTTGCTCTACAGCTGAAACGCAATATTGTAAAGCAACTATACTGCAAGAACAATTAACTAAAAATAAAAATAGGTTGCTAAGTATGCATGTTTTGTGGTGTGTGTGTGCATGAGTATAGTGTGGGAATGATGAAAATAAATTTTGTATAATGTGTGCTTATGATTGTGGAGTTGAGAAGATAAAAGAATAAGGAAAAATGACACTATAATGTTTTGTGTTGCATGATTGAGAGAAGGCTGTATTTCCAATAAGAGAAACAAAGGAAGAGAAAAAATTATATCCTATTTCAGATTAATATCCAACACTCAACTATGAAAATGTACTGTGTGGCAGGTAGGGCTCAAAGCATACGTTTCATATTCTTTATGTAATTTGTACATAAATCTGATGGTGGGAGCCATTCTTCTATTTTATAGATGAAAAAATGAAAAAAAAATTGAGTCACAAAAGAAACTAAGAAATGTGTAGAGTTGAGGTCAATGGAAACCTTTGAGAGGAAATAGTTTAAGTATGGGATGAATGAAGAAGAATATGAAGGAGACAGACATATTCCAGTTAGGTTTCATGTTTTTTGTATGAATTTCTGAAGCTGGCATGCTGGATTGAGGCCCTGGGTATGAAAAAAGTCATTGAAAGAATCCCTTTTTAAGTACTAGGGTTCAGACCAAGATAAAGAAAGGGGTATGGCTCTAGCCAACTTCAGTTGATGTTCTTAATTATACTATTATTGATCTTTTGTCAGAAAACCTTGAGGCAGAAGCAAAATTAAAATGAATCATCTTGAACACTAAAATCGATGAGCAAAAACATGTGAAAATTTGCAGCAATAACTCATAGAAATCACCTTCTCGTTGTCCTAATTCACCGCATACTCACAGGTTAAAACAGGAAACTTTTAAATACAGGTCCAGGTGTTAACACATTTTAAGCCTGTAGTTCATTTTGTATGTGTACCATGCAGACATTTGTAAGCAATGCTCAGTTAAGAACCTCAAATTATTGACCTTCCCATGAGTGGATGATTTGGAATTTTAAAGAGATGTGAGGTTTCTCCTATGAAACCTAATTCAGTAAGTGTACCATATACTGTATTTCTTAAAAGTGCCTTGATCATATAAAGAGAGAAGTGATGGCTTACTCACACTTAAGTTGCTTTCTATACTACTGCAGCATGTCTTAAAACTATTGGTATGCTAGTGTGAACTGTGAACCAGTAAGTCAGACAGCGGGTATGCAGTATTTCCAAAGCTGATTTCTCCACCTAGATCTTTTTATGAGTGTCATCCTGAAGAACATGGGTTAAACTAATACCATTTTGGGAAAGACTGATATGTTTCCTAAAATATAAGAACAGAAGTATATTAAATTATGTGTATATAATATATATTTAATATCATACATCTTATATACTAGCATGTTATATAATATTCACTCTTTACAATGTATAATCCTCTTCTAATATATAATAAGATATTATTTATCTGTATAATTAATATTTTAGTTATACATTATAGGAAATACAGAAAATTATAAGGAAGAAAACTAATCTCTAATTTTCCCACCCAGAGATGATTACTATCATCCTTTTACATGTTTATTTTCTTGTTGAGATTATATTCTCTATTCATACTTCTTTTCCCACTTAACATTAGAATGAGTTGCTTATTCCATCAAAATAGATCTTGAATATGTGGATAATTTTTGATATTAGGGTATTCTCACCTCTGGATGTTCGCCAGCAGGTACAATGAAGAGGAGACTTGGGGTATTATTGGGAGACCCAAGTTTGATTTCAGTCTTTACTGCTAATTAGCTGCTTGACTATGACCTAGTCACCTAACATATTAGGGTCATAGTTTTTTCTCACTTGTTCCTTGTGATAATTGCACCATATGATACACACTTGAATGCTAAATACTCCTATCCTATATTCCTCCTATTGTATCAGACTACAGGGGTGTCTGAGTTATCTGGTATTAGAAGATTATTAGCATTCTGTGATCTCTTTGCATAGTTGTCATTCAGTCACTAAGTTGCGTCTGACTCTTGGTGACCCCTTGGACTGCAGCACACCAAGCCTCCTTGTCCCCCACCATCTCCTGGAGTTTGCCTTAGGTTAAGTCCATTGAAGCAGTGATGCCTTCCAGCCATCTCATCATTCGTTACCCTCTTTGTGTAGTACTGTGATGTATCTTATATGGTGACTCATAATCAACTACCCATCAGTATTAATTAGAAGAAAGGCATTATTGCCTATGAACTCTTGTATATTCCACTGTATATTGGAAAAAAAAAACATGAAAATTTCAGTTAAGAAAGAATATCAGTTTATGCATTCAGTTTAAAAAACCTTAATGCTCAGATAAGAGGTTTATTAATAAGATAATCTTCTCTTTTGCTCTTATAGTGTAATGGGTAGTTGGTTACACATATAAATTTTCCCTGAAAAGATGGATGAGAAGTGGATGTATTTGAAATGATTTAGAATGTGCTATTTTCTGTCAAAATTTGACTGATCCTATTTGTCAAACCAAGGGGCTAGTATTCAGGAAAAGTAAAACCCTACCATTTTGGTCCAGGCCCTCCTCTTGTGACTCCTACCCCAATAAAAATACTTTTTAAAATAACAATTTAGCCATATATATACATGTATCCATTCTCCCTCAAATACCCCTCCCATCCAGGCTGCCACATAACACTGAGCGGAGATCCCTGTGCTACACAGTAGGTCCTTGTTGATTATCCATTTAAAATATAAGTGTGCATATATCCCTCCCAAACTCCCTAACTACCCCTGCTCTCATCTTCTCCCTAGTATTTGCCTCCGGTAATCATAAATTCCTTCCCTAAGTCTGTGAGTCTGTTTTTGTTTTGTAAACAAGTTTATTTGTTTCACTTTTAAAAGATTCTGCCTATAAGGGATATCATACAATATTTCTCTTTATCTAAAAACAGTTTTATTTGTAATTAGAGGCCATGTCAGCAAGATTTTCTTTTTGTAGTCAACTGTGCTGCCTTAAATCATTATTTTTCTTTAAGTGATCAAAAAAAAGGCAAGTCTTTTTTTTTTTTCCCCAGGGTGCTTTTTTTATATGCTTACATAACCTTCCTGTTTTTCAAAGTGGGTCAGTAGTCCATTTCATTAATTAGGTGAACTATCCTGTGGGAATAATCATTATTTTTCTTTTTTACTTTTGTAGTATCTTCCAGATATTCCTTGTGAATATATACATAAAATGAAGTGTTGGATGATGGTCAGATGGGTACCCAGTGAATCTTTCCTTCATTGACTTAGGACCCTGCCCCTCCAATTGACCCATCTGGGGAAGCTCTCACTTTAGAAAGATTTACAGCTTGGGTGAGAGGATGTAGAAAGTTGTGTACATTTAAGTGCAGTTTCTGTGACCTAGTTTTTAGTCAGTTAAGCATTTGGAATTTGCTTAACAGTTTTTGAACATTTCTGAGAGGCAACGATGTAAGGTTAAGAGCAAGTAGGTACGGAGATGGTACCAACTCTCAGTACGGTCTGCTGGGAACAATCTATGTGCCATTGTGAGGCTGTTCCATTTAAGCGGTATTTATTTATTCATTTTTCGCTGTGCTGGGTCCTCATTACTGTGTGTGGGCTTTCTCTAGCTGCAGGGAGTGGGGGCTACTCTTTGTTGCAGTGTGTGCGCTTCTCATTGCAGTGGCTTCTCACTGCAGAGCACAGGCTCGAAGTGCACCGGCTTCAGTAGATGCAGCACGTGAGCTCAGGAGTTGTGGCGTGCAGGATCTAGGGTGTGCAGGCTTCAGTAGCTGGGGCATGGGAGCTTATTTGTTGTGACTTTTGGGCCCTAGAGCCTGTGGGCTTGGTAACTGTGGTTCATGGGCTTTAGTTGCCTGTGGCATGTGGAAACTTCCCGGACTGGGGATCGAACCCATGTCTCCTGCAGTGGCAGGCAGAGTCTTATCCACTATACTACTAGGGAAGTCCCAAATTGCTCTGTTATGAATAGAAGGAGAACTCTACCTATACTTCCTTCAAACACTTTCTATTTAAATGATTACTTCTTGGCTACCTGGCCCTGTTTGTGATATGTAATGTTTTCCTTATGCTGCCTTTTCTGAATGTTGATTAGGGACTGAACAAGGGAGGAGGCTTAAAAAGGAGTGCTTTGAAAACAATTCTATCCTGTTCCATTTATTCAAAGAATAATGTTGCTACTGTAGATAAGTTACAATCTTTTGGACTATATGCCAAATCATATTATATAAAGTGATTACCTAAAACTAATTACCTGAAACAAATATGATTGACAAATAGTTTCTCACGTGTAAAATGCTCATACAAAACAAAGTGCTAATGTCCCCATAGAAAAATATTTTACATGAGCAGACAGTTCGAAGATAATGAAATCCATAGGACCAATACACATATAGAAATGTTTAATGTTTAAGAAGAGGTGGCAAGAATACACAGAAGAACTATATAAAAAAGATCTTCATGACCTAGATAACCACGATGGTGTGATCATTCACCTAGAGCCAGACAGACATCCTGGAATGCGAAGTCAAGTGGGCCTTAGGAAGCATCACCATGAACAAAGCTAGTGGAGGTGATGGAATTCCACTTGAGCTGTTTCAAACCCTAAAACATGATGCTGTGAAAGTGCTGCACTCAACATGCTAGCAAATTTGGAAAACTCGGCAGTGGTCACAGGACTGGAAAAGGTCAGTATTCATCCCAATCCCAAAGAAAGGTAATGCCAAAGAATGTTCAAACTACTGCACAATTGCACTCATCTCATATGCTAGCAAAGTAATGCTAAAATTCTCCAAGCCAGGCTTCGGCAATATGTGATCCATGAACTTCCAGATGTTCAAGCTGGATTTAGAAAAGGCAGAGGAACCAGAGATCAAATTGCCAACATTTGTTGGATCATTGAAAAAGCAAGAGAGTTCCAGAAGAAACACCTACATCTACTTTATTGACTATGCCAAAGCCTTTGACTGTGTGGATCACAACAAACTGTGGAAAGTTTCTTAAGGAAATAGCAGACCACCTAACCTGTCTCTTCAGAAATCTGTATGCAGGTCAAGAAGCAACAGTTAGAACTGGACATGGAACAACAGATTGGTCTAAAATGGGGAAAAGAGTACATCAAGGTTGTATATTGTCACCCTGCTTATTTAACTTATATGCAGAGCACATCATGTGAAATTTTGGATGAAGCACAAACTTGAATCAGATTGCCAGGAGAAATGTCAATAACCTCAGATATGCAGATGACACTATCCTTATGGCAGAAAGCAAAGAAGAACTAAAGAGTCTTTTGATGAAAGTGAAAGAGGAGAGTGAAAAAGTTAACTTAAAGCTCAACATTCAGAAAACTAAGATCATGGCATGCGGTTCCCTCACTTCATAGCAAATAGATGAGGAAACAATGGAAAGCGTGAGAGACTATTCTTTGGGGGCTCTAAAATCACTGCAGATTGTGACTGCAGCTGTGAAATTAAAGGACGCTTGCTCCTTGGAAGAAAAGCTGTGACCAACCTACATAGGATGTTGAAAAGCAGAGATATTACTTTGTCATCAAAGGTCTGTCTAGTCAAAACTATGATTTTTTCAGTAGTCATGTATGGATATGAGAATTGAACTATAAAGAAAGCATCGCCGCACCGTTTATAATTGCCAGGATATGGAAGCAACCTAGATGTCCATCAGCAGACAAATGGATAAGAAAGCTGTGGTACATATACACAATGGAATATTACTCAGCCATTAAAAAGAATACATTTGAATCAGTTCTACTGAGGTGGACAAAACTGGAGCCTATTATACAGAGTGAAGTAAGCCAGAAGGAAAAACAACAATACAGTATACTAATGCATATATATGGAATTTAGGAAGATAGTAATGATAACCCTGTATGCGAGACAGCAAAAGAGATGCAGATGTATAGAAAAGTCTTTTGGACTCTATGGGAGAGGTCAAGGGTGGGATGATATGGGAGAATGGCATTGAAACATGTTAATTATCATATGTGAAATGAATCACCAACCCAGGTTTGATGCATGTTACAGGGTACTCAGGGCTGGTGCACTGGGATGACCCAGAGGGATGGAATCGGGAGGGAGGTGGGAGGGAGGTTCTGGAAGGGGAACACATGTATACCCGTGGAGGATTCACATCAGTGTATGGCAAAATCAACACAATAATGTAAAGAAAATAAATAAATAAATATATTTTTTTAAAAAAAAGAGAGAAAGAAAGAAAGCTGAGCACCAAAGAATTGATGCTTTTGAACTGTGGTGTTGGAAAAGACTCTTGAGAGTCACTTGGACAGCAAGGAAATCCAACCAGTCCATCCTAAAGGAGATTAGTCCTGAATATTCATTGGAAGGACTGACAGTGAAGCTGAAACTTCAATACTTTGGGCAGCTGATGCAAAGAACCTGATGAGAAGACCTTGATGCTAGGAAAGATTGAAGGTGGGAGGAGAAGGGGATGAGAGAGAATGAGATGGTTGGATGGCACCACTGCCTTGATGGAAATGAGTTTGAGAAAGCTCCTGGAGTTGGTGATAGACAGGGAGGCCTGGCATGCTGCAGTCCATGGAGTCGCAAAGAGTTGGACATGACTGAGTGACTGAACTGAACTGAACTGAATGTTAGTATTATTCAAACAAATTAAGTTTAAAACAAAAGAATGCCATTTTAATTAATCAGTTGATGATTTTAGATAAACAATGGTGGTGAAATTGACCTCTAAGTGGTAGTCAGATGGTTATAGATTTTCTGGATTTTGCAATGTGCATTAGCTTTCTTAAAATTTCATACTATTTTTCCCTATAATTTCAATTCTAGAAATTTTAAATTAAATCAGAGGAAAAGCTAATAAATAGGTGTATTCATATTTATAGTGGAAAATTATTGAAAACATCTTGAGTGCCCAACTACACGGAAATATTTAAATAAATAATACTGCTTCCATCAGTAAAAATTTTGTTTACTCATTAAAGAATCATGTTCTAAATAGCACTTAAATATGTATAGGAACGTTCCTGATATATTCTGAAAAAGAAATGCAAAACTATATATTCGGTATTCTCTCAGATATATATATTTCCTTCCCCCATCCCCCAATTATATGCCTTTTAGGGCACAGATCATTGTTGATAAGAATGGGCTTAGGGGGAAGTGGGGCAAATAGAGAATCACCAGCACATGGATTTATAGACTCCAGTATTCTAGATATAAACTCCTGTTAATACAGTCTTAGGACTTAAGTTTCAGGACCAGATATATAATTAGCAAGACCCAGTGCAAAATTAAAATTCAAGGCCCCTTGAGCAACAATTGTTCAACATTTCAAGTGGGTGGCAATGGAGCATTAAATCAAGTACAGAGCCTTACTGAACTTCCAAATGCTAGCCCTGTGTGACTGTCCTGATCTCATCTGCTAGAAGCTGTCCCTGGTAGGGACCACGTTATAACCCCCTTTCTATTATAATGCAAGAAATCTGAAAGTTGACACATACTTGATGTTCCTGAAATGTATGTCTTTCTTTCACCAAGGACCACTATTAAACTAAATGCTTTCTACTTGACCTGTATGACTGATTATTTAGAACTAAATGGATATTTCCATGCATATCTCTTATAAATACAATTGTGTTAGCATCTGCCATCAACCTATCAAATTCCTTTCAGCATTACATTTTTTCATCTGAAATTTCCCTTTATCATTGTCTCAATGAAGTATTACAGATAATACAAATAGAAAGAAACTATAGAAACTGCATTAAACCTTGTGTTTCAAGTTTCATTTTAGTCATTAAAATACATAAAAAAACCATCTTCTTAATACTTTAGGCAGCTGTTCCATGTAGCTCAGAATAGGAGATTTGCATGAAGAATCATTAAGCTGGACTGTTTCTAGATATTTAAAGTTCTGAAATAAATGTGCCTTTACGATTAGATGGTTAGATAGCATCACTGACTCAACGGACATCAATCTGGGCAAACTGGGAGACAGTGAAGGACAGGGGAGCTTGGCATGCTGCAGTCCATGGGGTTGCAAAGAATTGGTCACGACAGTGACAGAGAAACAGCAAAGCTGGGTCCCTTAAGATTTGGGAGCACCACATCTGGAAATTATAAATGTACCTTCAATTATACTCTTGATTTGGTATAATAAACCAGGGGTGTTTTTATTATATAGGATCATTAGGTAGATGATTTCAGAGGTGGAGTTTTACCAGTTATATCAGTTCAGTTGTATTAATTTGGCTGTGGAGTTATATCACATCACTAGGTAGATGATTTCCGGGGTTGAGTTTAAAATTAAAGATGTAGTGTTTTATTTCCCTTGAGATGGCCATGGAAGTTGTTACCTTCTGTGCAGTGCAGTTAATCCTAGAACTCCCTTGTGCTGTCTGCATTTGTACATTCATGTTCTCTTAAACTGTGATCAAGAGAGAGAAATGAACAAAAAATATTTTTAACTAACTTCTGCCTTTTAGAGATGAGGAAACTGTGACCTAGCGAGGCAATTTGAATTGCATGTAATTTTCATATATCAAAAAATACTGTGTTTCTTTTGATTTTTTTTTGACTATCGAAATTTAAAACCTATGTTCAGCTAACAAGCCATGCAAAACCAGATAGCATGCTAGATTTGGTCCTTGGGCTATAGTTTGTTGACCTCTGTAATGAAGCATTCTTAAAGATAAGTAGTTGGATGAAAGAATAATTGAGAAATGGTTGGCTAGATGAAAAACTGAATGAATTAATTGTCATTAATATTATATATAACCTGGATAGTAATTTTGAATCATTATTCAAAAATTAATCTTTAATCATGTCAGACCTAGTTAAGTTTTACTTAATTAATATCCTAATTTTAAAACCATTAAGGGTACAGATAGTATTTAAAGTAAAGTTCATATTTTTTATTATAAAACATATCTAATTATTATAGAAAATTAGGAACATTTAGAAGAGTAGAAAGATTAAAATATTAGCCCTATTCAGAGGTGGCACATTAATTTCTAATATATTCTCTATTATTCTTCATATATATGTATACATATTATACATATTAATATATGTATACACATACATAATAATATTATATACATAATAATATTATACATATTATATAACTGTAATCAAACTGTGCCTGTAATATATCTACTCTATTGCTTTAATATGAAAATTTCCATATTGTTATCATTTTTCTTAAGCATCATTTTAAATGATAGCTTTAATTTTAATAACATTCTTTGTATAATGACTTCTTTAGACATGAATTGTTTCTCTTATTTACATTAGGTACGTGATTATTAAAGAATAAAGTTTTTTTGTTCTATTCCTCTTTTTAAAAAAATATTTGTTTCATATACACAATGGAATATTACTCAGCCATTAAAAAGAATACATTTGAATCAGTTCTACTGAGGTGGACAAAACTGGAGCCTATTATACAGAGTGAAGTAAGCCAGAAGGAAAAACAATACAGTATACTAATGCATATATATGGAATTTAGAAAGTTGGTAACAATAACCCTGTATGCGAGACAGCAAAAGAGACACAGATGTATAGAACTGTCTTTTGGACTCTATGGGAGAGGATGAGGGTGGGATGATATGGGAGAATGGCATTGAAACATGTAAATTATCATATGTGAAATGAATCGCCAACCCAGGTTTGATGCATGATACAGGGTGCTCAGGGCTGGTGTACCGGCATGACCCAGAGGGATGGAATCGGGAGGGAGGTGGGAGGGGGGTTCTGGAAGGGGAACACATGTATACCCATGGTGGATTCATGTCAATGTATGGCAAAACCAACACAATAATGTAAAGAACAAAGTCTTTCCTGAATTTGTTACAATAAAAAAAAGAAAAAAAACAAAGTGATAAAAAAATAAAGAAATATTGCTAACTAGGAACTATAAACCCTATTTATTAAAAATAACAAATTCTGAAAATTAAACAATTTCTATAATCATAACTGGAACAGGTTAAGGCTAACTTGATATATGAATATTGTATATTCCTAGCTAGTTAATGCTTAAAGCTTTATTAACTCCTATAATAATAATTGGTCAAACTATTTCTAATTTCCAAATAATTCCTAAGTGATTAATTCATCTATTAATCAATTTATTAATGTAACATCAATATACTAAATTGTTTAAATTTAAAAAAATATTTGTTTATTTTTGACCGTGTTGTCTTAGTTGCGGCATGTGGGATCTTGAGTTGAAGAATGCAGGCTTATCTCCAGTTGTGTGTGCAAACTCAGTAGTTGGGGTGCGTGGGCTTAGTTGCCCCAAGGCATGTGGGATCCTAGTTCCTGACCAAGGATCACCCCTGCATCCCCTGCATTGGAAGGCAGCTTCATAACCACTGGACCACCAGGAAAGCCCTGTCCTTCTCTTCCATCCCACTGTCTTTGGGCTAACGTACTCCCATATGCAGGGGATCTAAGAAGCATCAAGCGCTGCTCCAACTCTACTGCACTGATGCACTGACCTGTGTGTCCCATACCTCACTCTTCTCTCCTTTTTGCCTCCAGCTCACTTTACACTAGTTGATAGAGAAAAACCCTTTGATGGAACAAGAGTTTTTATGAGAGTGTTCCAAGATGCTCCAAGGAAACAGCACTCAGGGTTCTTCCTCAAACAGCTAGCACCCAAACTGCAACGCTGCTCATGTGAAGGTTCTATGGAAAGACTCAGCCACAGTCTTGGGATCCCTTACCAGGATCATGCTCCATGATATGTCCAGCTGTACTTGCCTAATCACAATTCCCCATGCCAAGCTGGAAAAAAAAGGGGAAATCACTTGTTTCCTGCATCTTCCAAATACCTGTTAGTTCCAGTGTGCCACAAGTGACGTCTCCCCAGCTTTCAGTTGTACAGGGACACCCAGCAAGGAGTCTGCTTTGCGTGGGAGTCCTTTTGCCTCAGGGGTGGGACTAGCTGCTCTGTTACAAATCTGTTCATGCAGAATGTCCTTTGACATGTCCTTCATCCTGCCTAGCCCTGCACATGCCAGTCAAGGCAGACCAGGGTTTCCTCCTGTCTGCTTGGCCTTTCCAGGTCCCATGTTCCCTTCTCCCTCTCTAGGCTGAGTCTGGTTGATACCATTTCGTTGCTCTGAGACAGAGAACTGTCCTAGGCTGCTGAAGTGCCTCTCTGCAGAGACAAACTTACTATGCAAACTACATATTTTGTCTACAGGGACTGCACTTGCCTGCGTGAGCCTTAGAAACCAGAAACCACCAATGTCTGTACTCTCACTAGTTTATTTTTCTCCCCCCTGCCTTTTTCATAGTCCAGAAAAACCATGTTTTCTGAGTGGGTGGAGACTGCAGGCACAGCTTCTACTACTGTTAATTCCTCCAAATCATGTGTCTCTGCCTCTAGTCCTGCCTTTCCTCTAAGGTCTTATACTTTTGGAAAGCAACAGTGGGATGGCAGCTATTTTCCCTGCGTTCCTCCCTAAGGCACTGCACACAGAAAACAACAGTGGCTTTAATTGGAGCAGTGCAAGAGTGGGCAGAAGAAAGCCAAGTGTCTGGAGAAAAAGATACTGGTTCATATCCAAAATATTATCCTCTTACATTTGCTTAACATTGATTTTGTTTCCTTAACTTATTACCAGTATCCTTAACCTATTAAAAATAAATTAACACCTTCCAGCATCTGCAGAACACATTATAAGCTGTGCTGTTTTGCAGCATTGTGCTTTTCAAAGCACTCATATTTATAATCTCATTTCAAATTTTCTCCTGTAACAGAACCCTAAGAGGTGTTAGCTGTTTCCTTAATTTCTTCCCCATGACCCAGGGGAGGTAAATAACAAAAGGGTCAGAAACAGCAAAGATTGAAAGTTTATTAATCATCACAGCTCAGGAAATGCTGACACAGTAGTGATTGATTAATTCAATGCATATTGATTAAGCAATATGATGCACCAGGTGCTGTAATAGACACATACCTATTTATACCAGAGATTTCATTGTAGTTAGCGAATCTTGGAAAATATAGATCCTATTTTCAGAAGCCAGTGTTTATTTTTCTCTGAGGATTTCTTGATTCTACTTCTCATTTCCCATCATGGCTCATGAGCATTTGAGAACAGCACTATCCAGAATAACTTTCTGTGATGATGGAAATGTTCTGCCTGTGCTTTCCAATATGTTATTCGCTAGTTACATATGGCTATTGAGCACTTAACATGTATCCAGGGCAACTGAGGGACTCAATTTTTGTTTGTGAGTCATTTTAACTGAATTCAATTTTAATTTTCCTTAGCTTTATTGAAGTATAATTTCTAAATAAAAGATATATATATATATGCTGTGTCACTTCAGTCGTGTTGACTCTCTGTGACCCCATAGACGGCAGCCCACCAGGCTCCCCCATCCCTGGGATTCTCCAGGCAAGAACACTGGAGTGGGTTGCCATTGCCTTCTCCAGTACATATATGTACATATATATTTGAGGTGTGCAACAAGTTGTCCTGATATACATATACATCGTGAAATGAGTACATCAAGCTAATTAACGTATCTGTCACCTCACATAGCTACCATTTGTGTTTGTGTGTAGATGGATACTTAAGATCTACTCTCTCAGAAAATTTCAAGTTATAGTAACAGTGTTACTAACTATAGACGCTACATTGACCATTACATCTCCAGAACTTATTCACCCTGCATAATTAAAACACTGCATGCTTTGGCCAGTATCTCTTCAATCCCCACTTCAACCCCACAGCATCTGATATTCTATTCTCAGCTTTTATGAATCTACTTTTTTTAGATTCTGCTTATAAGTGGAATCGTGAAGTGTTTGTCTTTCTTTGACTGGCTTGTTTCTCTTACCATTATGTCCTCCACATCCATCCATATTGTTACAAATTTACAGATGATAAGTTTCCTTTTTTTAAGACTGAATAATGTTCCTCTGCATATAGATATCTATACCTGTATCACATTTTATTTAGATATAGATACCTATATCTCAATCACATTTTCTTTAGTCATTCATTCATAGAACGACACAAGTTATTTCTCTATCCTGACTTTTGTAAGTAATGCAATGAACATGGGAGCTCAGATAGCTCTTCAAGATACTGATTTCATTTCCTTTAATTGTATACCCAGAAGTAGAGGTCCTGGGTCATAATGGTAGTTCTATTTTCAGTTTTTTGAGGATGTTTCATTCTGTTTTTCATAATGGAAGCACCAAGTTACATAGCCACTCACCGTATGAAAGGTTCTCTTTTCCCCACATGCTTACCAACACTTGTTTCTTGTCTGCTTGATATAATAGCCCTGATAGATGTGAGTGCTATCTGATTGCGGCTTTGATGTGTATTTCCCTGATGATTTGTGATGTTGAGGACATGGTCATGTAGCTCTTGGTGATTTTCATATCTTTGGAAAAATGTCTATTCAATTAATCTATTTTTTAATGAAATTGTCTGTTTTTTCCCCTATTGTGTTGTGCAAGTTCTTTTTATATTTTGGATATCGACTCTTTACCAGATATATGATTATCAGATATTTTCTTCAATTCCATAGGTTGTCTTTTCACTTTGTTGATGATTTTCTTTGCCATACAGAGATTTTTAGTTTGATATAGTCCCACTGTTATATTTGCTTTTATTGCAGTTAGCTTTAGTATCATATCTAAAAGAATCATTGCCAACACTACCATCCAGGACCTTAACTCCTATATTTTCTTCTAGGAGTTTTATGGCTTCATGGTTATAATCAAATTGTTAATCTATTTTTAGCTGATTTTTGTGTATGGTATGAGATAGTAGGCCAGTTCAATTCTTTTACATGTTCCTGTCAATGTTTCCCAACCCCCTTTATAAGAGACTACCCTTTCCCCACTCTATATTCTTAGCTACTGTGATATAAATTAATTGGCTATGTATTCATGCTGCTGCTGCTGCTGCTGCTAAGTCGCTTCAGTCGTGTCTACCTCTGTGCGACCCCATAGACAGTAGCCCACCAGGCTCCACCATCCCTGGGATTCCCCAGGCAAGAACACTGGAGTGGGTTGTCATTTCCTTCTCCAATGCGTGAAAGTGAAAAGTGAAAGTGAAGTCTCTCAGTCGTGTCTGACTCCTAGCGACCCCATGGACTGCAGCCCACCAGGCTCCTCTGTCCATGGGATTTTCCAGGCAAGAGGACTGGAGTGGGTTGCCATCATGGGCTTGGTCAATTAATTTATATTACAGTAGCTCAGAATATAGAATGAGGAAAGGATAGTCTCTTCAGTAAGGAAGGCTGGGAAATGTAGACAGGATTTGGGCTCCCTTGGTGGCTTAGATTGTGAAGAAATTGCCTGCAATGCAGGAGATGCGGGTTGGATCCCTGGGTTGGGAAGATCCCCTGGAGAAGGAAATGGCAACCACTCTAGTGTTCTTGCCCAGGAAATCCCATGGGCAGAAGAGCCTGGTGGGCTACAGTCTATGGGGTTGCAAAGAGTTGGACGTGACTGAGAGACTAACACTTTCACTTTCATGCATGGATTTATTTCTGTTCATCGATCTATATGTCACTTTTATTCTAATACTATCTGGTTACTATAGATTTGTAATATAGTTTGAAATCAGAAGTGTAATGCCTCCAGCTGTGTCCTTCTTTCTCAATAATGCTTTGCTTATTTAAGATGTTTGTGGTTTCATGTGAAATTTAGGATTTTTGTACTATTTGTGTGAAAAATACTATTGGAATTTTGATAATGATTTCACTAAATCTATAGATTCTTTGGAGAGTATGGACAATATTAGTTCTTACATTCCATGAGCACAGAATATCTTTATTTTTATCTTCTTCAATTTCTTTTATCAGTGTCTTATAGTTTTCAGTGTGCAAGTCTTTAAGTTCTTTTGTTAAATTTATTCCTAAATATTTTATTTTTTAATACAGTTTTACATTGGATTATTTTCTTAATTTCTCTTTCTGGCAGTTTTTTGTTAGTGTATAGAAACACAACTTGAAATTTATAAATTGATCTTGTAAATTGCCATTTTACTCTGTTCATTTATTAGTTCTAATAGCTTTTTTTTTGTAGTGTCTTTAGGGCTTTCTCTATATAATATAGTGTCATCTGCAATAGAGATTGTTTTTCCTTTTCTTTTTTGATTTGGGTACTTTTTTTTTTTTGTGTGCCTGTTTCCCTGGCTAGAACTTCCATTATTACGTTGAATAAAATCAGCAAAAGTGGATTTTCTCTCTTGTTCCTGATCTTAGAGGAAAAGTTTTCAGCTTCTAACCAGTGAATGTTATGTTAGCCATATATGGCTTGCCATATATACCATTTGTAATGTTAAAGTATGTTCCCACTATCTCAGACTGTTGAGAGTTTTTATTATGAGGGAGTGTTGCTTTCTCTGCATCTGCTTAGATGATTGTATGGTTTGTACTCTTTATTTTATTAATATGATAGTCAAGTTGATTGATTTATGGATGTTGAACTATCCCTGGAATAAATCTCATACAATTGATACTTTCAATGTATTATAAAATTTAGGTTGCTAATATTTTGATGATGATTTTTGCATCTATGTTCATCAGAGGTATTTGCCTATAATTTTCTTACATTTCTGGTTTTGGTTATCAGGGTAACGCCAACCTTATGAAGTGAATTTGGAAATGTTCCCTCCTTTTCTACTTTTGGAAGCATTTGAGAAAGGCTTGTATTAATTCTTCTTTGAATGTTTGGTAGAATTTTCCAAAAATAATATTAATGTTAATCTTTATTCATTCAAATATTGAATGCAGCCATTAGGCACTACAGCTACAGTAGTGAAACAAAGAAACAAAAAAACAATTGTTCTCATAGCTTACACCCTCCTGAAGGAAGCACAGTAGAATAAACGAAAACAAGACTGTAACATATTAGATCACGAAGTATGCTAAGGAGAAATGAAGTGTGGGATGGGCTGTGACACATAGGAGACTTTGAGATTTGGAATGTGGCAGCCAGAGAAGGCTTCCTTGTGCTAGTGACTAGTGAATGGGCAGGTATCCCTGGAGGAGGACAAGGACGAAGGCTGTCAGGTACGCTTGTGCCACATGTGTTGGAGGGACACACAGGACTGAGGGAAGAGCCAGAACATGAGGGCGTAGATGTACGGGAGGAGTGAGTGTCATGTAGAGTCTGCAGCTCCTGATTAGGACTCTTTGGCTTTCAAGTGAGATATGAAGCCACTCGAAAATTTTGAGCAAAAAAGAGCGGCAGACTTTATTTTACATCATAATAGAGTCTCTTATTTTGCTGTGCTGAAAACTGTTTTCTGGCATTAAGGGAGGTAGCTGAACAGCCTTTGAGAGGCTAACAAACACATGAAAAGATGCTCAACATCACACAATATCAGAGAAATGCAAATCAAAACCACAATGAGGTACCATTTCATACCAGTCAAAATGGCTGCCATCCAAAAGTCTACAAGCAATAAATGCTGGAGAGGATGTGGAGAAAAGGGAACCCTCTTACACTGTTGGTGGGAATGCAAACTAGTACAGCCACTATGGAAAACAGTGTGGAGGTTCCTTAAAAAGCTGCAAATAGACCTGCCATATGACCCAGCAATCCCACTGCTGGGCATACACACCGAGGAAACCAGAATTGAAAGAGCCACGTGTACCCCAATGTTCATCGCCGCACTGTTTACAATAGCCAGGACATGGAAGCAACCTAGATGTCCAACAGCAGACGAATGGATAAGGAAGCTGTGGTACATATACAAAATGGAATATTACTCAGCTATTAAAAAGAATACATTTGAATCAGTTCTAATGAGGTAGGTGCAGCCTACTGTAGCCTATTTATTATACAGAGTGAAGTAAGCCAGAAGGAAAAACAACAATACAGTATACTAATGCATATATGTGGAATTAAGAAAGATGGTAACAATAATCCTGTAGGCGAGACAGCAAAAGAGACGCAGATGTATAGAACAGTCTTTTGGACTCTATGGGAGAGAGCAAGGTTGGGATGATATGGGAGAACGGCATTGAAACATGTAAATTATCATATGTTAAATGAATCGCCAGCCCAGGTTTGATGCATGATGCAGGGTGCTCAGGGCTGGTGCACCGGGATGACCCAGAGGGATGGAATCGGGAGGGAGGTGGGAGGGGGGTTCTGGAAGGGTAACACATGTATACCCATGGCGGATTCATGTCAACATATGGCAAAACCAACACAATGATGTAGAGAAAAAAGTCTTTCTTGAATTTGTTACAATAAAAAAGAAATAAAATTAAAAAAATAATAATTCCGATAAGGTACTGTGGTGGCCTATATTGGGGTGCTGGCATGGAGATGACTTCTTGATGTATATTGAAGGTAGAATCAATATAATTTGATGATAGACCAATACAGGTATGAGAAGAGTCAAGGATGACTTAAAAATGTTATTTTGATCTAAGCACAGAAATGAGAGGGTTTCCTTTTAAGAAAATAAGGATGCCTAAAGGAAGAAGTTGCTGAGAAGTAAGTATAGTATATATAGTCTTGGTTTTACAGAGTGTACATGTCCATCTACACATGATATGAAAGTTCATAGAAAAATGATATAAGCCACCTTCATTGAAGTGGTTTCCTCTAGGGGGTATAATTATGGGGAGAGGAGAATAAGACTTCATTACCTTATTTTGTATCCTTTCATTTTGATAGATTTGTTTACCACATACTTGTGTTTATCCGTTTCTTTGCAATCAATAAAAGAACACCTCCATTTACTGGAGTTCTTGGGTAAATCCATTTGAAACAGGATGTGCAAAGGCCTTCAGAATTATGTGAAAGTAGATTGCAGGCATTTTCATAATTTATAAAAGACATTATGGACATAACTTTCAGCTTATGCCTTGTTTGTGGAAATTGAACAAAATATGCACTAAAGAAATATTTGTGCTAGTCACTTACTGTATTTGAAAATATGCTGTTTTCCTGATTCATCTAAAGTTATTACTGAGGACTGAAGGATAAGCCATAAGCCAAGGCTTAATTTACTGGTGAACTTCCCACAGTGGGCTTGGCAACATTGAGGGCTCGATCAATCCTCTGCAGGTCAATGGGTCTCACCCTGAGAACATTTCAGTAGCAAACATCTGACTTCTGTCTTCTCTGTGGTCACAGAATGAGCAGAGCTCCCTAGCAATGCCCAATACATCCTACTCGAATGGAATTAATAGATTCAGATTTTCACCACTGACTTGCTCTGTGACTCTAGACAAGTCATCTGAACTCACTTGCTCTTTCTTAATTGGGAAAGAAAATGAAGAAATGAATATCAGTTTCCTTCATGCCTCAGGAATAACTGATGGGAGTGTCAGAGGTACAGTAATCCCTTAATTAACAGATTACTTGGAAAGAGGCACTTTGATACCTGCATTTAAAAACATCAAACTTGAAAATCAAAGCTCTCTGCTTTTACAGCATGTCAGTGACCATGCACTTGCATAATTCTCTTTGTCCTTGCAAAGGGTTTACTTTTGACATCAAAAGGTTAGGTTAGGACATGAAACCAAAATTTAAAAGGCACCAAAGTGTAAAATAATGATGTAAAGGGGAGTGTCATTCATTACTTTCACAGTTCAAAGAATTTTTTAACTTAAGATTAGTTTCCTCTTCTCAAATGCCAGGACTTTCCTGCTATTACTCTATAAAGTGTATAGGTGCCAAATCATTTTCTTGGGATGACAGGTGTGAAGGGGAAGTCAGAACAAAATCTGGTACAAATATAACCTCACTCCGGCTTTGTTATCAACAAGTGAGATGCTGAAAACTGATGGGGAGATGACTGTAACAGGCTCTACACTCATGTGGCCGGAAGTTTGTCCTTGAGTAAAAGTTGAGGGAGGGGCTGGTAAGCAGTGATTGACTGAGCTCAGAAAGGTAACAGGTTCTAAAATAACACTGTTCACAGTGATAGGTTACTAGGCCTTTGTTAGTGGGTCTTCTACCTCTTGGGTCCAACTCCTGGTTTATTTCTTTACTACTCACCAAACCTTTCTGTTAGCATAGAAAACTCCACATCTCTCCATGTATCAGAAGAGCCCTATTAGTCCTCTTTGTTAATATTCATTCTTATTTATTTATCTGGCTGCGTCAGGTTATTGTTCCAGCATGTGGGATCTTTCATTGCAGCATGTGAACTCTTGCATGTGTGCATGCCAAGTAACTTTAGTCATGTCCAACTCTTTGCTACCCTATGGACTGTAACCCACCAAGCTCGTCTGTTCATTGATTCTCCAGACAAAAGTACTAGAGTGGGTTGCCGTGCCCTCTCCAGGGGATATTCCCAACCCAGGGATCAAACCCATATCTCTCAGGTCTCCTGCATTGGCAAGTCGGTTCTTTACCATTAGTGCCACCTGGTACTCTTAGCTGCAGCATATGGGATCTAGTTCCCTGACCAGGGATCGAACCCAGGCCCTCTGCATTGGGAGCACAGAGGTCTAGCCAGCGGACCACCAGCGAAGTCCCCTCTGTCACTCCTCTTAAACTCTATGTTCCTCTTGTTCTTTCATAAAAGACCTTACTTGGTGCGATAAGTGGAAGAGACAATTTGGATGAAGTAGTCTCCACTCTTTATGTGGGTGGTGACAGTGGAAGGTGAAGAGGACATTTAGGATATTTGTCATAAGAAGCTGTTTCCTTCCATTTGATATGCCTCAAGAGATGTGGTAACTATTTGAATCAATGGCCACTTTGGAAAGCTGATTGCTATTCTGGTCTTCCTGCATCGGGGATCAAACCTATGTCTCCTGCATTGGCAGGTGGATTCTTTACCACTGAGCCAAAAGGGAAGAAATGCTACATGGATTCCGAGTCTGTAAGCCCTCCCCAGTCAAATTTCTGCACACAGATCTCTGCAGAGTTTTTTTCATGGAGAAACCAGTGTGCAACATGCAACAACACTTCTCTTCACAAGTTGAAGGGAAGTATATTTATGTTCCAGCAATTCTAAGTATATTCCTTAAAGAAACTTGCATATATTTGCATCAAGATCATATATGAGAATGTTCAGAGCAGTGTGATTGGTAAGAGCCCCATACTGGAAAAATCTAAATAAATCTAAATATCCATCAGTAGTAGACTGTATAAATAAATCATGATAACATCAGACAGTTAAATGCATACACAAATAATAAAAGTAAAAACGAGTAACCTGTAGTTTTACATCATACTATGGATGAATCATATATAAATCCATATGTCTACACAAAAGAAATGCAAAAAAGCAAAATGGCTGTCTGAGGAGGCCTTACAAATAGCTGTGAAAAGATGGGAAGTGAAAAGCAAAGGAGAAAAGGAATGATATATTCATTTGAATGCAGGGTTCCAAAGAATAGCAAGGAGAGATAAGAAAGCCTTCCTCAGTGATCAGTGCAAAGAAATAGAGGAAAACAATATAATGGGAAAGACTAGAGATCTTTTTATGAAAATTAGAGATACCAAGGGAACATTTCATGCAAAGATGGGCTCAATAAAGAACAGAAATGGTAGGGACCTAACAGAAGCAGAAGATATTAAGAGGAGATGGCAAGAATACACAGAATTGTACAAAAAAGGTCTTCATGACCCAGATAATCATGATGGTGTGATCACTCACCTAGAGCCAGACATCCTGGAATGTGAAGTCAAGTGGGCCTTAGGAAGCATCACTAGGAACAAAGCAAGTGGAGGTGATGGAATTCCAGTTGAGCTATTTCAAATCCTGAAAGATGATGCTGTGAAAGTGCTTAACTCAATATGCCGGCAAATATGGAAACCTCAGCAGTGGCCACAGGACTGGAAAAGTTCAGTATTCATTCCAATCCCAAAGAAAGGCAATGCCAAAGAATGCTCAAACTACTGCACAATTGCACTCATCTCACATGCTAGTAAAGTAATGCTTAAAATTCTCCAAGCTGGGCTTCAGGAATACATGAACCGTGAACTTCCAGATGTTCAAGCTGGTTTTAGAAAAGGCAGAGGAACCAGAGATCAAATTGCCAACATCCGATGGATCATCGAAAAAGCAAGAGAGTTTCAGAACAACATCTATTTCTGCTTTATTGACTATGCCAAAGCCTTTGGCTGTTTGGATCACAATAAACTGTGGAAAATTCTGAGAGATAGGCATAGCAGACCACCTGACCTGCCTCTTGAGAAACCTGTATGAAGGTCAGGAAGCAGCAGCTAGAACTGGACATGGAACAACAGACTGGTTCCAAATAGGAAAAGGAGTATGTCAAGGCTGTATATTGTCACCCTGCTTATTTAACTTATATGCAGAGTACATCATGAGAAATGCTGGCCTGGAGGAAGCACAAGCTGGAATCAAGATTGCTGGGAGAAATATCAATAACCTCATATATGCAGATGACACCACCCTTAAGGCAGAAAGTAAAGAACTAAAGAGCCTCTTGATGAGAGTGAAAGTGGAGAGTGAAAAACTTGGCTTAAAGCTCAACATTCAGAAAACTAAGATCATGGCATCTGGTCCCATCACTTCATGGCAGATAGATGGGGAAACAGTGGAAACAGTGGCTGGCTTTATTTTTCTGAGCTCCAAAATCACTGCAGATGGTGATTGCAGCCATGAAATTAAAAGACACTTACTCCTTGGAAGGAAAGTTAGGACCAACCTAGACAGCATATTAAAAAGCAGAGACATTACTTTGTCAACAAAGGTGGGCTCTAGCGCACACAGGCTTCAGTAGTTGTGGCAATCAGACACGACTGAGCTACTGAACTGAAGAGATTTTCTGAGACTCATCTATTTTGGTGTATATCCTTAGGAAAATCAATAGATCAAGACCACCCCAAGCATAAACCACACTGAAACTGATTTTTTTCTTTAGTCCTGAATGGTCTCTTAAACAAATAAAGCCTTGAGCCTTAAAATATAAAGCTGGTTCACACAATCAAATTTAAATGGAAATGTTTTGGTCATAATATTCACTTCAGATTGGCTCTTACTAATAACTAAACCTTTATCAAAATGTGTGAATCTCTTAGGCCTAGGTGTGTGGCCTGTCCTTACTGTCCCCAGGAAGTCCAGGTTCTAAATGTGGTTCTAGCTGATCAGAGTCAGGGCTGTGTTCTTGCTGACTTATGGTCGGGGTTGGGGGGGCCGATGGCCTACTCTCCTGAGCAGCTCAAGCTACAGAACACACAGCTGGTCTGTGCTTCTTTGGTTCCACCTGTGGAGACCCACTGAAAGTCTTTTTCCTCCAGTTGGACAAGGACCTTGCAAGCTATATAAATATTTAGTCCCATGACCTCCTTTCTTCACTCATAATGGTCATCAGACTTTACCTAGAATCATGAGAGATCATGCCTTTAAATGCTCTCTTTTTATTTATTCATTCTTTCTTTCATTTGATTCATTTAACACATATTTAACAAGTGCCTACTTTGTCCCAGACATTATTCTTAGAACTGGAAGTACATGGACAAGCAAAGAAATACAGACAAAAATTCCTGCCTCTGTGAAGCTTGTAGTCAAATTTCATTCATGTTATTCCCCTGCATCTGAGGAGGACAGAACACACAACTGAAGCTTACTTTCTCTTCTATGTGAAAAGTCTCTTTTTCATAGGCCAAAAAAAAAAAAAAGAGGGAGGAAAAAAACAAAACTAAAAAGCAAAACCTCTTTCTGGCTCACTTCTGAACTTAGACAGTTTATAAATGGATAAAGAAGTGATTCCTATGTCTTCGTGTTATTTTTAATTTCAATTATAAAGTTTCTGCCAGATATGAGCATGAGCAGACCATGCTGCTGCTAAGTTGCTTCAGTCGTGTCCGACTCTGTGCAACCCCATAGATGGCAGCCCACCAGGCTCTGCGATCCCTGGGACTCTCCAGGCAAGAACACTGCAGTGGGGTGCCATTTCCTTCTCCAATGCATGAAAGTGAAAAATGAAAGTGAAGTCTCTCAGTCGTGTCTGACTCTCAGTGACCCCATGGACTGCAGCCCACCAGGCTCCTCCGTCCATGGGGTTTTCCAGGCAAGAATACTGGAGTGGGGTGCCATTGCCTTCTCCATGAGCAGACCATGAAACTTCACAATTAACATGATGGTTAAATTGTAGTCTCTGGTTATTAAACAACCTGTTTTGAGCCTTCTTCTATTCTTAATATCAGAGTGAGTTTTGAAATGTTTCTCATCTCTTTTGAAATTTGGAGTCTTCAGTGTTTAGCAAGTAGGATTGCTCTTATGGATAATGGAAATCACGGATTTAAATGCCTCATGCCCAGAGCACAGACAGTTCACAGCCTCACTGGCATGCGTTTCCTGCATTTCCATTCATGACAAGGCCCCCATGGATTGCCTAGTCATAGTGTCTTGATAGATTTGATGCCTATTTCCAGGGTCAGAATTTGGCCCTAGATAGTTTAAGCTGCTCAGAGCATCTCATTTTTCTAGGTAAATATAGAAGATGGCACTCAACTCAATTTTGGGCAAGGAGACTCAAGGGATATTTCCTGTGGGCTTCAAAAATAATTTTTTTTCTGCATGAACTCCCCAAATAGATACCCTTTACTTCTGCTGGAAAAGAATGAGGATGCATAGTCACTGCTGGCTTCAGTCATGTCCGACTCTGTGACCCTATGGACTGTAGCCTGCCAGGCTCCTCTGTCCATGGGGATTCTCCAGGCTAGGATACAGGAGTGGGTTGCCATGCCCTCCTCCACGGCAGCTTTCCGACCCAGGGATTGAACCCAAGTCTCTTATGTCTCCTGCATTGGCAGGTGGGTTCTTTACCAGGCTTACCACCTCGGAAGCCCCCCTATAGTGTGTGGCTCTCCTTAATTTCAAATTTTTGTTGTTTCTAGTTTAAAAAATTCTGAATCTCTAGATACCATAATAGCTCCTCATTAAGTGCAACAATTATATTTTTAGTCATATGGCAAAATATTTTGTTTAACTGATAAAATTATTTAAAATATCAATGAATTTAAAAAATATGATCACATATGGCGTGTAAAATTTCACTAACAGTTTCAATTTCTCTTCTGGAATGGAATACTTAAAAGAGAAGACCTGAAAGGAAATACATAGATTTATATTCTTTAATTTACCATACAAATTAAAAATTTGCATATCTAAGTTTTCATCTTAGTAATATCTTACTCCCTTGCCTACATACCTCCCTGCTGACTTTTATTTCACCATCACTTGTTCCTTCTGCCCCCGGAAAATGTCTGTAAATCCCTGAAACTGTCAGATTTCACAGGCGTGTAATTTTACTTCAGCGAAATTCTGAACGCCAGTAAGAGGTGAATTTGACATGGGAACTGTAAAAGAGTCTTATCTACAGCGACACAACTGCTCCCACCCTAATATCTATTAAGTAGCACAGGATTATAGTGTAACAGCTCTGAAATTGCTTGTGACACCTGCATGAATACCAAATAGATTCGTTATGTTCCGACTTATTACAAAAAGCACTTTCTGAATTTTAAATGATTAAGACTCTTACACATTAATAGCTACTGAGTGAGTTTACTTTCCAAAGGTACATATATTATTGAAAGATCACAATTCAGCTAAACGTAGGTGACGATGCAAATAATATGGCCACTTCATAGAGAGTGTCATTGAGAGCAATAGTCCTAATTTTTAAAGCTTTCAAATGGCATTATTTTAAGAAAAGCACATCACCCCCCACTTTAAGTGCTACGTGTCATATTCCCCTTCTCTCAGGAGATGCAGGAAAAAACAAAGGAAGAAAGTGATAAATGTCAGTATTATGCAGAATTTGCCTTTTTGAATTCCCATTCCCCATTCCACTAGCTGGGATTTTATAGAGATATAAATCACAAAGAAATAAGAAGCCAGTAATGAGATAGAAGTATATTTGAAATATGGATGCAAATTCTTACCACCTGCTGAGCAAAAGTAGTCTGCAGAGACTGTCCTGGAAATCGCAATGCCATTAGCATCTTGTAAGCTCTAAATTTGCTGCAGAAGAATAGAGGAATTATGTCTGTGAAATGTCAAAGGCCGCTCTGATTTATCTCTCAGCAGAATGTTTCAGCCACATCTACATAAATATTTTAACAGGAATTTAATTTTCATTTTAGTCACACAATAAATCTTTTTATTACACACCATCATTTTGTCCCAAATGAGTTGCCTTTTTCATGCAATTCGTGTTCATCCTTTCTTGTGTATTTGATAAATGCAATCTTAATATACAAAAGAACAATGGTTTTATTTACACAAGAGCCTTGCCATAGGCTGTTTAATTTTAGCCATGAATTCTATTTATTTTAATACAATTTATAGTACCAATTGGTTATAAACCAATTGATTTATATATAACTTCAGCATCTGTTCATAGGTCCTCAGGGCACGAGGAAAATAAGAGCAGTGAGAGGACGTGGAGCTCAAGTGATGCTCTAGGTGGGTGTTCTGATTGGATAGGAGTGTAGGTGTATGGGTAGTAAAGGTACACACACTTGGTCAAGGTACAGTTGTTGCTCTGGCGTCTTATTGGCAGTAGGTTTCATCAGATGGAATGGGACAATTGTGGGCCTTTTGGGTCTGATGGAATCTCATCTTATTTAAACTTGATGTGTCACACTGGTTTCTTGACTGTGATGACACTGTAAACACTGAAGGTGACGGTCAATCCTTTTGAACACCCCCAGAAGGCCTCAGTTGGCAAAGTCAGTGGCAACCCACTTCAGTATTCTTGCCTGGAAAATCCCATGGATGAAGGAACCTGGCAGACTACAGTCCATGGGGTCTCAAAGAGGCATGATGCATGCATGCAAGAGAAAGGACAAGAAGATATTGCTTTTCCAAACAATTTTGAAGAAACTCACAGCACTAAGCAGACCCTATGGATGTGGAGTGGATGTTTATCCTGGAACAAATTCCTCCAACCAATTTGACAGTTGTGGTCAAGATATTAAATTTGCCACTTGCAAATGGATCAGCCAGCTGGTGTTTTGGACAGCCATAACTGTAATCTCTGCCAGAATCATTACCCTGTCAGTTTTGTTTGAATGTATTTTATGCTATAACTTTTTAATTTAAAAATTTAGATTTGAGAATTTAATTTTGAGTATAAGGGTGACTAAGAAAGCATAGTCCAATTATTAAAGTGCTAAATCCTTGAGTCTGTATCACATCTTGTTGAAGTTGAAACTGAGTGTGGATGAGAAGGAAGAAAAACAGATATACATATATTTTTGGGGACAGGTAACATGTTAAGAGTTAAGACATGAGTTTTTTAGTTCAGCATTTCTACTTCTATCTTAAGGAGAGGTAAAATTCTTTTTTTCTTATTAGTCTTTGTTTGAAATGGAAATGGTGAGACTTGTCTGGCAGTCCAGTAGTTAAGATTTTGCCTTCCAATGCAGGGGATCTGGGTTTGATCCCTGGTTGGAGAGCTAAGATCCCATATGCCTTGTGGCCAAAAACAAAAACAAAAACAGAAAACAGAAACAACTGACAGCTAAACAGGAGTAGTGGCTCGTTTGAGGTCTTGCAATAGGAAATGGGGCAGATAGAGTCACACTTGTATCTGTCTGGCTTCAGAACTCACACGCTCTGCCATGCAGCGTTTCTTAAAAGTTTCCTTCGGAGCATCTCCAAGACTCCTGGAAACATGTCTGAAGGCAAAAACCAGAAGTTCTTGCTTTATGTTGGCTATTTCTTTGGATCCTCAGGCTTTCATTGTTTAAAAATATAGTGTTCTTTCACTGCTGTGTTAAAAACGGACACCAACAAGGACCTACTGTATGGCACACGGAACTCTGCTCAGTGTCGCAGGATGTCCTGATGGGAGAGGAGTTTGGGGGAGAACGGACAGATGTGTATGTATGGCTGGATCCCTTTGCTCTTCACCTGAAACTGTCACAACATTGTTTATTAATCGTCTGTACTCTCCAATACAAAATAAAAAGTAAAAAAAAAAAAAAACAGGAGCAATACTGTAACAAATCCTATAAAGACTCTAAGAATGATCCTCATCAAAAAAATCTTTTAAAATAAATAAAATATAAATGGTATGAGGCAGGTTAATCACAGCCAGAAACCTAGGTTTTGTTCCCAAACATTAACGTTTTCATTTTTTGGTTTGTTTTAGTAGCTTACTGTATGGTCTGAGATCCAGCAAGAATATTTGTTCTCATCTATATAATAAACATGTGTGTCTCCCTGAAAAAACACAGTGACAACAGAGCGACAGAACTGTGCCTAATTTTTAATAAATGTACACTTGCCTCAAAATTCTCCAGGCGAGAATACTGGAATGGATAGCCCTCCAGGGTATCTTTCTGACCCAGGGATCAAGCCCATGTCTCCTGCATTGACAGGTGGATTCTTTACTGTCTGAGCCACCAAGGAAGCCCCAAAAGGATATTGGTTGAGGAAAATTTATTAATTCAGACTTATTGCTACACTTATTACTCACAGATGGGCCTCTGTGACTTTTTCAGTTTCCTCATATCCTACTCTATTGTTTGAGAATTCTTAAAAAAAAAAAGTCAATTTTGTTATGGAGAAATATTGTTTTCCTTCATTTATACACAGTTGATTAGTGTTGTTTGTACTATGAATTCCTTTTATTAGCTCTGTCCGAATGTTTTCATTGATCCACTTTTGCATGTGGATCCTAGCTGTGTATTGAGGACCTTTTTTTAAAAAGTTTTTTTTTTGATGTGGACCTTTTTAAAGTCTTTATTGAATTTGTTACAATATTGCTTTCATCTGATTTTTTGGCTATGAGACATGTGGGATTTTAGCTCCTCAACCAGGGATCAAACCCATACCCCCTGGTATGGAAGGTGATGTCTTAACCACTAGACTGCCAGGGAAGTCTTTTGAGGACCATTTTGAATACTGCCTTTGATCACTCATTCACTTACACATGTACCTCTTCATTCATTCATTGCTTATTATGAACTACACACAATTCTAGATAATATGGATACTGCTCTAAAGGAAGGAATAGCTCTCTCTTCTAGTTCCTGAAACATCTCTTTTTAATATCTCATACTATGCTATAAGGTCTTTGAGACCATAATCTGTTATTTGACTGATCGTTGTATCTCTGTTTCCAAGACAGTGCCTTGCACATCCTAAGCACTTGAAAATGTTTGCTGAAAGACTGAGTAAATTACCTTGCAGTGCTTATGAAGAACTATTGGATTGGCCAAAAAGTTCATTCAGGTTTTTCTGTAACATTTTATAAAAAAAAAACTCAAATGAACTTTTTGGCCAACCCAATAGTTTGTTAAGCATAAAAAAATCTTAACTGCAACATTTTGCTTGTTTTGTTCAAATTAATAAAGATAAATATGGTTTGATGACACATGGGTTTTTTTTGTTAAATTTTATTATTTAAAATTTTTTTATTATTGAGGTATAATTGCTTTACAATGTTTCTGCTGTACAATGTGTGTCAGCTGTACATGTGCATGTTTCTCTTCCTTCCTGAGCATCCCTCCCACCTCTCTAGGTCATCACAGAGCACTGAGCTTCCCTAAGCTACATCGGTGCTTCCCACTAGCTAGCTATTTTACACATGGTAGTGTATACATGGCAATGCTGCTATGCCAATGCTACTCTTCCAGTTTGTTCATTGTGGGGTACTGACTAATAGCTGTGGGTTCCAGTTCTGAATCTACCATTCATTAGCTCTGTGACACTATGTCTCAGTTTCCCTGTTGTTAAATAATAGCTTCTAAGTAGCTGAGATCGTTACTATTCAAATGAAATGGGGTAAGGTCTGCAAAGCCTAAGCATAATGCCTGGCACGTATTTAATTCTCAAAAATTCATAGTACTGTTAGTATTTTTATTAGTTGCCTTTATTATTGTTATTAATATTATGTCAGAAGTTTTGACTTATTTTCAATCTCCTCTCTTACCAACTCCCATGATGAAGCAAGATTATCTGGTTTTGGAACCTGTACAATCACAAGCTTATTCAGAGACAAATATCTTTATATTTAAGCTGTTCGAAGGTAGCTGGCATCCTGGTTAAACCCAATTTGTCAGGTTTAATATTAACTGCAGTGTTTGAGCTGCCACATGATTCCACAGTGAAAATAAGGTAAATAGCCTTTTATATTATCCCATTCCTCATGATGTTCTTTTATACTCACCAATAATCATAGAATATATTTCCTCTTTCACTTTTGTTAAATCTGAGAAAACTGCCTTTTCTATTCTGATTACCAAGTCTCCTGTTTGTTATTTCTTTTCCAGAGAGTTGAAAGGATGTAGCTTTTTAACAAGGAGAAAATTCAGTTGAGCTCTGAACAAATATTCCTGAAGAAAGGGAGCTGGAAAAGGTAATAATAGTGTTCAGGGTTTCTTAAATGAAAAGTATGATGGACATAGGAGTGTTGGCCAACCTCTACCTTCCTCTCCCTGATGCAGTTAAATGAGATTGGAAGCAAACATTTCTTGCCATTAACGTAAAGAAAGGTTAGTGAGCATGGTTTTCATACAGTCTCTCTTTTGGATTGTGGTCTGAGATCAGGTAAAGACAGGAGAGGAAGACATATATGATAGAGCAAATATTGACTGCTGAGACCTTGGTTTCCCGAGATGCTGTTTTTAGCTTTTGGCTTCCATTCTTTATTTCACTTTTAAAATGTAAAGATAAAACTCTGGTTCATTGGTGTTTGAATAGATTGGACTTTATGAAATCTGTTTTGCTCCACTAAGAATTTTAATTTACTTGTGTCCCAGAGTCAGGGTGACAAAATGGATCTCAATGTTTAGAACACAGTTACTTACCTTGGCACTATAGAAATTCTGAGCCAAAAAGTCATTTGACCCTGGTCTGCATCCAACCAGATGCCAGTAGCACCTCTTCAAAGTTGTGGCAGTGAAAATTGTCCCCAGACACTCTCAAATGTCCCATGCATTGGATAGGGAGCATAATTATATTCCAAACACTGGGCGTGGAGCTTTACATTCAGTCCTTCGGATGACCCTGAGAAGTAGGCATCACTGCTTTCACTTTTATAGGTGAATAAATAGAAATCCAGAGGGCTTATGTGATTTCCCTGTGATTACATATATGGTAAATGCTCAATTTTATCTTCTTTACTATATTGTCCATTCTAATATTTCTTTTTACATAGAGACAGAACTTCCAAATCTTTAGACATAGAGATGGAGCTTCCAAATTTTAAAGATGGCAAATTATGGAGGAAAAAGGATGTATAAATTTCAGATAGTCTCAGTTTAGAATAAAGAAAAAAAGATATAGTGCCCATTTTGAGATACAAAATGTGAATGAGTATGAAGGCACCAAGATATTAGCACTAATTGATATTTAGTTCATTTGGGGGTTGCAAGATATCAAATTTCCTTAATATTAAATAGTTCTGGCATCACATAGATGGAAAAGACCGAGGAGAGGTAATATAGGTAATATTTCATAACTTAAAATGTAATATAATCAATAAAAATATGAAGTCACTATGCTGTACACCTGAAACTAATATAGTATTATAAATAAGAAAATAACTTGTACTAAATATGTTTATATATCAAATAAAGTATCAATCAAATACCAAAAAAAAAAGGCCTAGGCAATGTGAAAACCAAATATACTATGGAATCTTCTTTAGATCCTGGGGCAGAAAAAGACATTAATGAAAAGCTGATATCTGTAGTTTATTTCACAGTATTGATCCATTGAAAATTTCTTAGTTTTTATAATTGTGTGATGGTTATGCAAAGTGTTAACGTTAGGAGAAGCTGGGTGAAGAGTATATAGGAACTCTCTGTACTGTTTTTGCAACTCTTCTGCACATACAACATTTTAAAAAATTTAAATGTTTAAAGTACAGAAAATAAAATACATTAATAGTGAAAACAATTTATGGTAAATTGCATCAAGAAGCAAGAGATCTGCATTCTGCTGCTCTTCTTCAGCTCTCTTTTTAGCCTTATTACCTTGAGCAAACAGTTAAAATCTATAAATTGTAGGTGTTTCCACCAAGAAAATAGGTGGCAATAATATCTAACCAATTCAAAGGTCTGGTGATAGGCCAGATAACCTTGTGAGGTTGCTCTGATAAATAACCACCTGCCTGTGTATGTATGCACATACGTATGTATGTATGTATCACGTATCTGTCTCTAGACACCCATCTAAAACACAGGCACATACGTTCACAAAGCTTTCCATTACTATTCAAATCAAACTTAAACTTTGGTTTTTAACAGTAGAGTGTAAAGTGAATATTTCAGAGCCCTGAGAATGAGTTTCACTGGCCAAAAGGATTTAGCATACCATTATTCAGCCATCACCCTGTGCAGGTTTCTCGGGCAGATGAAAGATTATGACGTTGTACTCATAATGAGGATGAGACTATGTACCTAATGTTCTAGAACTGCTATTAGAAAATGCAAGGATATTACTGCTCAGTTCTGCCGAGCCGTTTTCCCTTGTAACTTTCCTTGTAAGAAACTTAGAATAAAATGAGCTGTATTGGAAAAGTTTGTGATTCTGGTCTTAGCACATCATTTATCCCAAGACATCCCCGTATCTACTCCCAAAGTCCACATAAGAGGTGCTGGCATTTGGTCAACACATTATGAGGTCAGTATAATACTGAGGTATTATATAGATCAATGCTTTTAATGCCTGAAGGAGATTTTAAGGTTAAAAAGCCAGGATTAAGGTATCTGTATAACAGTGGAGGTTGGTTTTAAATAGTGAGATCATCCAGATCTAACCGAGTTCCTTGGAAGTGCTCTCAGTAAAAGCTTACCAAGTATTGCATGTCACCATATTGCAAAAACATTTAAAAGTTGCATGTTTCTGGATTGTGGCCAAAATACTAATTTTAATTTGATTGATTGCAAGGAGATAGCCCAGATACAGATGGAAAATAAACAGGGCTTCTTTTCCAACAGCAGAGAAGTAGATTTCCATGCAAATTGGCAGTTGGCAATGCCAAGTGCAGTTCTAGCCTTGATAGTGTAGGCAGTGAGGATTTTTGCATTCCATAAAAATATTCATTTTGGCTGTGGCTTCTGAGATTCTGAGCAGTTTCATATCGATGAAGTAAGCTGTTGCTCCACTCTGTTCTACAAGGCAGAACTATAAGAAGTGATGCCTGCATTGGAATAGTTATATTTTACTTCTTAATTTGCCCTTGGAGTTCCTGAGTTTATGTTATTTCTCTTCCTTGGCCCTAGCATTACTTTTTTCCCTCCTTAGCTTTGAAAAGACTTAATTATTATGATCTTTTATGCCTCTTCTGTCCTTCCGTATGTTTCATGGTATGATTCTAATGTTGTTCCTTTAGTTGAAGTCTGAAATGATATTTTACTGTTTATAAGGAATCAGAGAAAAATAGGATTAAACTCATTTACTTAGTATAGCATTAGGAGAACATCCTAAAGAGCTTATTATATATATATATATATATATAATATATAATATATATATATATATAAAAGAATCCATAATCTTCTTCCCCAACCCTAAAGCAATTTTCAAGTCATTTTCTCTCTGAAATACAAATTGAGAAGGCATAGCTTTCTATGAAAACTTACTGAGCTCCTCACCTACCCATCTCTATTTTTGCTTTCAGTACTACTAATAGAAGTTCACTCGTCTTTCACAGTAATATGACCAAGGAATTACCTTATATTTCCCAAATAGTCAGCTGGGTGAGAAAGATTTCTTAGAGAACACATTAAGCTAGTGTGTTTTGAAGCACTTGGAGATAATCCAAAGCTAGGGTAGGGATCTCCAGAAGGCAGCACCACAAAGAACAGAGGATCTCAGCATCACTGATGCACTTACTGAGATGTGCTTGCAAATTGCAATGACGTCTTATAGTTTCTGATGTGGTTGCTCTGGGAGAAATCACTTCTGGGCCACACCCCTGTGAATAGAGCGAAGTCTTGCCAGAGAGAAGGATGTATTTCTGATGTTAGTCATTTGGGGAAGAGGCCGGCCCTAAGACAGAAAATAGAGATTTGGAAGGAAAGTCTCAAACAGGAGAGAGAAGGAGTACTTTGAGAGCAAGCCTTTCTTGGATGTGGATTCTAAGGATTTGTGACATTCAAGAATAAGCTCTGGTTGGCGGGGAAAGAGGGGTCTCTGCTATACAGAATTTACTGTGAACTAGACTTCACGAGAGTGGGTTGGGCCAAGTGGGCTCCTGGGAGAAGTACCATCTTATTGTCAAGTCAGTTAGGTATATTTGCCTTTCTGGAATTTTCTCCATTACCCTAAATCATTAGTAAAGTCTGGTTTAAATGCGAAAGCTCAGCCAACTATGACATTGAGATTGAGGAAAATGATCAGTTAATGCTGGGGAAGATGAACACCAGAGATAATGATCTTATCCCTAGGCAAGAGTAGGGACTTGCCATCTGAAGATTTTCTTTTAATTGCCATCCTTGGAGTATAAGGATTTGAGTCTCTCTAAGGTAGCTTTAGGTGTTTTTTTTTTTTTTTCAAGGTGAATTTGAAACTCTTTGCACTAAAAATGAAATGGTTTTAACAGCAGTTTGGACCATCTGAGTTCCTTCTCAATACACCCCAAAAGGACATTTTTTTCCCCTCTGTGTGATGAATTACGACCCAACTTCATCAGCTCCTCTCAATTATTTATATTTCATTCTCTCTTCCAGTTCTTTAATTTCTTGTTAGGATAGGTGATGCATTGGTTTCTTGGAGATTAGTCTAATTAGGATAAGTAATGTTTTTTCATTCTCAACTTTTATTCAGGAACTTAATCTGGTATCTTTTCTCTGCTCTCTCCTTTCTTGTTTATATAGGAAAATGCCAAAAATAAAGTAAAGATTCATTTAGTAGTTCACTAATATTTTTCTCATTGTTTGTCTTCTGATATGCAAAAAGCAACTGACAGAGACCAATCTTAGTACCATTAATAATTACATAGTTTAACATTTTGTAGTGGTGTGCTAGAACTGACTGGCCCATAAGGACTGGTTGATAAACATTCAGGAATTACATGAGCTGGGTGTTAAATTATTAATAAGTTGAACTTGGCCATGGGATGAGTGTTTACATCAACATGGAAACTGGAAATTACTATAAATCAGAGATCCTCCTCCTCCTCCATTTTTCCTGTTAGCTGGCCTATCAGAACATCATCAGATTAGGTTGTTTGCATCAAAAATTTGAGAAGAAATACTTTCATTATATTTTTAAGTGGATCTGTTTTCAAGAGTATGTAATTGTTAGAGGAAAATCTCAACCTTTTAATGTATGGAATATAAGTAATGATGTTTGTAATTTGTCAAGTTTTTTTTAGTAGATCTCTGAGAGAAAAGGGTTTATTTCCAAAAACAATGAAATTGCAGCTAAGAGTAGGACATAATAGGGGATAAATTCTGGGAAAAAAATGTATATTTGTCCCTAAAAATGAATTTGGGTATGATGTTTATTATATAAGCAGATGTGCTATTTGGGTACTCAAGTTGAAAACTAGCTCCAGGGAATGGAATTTATAGGACTAGTTAGCTGGCGTCCTACCTTTCTGGAGATAACAGGCAAGAAAGTCTTTGGCATTGGCCTTGTTGGTTACCTTTAACAAACTCTGAGGCTTATTGGATGTATTTGTAGTTCACCTATTTTCAGCAGTGGGCGCTGTACTCCTTTCCAATGGTGCTATAAGAAATTACCACAAACCTGGTAGCATTAAATAACAAACATTTATTCTCTTAATCCAGAGGTCAGAAGTTCAAGATCAGTTTCACTGGTCACAGTCGAGGTGTCAACAGGACTGTCTCCCCTCAGAGGCTCCAGGGAAGAATTCATTTTCTTATCTTTCCCAGCTTCTAGAAGTGCAAGTTTGTTCATGGTCCTTTCCTCGAGCTTCAAAGCCATCCATGTAACATCTTGCTTCATTTTGTGTGCCTTCTGCCTTGCTGCTCAATCCTCCTCAGCCTCACTCTTAAAAGGTCATACATGATTACATTTAGAACCCACCCAGATAACCCAGGACTATCTCCCTATCTCAAGATTCTCAACTTAATCACATTTGCAAAGTCGCTCCTCATGTATAAGGTAATATTTGAAGGTTCTAAGTATTAGGACCTAGATGTATTTGGAAATCAATATTCAGTCTGCCACAGGCCTTTCAGAGGATGAACAGACAGCATGATAAGCTCCCTTAGAGAACTTTGGGGTGAGTAGGAATCTCATTTGGGAAGTCTAGTTTGCCTTGTGTGTCTTATGTTAGTCGCTCAGCCATATCCAACTCTTTTCAACCACATGGACTCTAGCTAAGCGCCCATGGGATTCTCCAGGCAAGAATACTGGAGTAGGGGGCCATTCCCTTCTCCAGGGAGTTGTCCCAGCTCAGGGATAAAACCTGGGTCTCTTTCATTGTAGGTGGACTCTTTACTATCTGAGCTATCTATCAGGAAGCCCCTAGTTTGCCTTAAACATTAAATACACATTTAATTATATGGGACCTTTAGTTGCAACATGTGGGATCTAGTTCCGTGACCATGGATCAAACCTGGACCCTCTGCAGTCTTAGCCACCAGACCACCAGAGAAGTCCTAATTTGCCTTGAAATTTTAAACTTTGGTTTCTTTCCTCCACTTCTCTCTATGTATCCTACTTGCAGAGCACAGGAGCTAAATCATAGTGAGTCCGGACATATTTTCCCTACCCCATGTGAAACAATACTGGGACCAGACAGGAAAAAAACATAAACAAACGTAGTTGCTTCCTGTAGCAAGAATTTGTACCTGGAAGATAAGAACTTGAATGCAGTACAATAATCTATTTCACAAGACTCATGCAGGAATTTCACCTGGATGTGTTCATCAGCCATCAGATCTACCCAAGCCCAACATTCTCCTCCTTGAACAGCTCACCTGAAGTCATCTAGGCCATGACCTGAAACCATATAAATGTCATTGACTAATTTCTTCTTTTTGAGAAATTTCTAAGATTCTGTCTAGTGTTCTTCTTTTACAGTAAGGCTAATGAATTTTTCTTCATGAACAGATTTTTTTGGTGGTCTTTTGAGGAGTCCCACCAACATGAACCCTTGAAAATTTATAGGTACCTTTCATGTAGCACTGTGGACAATTTCCTCAGGCACTATCTTAATCCTAAAATGTACCTTTCACTATGAGGGTAATAAATATAGTAGAGGTTACTTATATAAGTCATCTCTTTTTACACAAAGGGTAAATAATCAAACAATTAGCAACTGAGAGAGATCTTTGCTTGGTTTAGAAGATGTCAGGGGCAATAAATGAATTTTTTTAAAGTCCTCCCTTAAACCAGTAAGTAAAACAAAACAAAGCCTTTTTTTTTTTTTTTTTTGGGAGGAAGGGTATTTACTTCATGTCAAGTGGTCTGTCTATGACTTCAGTTCAGTTCAGCTGCTCAGTCTTGTCCACCTCCTTGCAACCCCACAGACTGCAGCATGCCAGGCCTATAACTTAGACTTTGTTAATAGGGTAGATCCTCAGTATTCTGAAGACATGACTCCAGATAGCTGAAAATACTAGCAATTAAGATGTCAGTGTCAGGCAGTAGGCTTGTTTACTAGTTACAAAAATCACTGCAACGCACAGCATTCACTCAATTTGCAGTTCAGATTCTTGCCTGGTGTTTTTTGTAAATATTACCTGATTTCACTCTCCTTACAACCCTATTAGATAGCTGTTGGAGGTTTAAAGGTCCGATAAATCATATCATTCTTACCCAAGAATTCTGAGTCGATTGATCGTACGTGTGTGCTTAGTCATGTCTGACTGTGACCCCATGGACTGTAGCCCGCCAGGCTCCTCAGTCCAAGGGATTTCCCAGGTAAGACTACTGGAGAGGGTTGCCATTTCCTCCTACAAGGCATCTTCCCAACCTAGGAATCAAATCTGTGTCTCTTGCATCTCCTGCATTGGCAGGCAGGTTTTTTACCACTGTGCCACCTGAGAGGGCCCCACCGATTGATCCCTGCACAGTTAACATATATTGAAGGACCTTAACATATTGTCAGCAGAACTGAATCAGGCCTCATGGTATCAGACTGTGGTCAGATGAGTTTCCTAATATTTTTATTAAATAATTAGATTTACAAACCAGGCATGGAGAGAACACTTTACATCCAAGGAACAGGCACTGATCATGTGAGGAAGGAGGAGACTGCTGAGACTCAGATTTTTCCCAAGCTTAGGAATCAGTGAATCCCTCCTCTTTGACTGAGAGAATAAAGTGTGGAGTGGAAATCTGGAAGTGTTATAGGAATAGTTTCCTTACGGAAGTGTAAGCTTCCCCTGGAAACAAGACTGGAAAAATTACTCCTCTCTAATGTAAACATTCTCTCTCTACCCCTTTGTGGCTCTTTGGGATAATTCTGGAATATTTAACATTTTAAATGTTAATTGAAAAATGCCAGAAATGGTGTTATGAACCTTGAAATGATTTCTGTGTTCCTCCCTTTCACCCCTCCTTCCTTCTGCTGTAATTCAAAAATACAAAATTGTTCGTATTATAAAACATGAAGTGTTTTATAAATGTCAATTAGATCAAATTGATTGATGGTGTTGTTCATTCAACTATGTCCTTACTGATTTTCTGCTTGCTGCCTCCATTAATTACATTTTTAAAAAAAGAGTTGTTAAACGCCAACTATAATAGTGGATTTGTCTCTTTCTCCTTGAAGTTCTGTCAGTTTTTGCGTCATGCATTTTGATGTCCTTTTGTTATGTGCATGCACATTAAATATTGTTAAGTCTTCTGGGAGAGCTGACAACTTTGTTGTTATGTAATGTCTCTCTTTGCTTTCCTGACAGCTCAGTGGTAAATAATCCACCTGCTAATGCAGGAGACACAGGTTCAGTTCCTGGGTCAGGAAGATCCCATGGAGAAGGAAATGGCAACCCACTCCAGTATTTTTGCCTGGGAAATCCCATGGACAGAGGAGCCTGGCAGGCTACAGTTCATGGTGTTGCAGACTTAGTGACTAAACAACAACAACACCTCTCTTTGACCCTGAAAAAATTCCTTGTCTGAAGTCTACTTTGAAATTAATATAGCTACTTAAATTTTCTTTTGATCAGTTTAGCAAGGTATACCTTTCTCCATTCCTTTATTTCTTTTCTTCAAGTGTGTCATTTTTAAAAAATTAATTTTCGTTAGAGATAGCTGCTTTACAATACTGTGTTAGTTTCTATTATACAGCAAAGTGAATCAGTTATTTGTTGTCGTTCAGTCACTAAATCATGTCCAATTCTTTGCAACCCCATGGACTGCAGCATGCCAGTCTTCCCTGTCCTTCAATGTCTCCTAGAGTTTGCTCAGATTTGTGTCCATTGTGTCAGTGATGTTATGTGATGACCTCATCCTCTGTCGCCCCCTACTCCTCCTGCCCTCAGTCTTTCCCAGCATCAGGGTCTTTTCCAATGAGTCGACTCTTTGCATCAGGTGGCCAAAATATTGAAGCTTCAATTTCAGCATCAGTGCTTCCAATGAATATTCAGGGTTGATTTCCTTTAGAACTGACTGGTTTGAATCAGCTATACATATACATATTTCCCCTCATTCAGATTTCCTTCCCCTTTAGTTTACCAGGGAGCATTAAGTAGAGTTCCCTGAACTATACAATAGGTTCTCATTAGTTATTTTATACTTAGTATCAGTAGTGTATATATGTCAATTCCATCTTCTCAGTTCAACCCCCTCCTACTTCCCCCTTGGTGTCCATTTATTTTTTTTCTCTATGTCTCTGCTTCTATTTCTGTTTTGCAGATAAGTTCAACTGTATCCTTTTTCTAGATTCCACATACAAGTGATACAATGCAATATTTTTTTTTCTCTTTCTGACTTACTTCGCTCTGTGTGAAAGCTCTAGGTCCCTTCATTGTCTCTGCATACGGCAGTTCATTCCTTTCTATGGCTGAGTAATAGTCCAAGGTTTATATGTACCACATCTTCTTGATCCATTCCTCTGTTGATGAATGTTTAGGTTGTTTCTGCGCCCTGGCTATTGCAGATAGTGCTGCTGTGAACACTGGAGTGCATGTTTCTCTTTGAAATGTTCTCAACCATTTTCATGGTTTAACTCACCTCACTAATATTGGTCTTGGCTATGGGGCTTACTTTATTCGATGGAATGTGGAAGAAGAGAGTGTGTCAGTTACGAACCAAGGCGAGTTTCCACCAGACTTTTTGAGCTTCTTACCTGCATCGTGAAGAAGGCTACCCTTAATAGATACAGCTTCTTGCATATTGCTTATGAGAATGATTTTTCAGCTTGTTTAATCTTCTCCATATATGCTAGCAGTAGCTCAATCCCCACCCTTTCTAAAGTGGAGCATCCTCTACCACTTACTATACCTACTTATACTGAAAGACTGAAGTTTACCCACTGTCTGGTCACATGGATTTGAATCCTGAAATAGTCTACTTGGTATCTGTAGATAACAATAGGCCTGTCTCTGTGATATAACTATCTAATTAACATGTGCTACATTGTCTTGGAGCTTAATTGGAATCACATTTTGAATATGAGGTAAAACTATATGAAATTAATTTTTGCCTTTAACTTTTAAAGTTTCCTTTTCTATGTAAGGAAAAAATGACCTTTTTAATTATATATATTTCTTTTCATATTGATTCAATAAGAATTCAAATTATTTGATTCATCTCATATATTATTTGATATTTGTTAGAAAATAAATTAGCCAAAAACTCTTCCTCATTAAGCAGTGTCAGAATGTCAGAGACACTGAGGTTTCTCTTGGATAGAATAATAAATTCTGGGCAGAGTTTTGGGTGATAAGTGGTCAAGTCCTAATTCTTTCATTGTGAAAGTTATATGACTTCAGGGTGATCAACGAAACATCTTGCCTTGATTTCCTCAAATATAAAACAAGTTATTTAACTGGAGATTCAGTTAAACTCTGAAATTGTATTAATAGGAAAATAACTTTGCATTAAAATAGATATGGACAAAAAGCCAAACTGTCCAGAATGCAAAGGATATTAGGAAGTTTATAGAGTGAGAAAAATGGACAGTTTACAATGTGAAGAGAGGAAAGAAATGGCATCAAATGAGATAGTTCCTGTAAAAAGAGTCCATTGAAACAAGAACATATGGAGAATAATGTCTGCCATATTCAAATTGGAGCCAGGTTTTTGTGGTTTGTTGGACCCTTCTCTGTAGACTTTAGAAGGAAAAGGAATACAGCTGTGAAAACTCACTCTTCACCTTGGCTGGAGAACTCTCCAGGAGAGCAGATGGTTCTGAGTTTCAAGCCATGAATCACTGTCAGGGGATCTCCTCAAACTGCCACAAGCAAGAAGAGTTGACAAACCTCAATGGGTAATATTTTTATTACTGTTGGTGTCATTCACATCCATGCCCTTGCTGTAAGGATCAGGCTTATTATTAATAAAGTTACGACTTGGAAACAAAATGTCAAGAATCAGCAAATTATTTTTATTTAATGTCTATTGGATGTTTCAAGACCTTAGCACTCCTCTCTCTGATGTTCATCCCTGAAGAAAGTGAGAGACTAGCCACGTTTATCTCTTGATTTATTTTTGTCTGATTTCAAAGCAGACCAATGGATAAATATTTTATATGTTTTGGTGCTAATTTTTGAGTCACTGGTACTAATATTATTTTGTAGAGTGTGATCTGAATTTGCTACTTTCTTATAATGTAGGTAGATAAGTGAGAGCTTTATTTTGACCTGGACTAGAATGTATTTAATTCTAATGCTGAGGTTCTTATAAGTTATATGCTGTTTGGAGGAATGATGGTGAATTAATTTACTCCATTAGGAAATTTTGGATAAGTAGATTCTTTATTTAAGGTAGAACTAAATCAACTTGGCGCTCTCTATTAAAACTCTAATATACTTTTGTTGTGTTGAGTGAGCTGTATTTCAGTTACTTTAGTTACTTTAGTTAAAGTCACTTTCAGTAGCTTTAGCTGAAATTTTACCTAGAATATCTTGGTTTTTATATAGAATGTAATGATTAGAATATGCTTCAGTGATCATTTTTAACATTTTCAATTGCAAAATGTCTTGGGCCATTAGGTTTCAAAACCAGAAATCTAATAGAGGACAAACGTGGTCCAATGTAGAGAGTTTTTCATAATGTGGAAAAGTCAGTATGAGATAGATTCCAAGTATCTGTAGTGAAAGAGAAAAGGGCTATTTCAGAAGCACACCCACTTTTTTTTTTTTGCAATAGTATTTTTTATTTTTTTTATTTTTTAAAATATATATATATATATTTTTTCCATTTTTTTTATTATTGTTTTTGCCATACATTGTCATGATATCACCATGGGTTTACATATGCTTCCCCTCCGGAACCCCCCTCCCTCCCCCTCCCCCCCGGGAAATCTCGCTGCACCAGTCCCGAGCATCAATCCTGGGCTGGCGATTGATTAGACACATGACAATTAACATGCTTCAATGCCCTTCTCCCATATCATCCCACCCTTACCCTCATCCACAAAGTCCACGAGTCTATTCTATACATCTGCGTTCCTTTTGCTGTCTCGTATGTTGGGTTTTCCTTACCATCTTTCTAAATTCCATATATATGCGTTAATATACTGTATTGTTGTTTTTGCTTCTGGCTTACTTCACTCTGGATAATGGGCTCCAGTTTCGTCCATCTGAGTAGAATTGCTTCAAATGAATTTTTTTTTTAATGCTGAGTAATATTCCATTGTGTATATGTACCACAGCTTTCTTATCCATTCGTCAGTTGATGGGCATCTAGGTTGCTTCCATGTCCTGGCTATTGTAAACAATGCAGCGATGAACATTGGGGTACACGTGGCTGTTTCAATTCTGGTTTCCTCCGTGTATATGCCCAGCAGTGGGATTGCTGGGTCATATGGCACACCCACTTTTTACTTCTGCAGAATTTAGTCGGTGAGAGCTTCATGACAGTGCTTTGAGGAGCATTACTTTTTCTGACCTGAAGTGTGGAGTAGTCAGGTGCAACAATCAGGGGATTTGAGTCAGTGACACATTACAGATGTCTTTAAAGTACTTTCCTCAGATATAAAATGGAGAGAATAATATGTACATCAATAGTTTGCAGTGTTATTGTGAGGAAGAAAGCCAGGAAGCTACAGTCCTTTGGATTTTATCTGACCAGTGCTGGGCACTCAATTACAGTAGCCGCGGTTAGTATTTTCTTATTGTACTGATTTCTAACCCAACCCTCATCATTTTAATGCAGCATAATGTGCCCAAGGAAAAATAATGCAGATGCCGAACATATGAAAGATGAAAGCAAAGAGAACCAGAGGTGGATTGAATTGTATCACCCTGAGAATCCTCATTTATCCTTTCTGTGTTGTTGTTCAGTTACTCAGTCATGTCTGACTCTTTGCGACCCCATAGACTGCAGCTCGCCAGGCTTCCCTGTCCTTCAGCGTCTCCTGCAGTGAGGAAATGAAATGAAATTAGTTATCTGAACTATATGCTGGAGAATATTGATACTGATAATTATTCCCAGAATTAAAAGTTCCATGACAAAGCAAATCTAGAGAAAAAAAGCAAAAATTTGCTGTATAAGAATCTTTTTGGAAATTACCTTGCTAATTAGCATATTAAAACATAGTTTAACATGGTTTTGGTAAAGAAATATGTTGATCTTGGTATAACCCAATCTCCCAAACACTTGACAAGAGCATCCCTTATTCATAGAAAAAAAAATTTCTTGCTGAGCACTTTCTTGTAGCTTAATTTGAAAATGGTATGCAGGATGTTTCCTATGGTTCATTTTAATTCTAATATTTTGTGACTCTGTAAGTAATTTCCCTGAAGGAATATGTTGATGGTTTAGGAAGAGTATAACTTTTAAGAATTTATTTTGTATGAAAGAACAATTCCTTATTGGACCAGTAGAGGAACACGTTTGTGAATTAAAGCTAGGCTTATGAGTGAAATTTTAATAGCTTTTCCATAGATGACATGGGTTCAGAAAGTATTCTAACTATCCACTTGCGTTTTAATTTTCCTTCAGTCTGTGAATTAAATTGACCTCGATAGCATTTGCCAATTGATTGCACATTCTTGACCCTTACAAAAATTATTTCTTAAAAAATATGTAGACACAAAAGCCCCCACAATAACATAGATAACATAGTATATATGGACATAAAGCATATGGAATGTACATGGTCCTGCTAGAGGGTTTAAATTTATTCACTGTGATGACACCACTGCTTTTCCTTAATTTATGCCACATGTTCCTTCTTTATTTAGCTTTTAATTCTGTAAAAAGTGTGGGGATATAAATTGTATAAAAAATACAAAAGATAAGCTATTCCAGTCATGGGTATGTGGTGACCTCAATTTGCTAGAATAATTTTCACCTGTCAGTTTTTCAAATAATGGTAGGAATCTCTTGTTGAGCCTACAGATTCAGTGCATTTGTGGAAGAATTTTTATGTGGTCTCTTGCTGCTTCTTCCAGAATGAGGGTACTTCTGTGAGGAAAACAGGAGTTGTGATCACCGAGACAGGTACAGACTTCCCAAAGGTTCTCTGACTCTCAGAAATTCACAGCCTGGGAGTAGCCATTATTCCTTCCTGATCACACAGGGTATCTGAGGGAAGTCATAACTCCTGTCAGGTCATGGGTTAGCTTTGTATGTATAATGCAGTAAGTCCCTGCATACAAACCTCCAAGTTGTGAACTTTCAAAGATGTGAACACATGTTCGCAAGTCCAGTTACCGAAGTTAGCCCATGTGTCTGATGTACATTGTCACGTGTACGCAGCCTCTGCCAGTTGGTTGTGCTTTTGTGTACTTTAGGAAGTGAGAACCTAGAGGAGGGTGTGGCAACCCGCTCCAGTATTCTTGCCTGGAGAATCCCCATGGACAGAGGAGCCTGGTGGGCTACAGTCCGTGGGTCACAAAGAGTCAGACATGACTGAGCAACTCACCACAGCACAGGAAGTTCTGAGGGAAATACAAAAGCAGTGGAGATGTCGCTGGTACTACTGTACTTCTAAAGGTAACATAATATAGGATTAAAAATGTTTCCTCTTTGTGTTTTTTTATGTATTATTTGTGTGAAAAGTGTCATCAACCTATTATGGTATAGTACTATATAGCCCGTTGTTGTTCGTTGGGTACCTAGGCTACCTTTGTTGGATCTAACAAACTGGACTTATAAATGTGCTCTCTGAATGGAACGTGTTCGTCTGTAGTGACCTTACTATAATGGCTGCCCTCCCCCCCATGCCCCAGTATTCTTGATACAGTAGGGAAAAGGAAAGTGAACAGCCGTGGACTATTTCCTGCTGTTCCTCCTCATGTCTTTCATCTAATCTGCTTCGATTATGCCTCATAAAAATCTTTTCAGTGTTTCCCTGGGCTTCACTCTTGGCTCTACCAGTTACAAGCTCTGACACTTTGATCAGTTTTCTTAACCTCCTTAGATTGCATTTCCATCTATAAAATACACATGACGAAGATGTAAACTATATGGTAAGAGAAGTATGGTTGATGGAAAAAAAAAAACAGTGAGATAATTTGCTCAAATGTTTCTCGTGGAGTTTGGCATACAGGGAATATGCAGATGATATTTTATTATTGTTATTTTTATTGTTAGTTAAGGTTTTCATTGTGTTTTGGCCCTTAAATCATCTCTCCGACCCACAATCTCTTCTTCATCTCTCCAATCCTCCATTAAACTTTGAGAATGATCTTTTAAAATTGCAGATCAAACTATATAAGAAATCTGCTGCTTAAAATCCTATAATGGTTCCCAGTTCCTTTCAGGGTGGAGACTAAACTCAACAGAGGATGAGATGGTTGGATGGCATCACCGACTCTGTGGACAAGAGTTTGAGCAAGCTCTGGGAGATGGTGAAGGACAGGGAAGCCTGGCGTGCTGCAGCGCATGGGGTCACAAATAGTCGGACACAACTCAGAGACTAAAGTGAACTGACTAAACTCTAAAGCATGACAGATTATGTCCTTTTGGACCCCTTGTTCAACACCAAGCTCCAGCTAAACCACTTGCAATTACGTTTTTGTCCTCCGTAGTTTTGCACATGCTTTTCCCTCTGTCTTGAATGCGTAAGTAACTGTGTTCTATGTCTGCCCTTCACACTGTCTTTCAAGACTAACTGTTGGATCACTGGGTAGCATTCATCCTTCCTCCTTGCCAGGACTGCTTCTTCCATCATAGTGCCTCCTGAATTGTATTACACTTACCGGAGTTCACCTCCTTTCCTCTCTCCTGTGCTCCCAGAGGAAAGGCAGTGATTCTTATTCTCCCCTGTGTCCCAGTATCAGAGATGATACTTGATAGATGTTTGTTGAGTGATTAACCGAATGGGAATTATTGACCTTGCCAAAAAGTGTGTTCATATTTTTCCATAAGAGTATACAGAAAACCCTGAATGAACTTTTTGGCCAACCCAATATTATGAAACACCGTGCGCTTTCCCTCCTACTTTCCAAAACATTAATGAATCCAAAGCACTACACGTTTGGCAAATATTAGGTACTCACTCAGTAAATAGCTTTGAATTCACTAATTTGTTTATATACCTACTTTTGATATGCAGAGTTTTAATAGAAGGAAATTAGAATACCTTAACCAGAAATACCAGATGTGGTGGTATGACTGAGTTAAACACAGAAGGCCTGAAAGCAGAATAAAGTCACTTTCTACTATCATTTGAGTTCTCCTATTCTTCCCACATTTTCTCTGATTTTTTTAGATATCATAATTTAGGGGTTCACAATTCATAATTACTTAAATATATGAAGTGCACTTGCCATTCTTTGAAAAGGTTAGTGCTATCACAGGATGTGTAAATCTTCTTTTATGAAAAAGATGACAAGCAAAATTATGATCCAAGTCAAGGTTTTATAAAGCATTGACTTGGACGTGCTTGCTTTAAAAGTAATTTTTAGTTTAATCCCTCATTTGAGACTCAGTCCTTATTTATGTATGATGATCAAGCTGATCATATGCTTGAGTCATTGATGGATGGACCAATGGAAATAAGGTCAAATATAGAATTTTCTTCCCTTTAGAATTACTGAATATTTTACATTCCACATTACTGTTTTATAGACTTTCAATGACTAGATAAATAGGGCCCTAGGTTTTACATTTATGAAGATATTAATAAATGAGCAGAAATATGTCAAAATTGCCTAGAGAAAAAGGATATAAATGGAGACATAACCATAGGAAATATAGAAACAAAGAAACCATCCCAATCTCAGTGAGTGCTGATGGCAAAAGAACAAAGTCAGCTTTGATCAAGTCTTAGATTTTGGCTTGGTCTGAATGGAACCAGTACTTAAGCAGAAAGGCAGAAAAAATTATGTTTTTCTGGGTATTTTACCATAATATTCCCAAATGTGTTATATTTTCCAAAATTCAGGTCTGCAGTTTATGCACCCAACTTCTGAGGTTGCACTTTCTCCTCACGCCACTCTTTTCCATGTAATCTTTGGGGGCTCTTTAAGCCTGAGACTATCAGTAACGGCATCTCCTATTATAAAACACTCTGTGGAGCCAACTTCAGCCTCCAGGCTCTTCTGATTAATGTAACACTGTGTTTATTCCTGAAGCACCAGTTGGCAGAAACTGCTAATCTCAGCAAAGGCTGGCAAAGGCAAAGGTAGGGAGATTTTCAGGAAGGTTTTGTAGAATCCATCAGAGTGACATTTGCTACACTTTGAACCATTTACAGAGAGTGGCAGAGAATGAGTAACTGAAAACAGAAATGACAGAGAATGAGTAACTGAAAACAGAAATGGCAAACAACTCAGATGAAGGAACAATTATATGAGAGTATAGAGTGTTGGGAAAGGTTTGGGCTCTGGAGTCAAATACCCGAGAGTTAGGCCCCTGGGCCTTGGCCAAAGCTACTAAGCATCCTGAGTTTCCTTTTCCCCTCTCCTCTATGAAATAAGGGTAAGACACTATAACATCTTCCCTGATGGCTCACTGGTAAAGAACCCATCTGCTAAGGCAGGAGCTGAAGGTTCAACTGCTAGGTCAGGAAGTTTCTTGAAGAAGGAAATGGCAACCCATTGCAGTATTCTTGCCTGGGAAATCCCATGGACAGAGAAGCCTGTACAGTCCAAGGACTTGCAAAAGAGTTAGGTACAACTTAGTGACTAAACAATAATAAGATGCTATAACAGATGCTTTCAGGGTTTCCCCTAGATCTCCTGTATCCCTGTAGTTGTGACAGATGGATACAAGAGTGTGGAAGGCCTCCTCCCTTGTTCTCAGGAGCATACATCTGAAGGGTAACTTATTCTTCTGAGTTCCCCTGTGGGTCTCATGGACTTGGCCTGAGATCATGCCTGTGGTTCATTTCTTCATATCCATGTCCTGCTTTTTCCTGGTTTCTTGAGAGCAGTTCTTTAATAAGTCAAATGCATACAAGCTTCATCTCAACTTCTTCTGGGCACCCAACTTAAGCAGATGTCTACTTTGAAAGTTCTGGTGTGGATTAGAGATAGCAGGTATAGGTTATCTAACAGAATATAAATGGGAAAATCACTAATGATTATTACTCTCTTATTTAGTCTATTGATTTTTTTCCCTATATTTTCATCCTGCCTGTCTCTATACATATTCTCCTTTTGGAGATTAAAGTTCTAAAAACTTCAATTATATATACTTATTAGGCTCAAAAAGTGATTTCCATACCAAACCCTATGAGTATCATATTTTCCTGTGCTGATGACTCTCTTGGAGTCTGATTCCTCTTGATGATTAATATACAATTGAGTCAGTTTTGGTTGTTAAATTATTGCTTCAACTCAATGGCTATGTTCCATGGTTGCCAGTGGTTCTTAAGGTTTTTAAGTCAGATGGAACTGAATATAACTTTATATGCTTTCCTTAAAATGTGAGATATCTCTTAAAGTTGTCACATTTTAATCAAATGAGAGCTTGGACAATGCCTGAACGGTTTTGTTGTTGCTGCTGTTTATTTTTTTCTATTACTGTATTTTAGTTCCAATATCCCAGTAGCTTGTTGCATTCACATTTTGATAATATTCTTACAGGTAGGCTTCTCTTCCACAATGGAAATTCATTTTCTGTCCAATGTACTTAGTGACCTTCTACAAACAGAAAGTTTTTTTTTAGCTGATATGTTATTTGGGGGTTATCTCTGGTCTGGTTTATTGAATTACTATATTTTGGGGGAAGAAAAATAATTTTCCCTCTGCCTTTTGTAGTTCTTGTCTGAGGACACTGAAGTAAAAGATTAACAAGAGGAAAACAAACACAAGTTTATTAACACATATACCCCATGTATATATGGGAGATATCCAGTTTAAAATAAATAACTCTAAATGGTAGCTTAGAATTCTGATTGTATAGCATCTTTAACAAAGAACATTTGTTCAAAAATGACATTACAAAAAAAAGTAGTTTTAGAGTTCCAAGAATGGAGATTAAGGCAAGTCAATAAAATTTGTTATTTAGATTCTGCTAGACTCATCTCACATGCTAGTAAAGTAATACTTAAAATTCTCCAAGCCAGGCTTCAGCAATACGTGAACTGTGAAATTCCAGATGTTCAAGCTTGTTCTAGAAAAGGCAGAGGAACCAGAGATCAAATTGCCAACATCCGCTGGATATCGAAAAAGCAAGAGAGTCCCAGAAAAATATCTATTTCTGCTTTATTAACTATGCCAAAGCATTTGACTGTATGGATCACAATAAACTGTGGAAAATTTTGAAAGATATGGGAGTACCAGACCACCTGACCTGTCTCTTGAGAAACCTGTATGCAGGTCAGGAAGCAGCAGCTAGAACTGGACACGGAACAACAGACTGGTTCCAAATAGGAAAAGGAGTACGTAAAGGCTGTATATTGTCACCCTGCTTATTTAACTGACATGCAGAGTACATCATGAGAAACGCTGGGCTGGAGGAAGCACAAGCTGGAATCAAGATTGCTGGGAGAAATATCAATAACTTCAGATATGCAGATGACACCACCCTTATGGCAGAAAGTGAAGAGGAACTAAAAAGCCTCTTGATGAAAGTGAAAGAGGAGAGTGAAAAAGTTGGCTTAAAACTCAGCATTCAGAAAACTAAGATCATGGCATCTGGTCCCATCACTTCATGGGACATAGATGGGGAAACAGTGTCAGACTTGATTTTTCTGAGCTCCAAAATCACTGCAGATGGTTATTGCAGCCATGAAATTAAAAGATGCTTACTCCTTGGAAGGAAAGTTATGACCAACCTAGACAGAATATTAAAAAGCAGAGATATTACTTTGCCAAAAAAGGTCCATCTAGTGAAGGCTATGGTTTTTCCAGTAGTCATGTATGGATATAAGAGTTGAACAGTGAAGAAAGTTGAGCACCAAAGAACTGATGCTTTTGAACTGTGGTGTTGGAGAAGACTCTTGAGAGTCCCTTGGACTGCAAGGAAATCCAGCCAGTCCATCCTAAAGGAGATCAGTCCTGAATATTCATTGGAAGGACTGATGTTGAAGCTGAAACTCCAATACTTTGGCCACCTCATGTGAAGAGTTGACTCATTGGAAAAGACCCTGATGCTGGGAAGGATTGGGGGCAGGAGGGGAAGGGGACGACAGAGGATGAGATGGTTGGATGGCATCACTGACTCGATGGAAATGAGTTTGGGTAAACTCCAGGAGTTGGTGATGGACAGGGAGGCCTGGTGCGCTGCAATTCTTGGGGTCACAGAGGGTTGGACACGACTGAGTGACTGAACTGACTGAGTGCCATCTCCAGGCTAATAGGATCTAAAGTCTCCATTGTCTCCATTGATTCACTTTTGTTCTTCTTGAAAGAATTGGCTAAGCATATAGGGGAATTAGGGAGCTTTTCTTATATTTGCTTCTCAGTTGCCTTCAACTCATAGTTTAGTTCAGATCACTCAGTCATGTTCGACTCTTTGTGACTCCATGGACGGCAGAACACCAGGCTTCCCTGTCCATAACCAACTCCTGGAACTTGCTCAAGCTCATATCCATTGAGTCAATTATGCCATCGAACCATCTCATCCTCTGTCATCCCCTTCTCCCCCTGCCTTCAATCATTCTCAGCATCAGGGTCTTTTCTAATGAGTAGCTCTTTGCATCAGGTGGCCCAAGTATTGGAGTTTCAACTTCAGCATCAGCCCTTCCAATGAATATTTAGGACTGATTTCCTTTAGTATGGACTAGTTGGATCTCCTAGCTGTCCAAGGGACTCTGAAGCATCTTCTCCAACACTGCATTTCAAAAGCATCAATTCTTCCTCACTCACCTTTCTCTATGGTCCAGTTCTCACATCCATACATGACTACTGGAAAAACCATAGCTTTCACTAGATGAACCTTTGTTGGCAAAGTAATGTCTCTGCTTTTAATACGCTGGCTAGGTTGGTCATAGCTTTTCTTCCAAGGAGCAAACATGTTTTAATTTCATGGCTGCAGTCACCACCTGCTGTGATTTTGGCCAGACCTGCCTTCAAATCATAATCCTATGCCAAATCAGAAAATTTGGGGGTGGTGTATTCTGCTACCTTTCAGTTTTAAGGGACACATCAAGGAAAATAGTTCAGCTTGTCTTGACAAAAGTATTACAGCAATAATCCTATTGACTATTATAGAATTAATAGAATTTTGCAGATTGCTCCTCTGGATAATTTCACTAAAACAATGAATTATCTGAGTTATTTTCTTCACTTGTTATCTTCCAGAACATTGTACAGCTATAGATTGTGCTGCCAATGGGTATTGATAATATTCTCTGGAAAATAGTAAGACCATGATAAAATATTTTCTTTACAGGACAGTTTAGATTAAGTCCTCCTTAAAGGCAGGAAGTTTACCTAAAATAACTTTTATGACTTCTTCTTGTTCTGTTGTTCTAAATTTATTGCAGTGACCTTTCCAGTAAGCCCAAGGTAGGGACATTCAATTTTTCTTTCTCTTTTGATTATTCTAATATTGCCTATAATTACCTCTCTCTGCCTCTCTTAATTTGAAAATAGGCCAATTAAAAAATAATAAAGATGGAGTAGATGCCATTTTCCTAAAAATATGAGCTTGTAATTCAATTTACACTTTTCCTTAGGAAAATATTTTGCATAAATAATTTCTTTCTATCTTGGGGCATCCAGCCTTTTCTCTTTCCCCCAGCTATGGGGGTAAGTGCTCCCTGAGCTAGATTCTTGAGTATCACAGGACCGCAGGTGACAATGTCTTTTAAATATATGTCCCTCTGGACCTCTGGTTGAGTATACCCACTGAGCTATCAGCTGGGACCTAACTGACTGAGGCTTCTTGGGACTTTCCTAAAGCACTTTTTTCTAACTTTTTTTCCACACGGCAAAAAGCTTTTTTTCCATTCTACAGATGGATCAGAGCCAGGCAGTCATTAGCTATTGTGAATTTCTTTTGGTGCTTCACATTTCACTGTGTATTCCTTTCCTGTGAATTATGATTACCTTAAATTGAGGATCTTCAGTGGCAATAGATTGTCTGAATATGTGTGTGTGTGTGTGTGTGTGTGTGTGTGTATATATGTTTGTGTATATACATATATATTTATGTGTATCTATATATTTTATATATGCATATGTTTATGTACATGTGTATATACAACATTTATGACTCATTCTCCCTATTGGAATCAATGACTAAGGATTTTTGTCTTTTTTCTTGGTCTAATGTTCACATTGTCTTAATCAGAACTATATTCTGAAAAACTATCATCTTCTGAGACACTAGTATATATGTTGCTCAGAAAATCAGAGAAGTATCTGCATAAAATTCACTGAAAAGTTCTTCACTTAAAATTTTATGGTGCATCATTTTTGGAAATTTTATGGTGATTAACTTGTGTTTGTAGTATAAACAAGGATGGAACAAAAACCTAACAAAGCAAAATGTAATTGATAGCAACAATCATAAGTTGTATATTGAAACCTTGATCAATTTTTAAGCTCTAACAACTTTCTAACAACTTAGTGATATTAATTGTATCACTCTCTAAAAACACATTAATACACCTCCAGTCAATGTGTTAAGTTTCATCGTTTTGACCTGTAGATCTGCTTCATTGTTTTTAATCACAATATAAGACAGACACACAAACACATACACACCTAGATTTTTCCTATTTCTCTTAGAGATGAGTTATTTTTCACTTTTTTCTTGTTACTAACCATGCTGCAGTAACATCTAAGGACATAACACTTTGTGTACATGGGTAGCAGTTTTTCTAGGACAGAAATCTAGCAGGATTGTTGAACTGCAAGGACATACATCTTCATTTTCACTGCGTATTGCCAAATTGGTTTCTAAAGTGTTGTATGAATTCCCACCAACTATATATCTTCATTAATTTTTGGTATCTCTTGATCAATTGATCATTCACTTTGGTCAATTTGATAGTTATGAAAAGTATTTTGTCTTTAATTTGCATTTTCCTTAATCAGTAATGCACTTAAATATATTGTCAAGTTTATTATTTGTGTTTATGTGTTTGCATTTTTCTATTATGCTTTTATCTTCATTTTACTGTTTTGTGGAAGTATTTTCTATATTTTTCTAATATTTATGTACAATATACATTCTGTCTATCTCCTCAAAGTCTTTGGCTTGTCTTTTTATTTTTCTCTAGGATCCTCTGTTATATAGAGGTTTTAAATTCAAATGTAGTCAACATTATCAATTTCTCTCCATTATGATTTGCAATCTCACCTTTATTCTAAAGGTTTTATAGTTTTGCTCTTGTATTTAGGTCTTTATTCACAACTTATTTTGTGTGTGATGTGAGAGAATGTCTATTTTTATAAACATAAATAGCTTTCTTACAGCTTCATTTACTGCAGGGTCTTAGGTTTACCTTGTTTTTGGTAGTGCAGTCTTATTAACTAGCTCTCTATATAGATGTACCTCTGTTTTATTCCATTGGTTAGATGGCCTCTCCCTATGTTGACACAATTCTGCTTGTATCACTGAATGTTGATAGTGTGTTATCCTATTTTTTATTATAGTGTTGTTAAAAATTGCCTTGGTTAATTTTAACTCTTCTTCCATGTGAATGGTCTTTATGCTCTGCTACTTCATGCTATGTTAATCACAATTTTATTATGGATTTTATGAAAATTGCATATGTAATACTTTTAAGAGAATTTGCATTTATTCCTGAATCTGATAAGGCTCTCTATAATTCGGGCTTCCCAGGTGGTTCTGGTGATAAAGATTGTGCCTGCCAGTGCAAGAGACTCAAGTCCAATTTGTAGGCTGGGAAGATCTTCTGGAGGAGGGCATGGCAACCCGCTCCAGTATTCCTGCCTAGAGAGTCCCACGGACAGAGGAGCCTGGTGGGCTACAGTCCGTGGGGTCTCAGAGAGTCAGACATGACTGAAGCGACTTTAGCAGCACACAGCATAATTTAGACAATCTTGTAAGACATTAAATAGCAAATTTTACACATTTTTCTCTATAAGGTTATTCCACATTATAAGATTTAATCTTAAATATGCTTTTTTATGCTTTTATGTGTTTCTTTTTAAAGAGAGATTTTCTAATTGTTGCAGATCTTTGAGTTGGCACTTAACTGGTTAATAGCTGATTAAGAATTAGAGCTTCTTTTCTCTTATTACCTTCTTCAACACATTGAAAATCTTCTTCCAAGAAAGAGTTCTTGGCCTTGTGGCTTTATGAAGGGATTCTATCTTATGTGCTTATTGGAGAACATAGTGTGTGGTGAGGCAGATCCTACCTGGATTGTAAGTATATTCAGGGAAAATGGAGAAAGCACAGTTGGTTAGGTATTAAGAAGCCTGCATGGCTGACAACTTCTTCCAAGGAGTCGACTGAATACATTTTGTGCCACAGGCTATTTGTGGCCTTTCCCAGTGGCTCAGTGGTAAAGAATCCTCCTGCAATGCAGGAGACAGAGGAGATCGGGTTCAATCCCTGGGTCAGAAAGATCCCTTGAAGGAGGGCATGGCAACCCACTCCAGTATTCTTGCCTGGGAAATCCCATGGGCAGAGGAGCCTGGTGGGCTGCTGTCCATGGGGTTGCAAAAGAGACCCAATTTAGTGACTAAGCAACAACATGTGGGTTCTGAATCCCATCGATCAATCAACAAAGAGTTGTCAGCAAAAGACACCAATTTTATTGTCTACCGTAGATCTGTGGGAAGTATTTGAAGCCCGGCTAATAGAATGCTCACTGTTACCAGGCTGCTTGAACATGATCTTCCATGATAAGTGTCAATGAAAATAATACATGGTTCAGTCATTCACTATATCTGCTTAAGGTCAAAATGTAGTCTACACTTTTTCAAGGTCAATCTCAAGTATCATGTTCTATGAAACTTCCTGCGTTTTAACTATGTTGAACTATTCTTTTTTCTCTGAACTCCAGGGTACTGCTTTGGTTCCTTGATTACTCTTATTACTTCATCTGTGTCCCTTCACTAGATTTTAAACTCAGTGGTAGCAGGGTTTTGTTTTGTTTTGTTTTTGATGCTCAGATCAGTACTTTACACAGACTTGGCACTCAATAATGATTGAATTAAATTGAAAGCAGTGGAATATTTATTTCCTTAGAAAAGATATTGGGGTGACATCAGAGTAAACACAGGTTTCTACAATGGTTAGCTGGCTTTAAAGGGATCTGGAAAAGGGAAATTGAGCAACTCTTTTCTCAGCTGCGCATGAAATACTTTGTGTCTCTTTAGAGGGAGATTTGTTCAATCAAAAGTTTAATTTGGGATACTGAGTAATCAAATGCTATTGATTCAGAAACTGAGAACCTGGCATTTCTACAATATTTCTAATTGTGAAATGTGTCAAGGCTCCTTCTCTGCTTACTGAGTTTTCAATGCTTGATTTTTTTTGCATAAGGAGCAACTCTCTGATAATGTTAATTCAGTTCACTAGATAGTTCATCCACTTTAAAAATTAATTAGTTAGCCATTTTGTACTTGCTGAAGCCCAGGCTTAAATGTGCGTTATTGTCGGTCATGCCAGATGACACACTTCTTGTAACTCCCAAATAACTCAATCATTTGGAATTCTAAGATGCCGACCCTTCTAAACTGATTATTACACATAGAAATGTCTTTCTAGCATCACTCTTCAGGTCAAAATATAAAATTACTTACTTTGGATGTGAGGAGATGAATATGATCTGTGAATTTTTCCTATAAATTAGCTACTGTCCAGGTTTAAAGCTTATGTTCAGGCATCACACACATACCTGCACACACGCAGACAATAGATGAACATGATTTTATGTACATTCAAATTACTGTCATGTAATGTAGTATGATTCATCTCAGGAAAGAGATGTTCACCATTGAGTCTAAAGTTAGTATGGTGTGATTGTAAACTTCACTGGTTGAATTTGCAAAATTCTTTCTTTTTTTAACTTTTTATTTTATATTGGAATAGAGCTGATTGGGAATTCCCTGGTAGCTCATTTGGTAAAGAATCTGCCTGCAGTGCAAGAGACATGGATACAATCTCTGGGTTGGGAAGATCCCCTGGAGAAGGAAATGGCAACCCACCCCAGGATTCTTTCTGGAAAATCCCATGGACTGAGGAGCATGGTAGGCTACAGTCCATGGGGTTGCATGAGTCAGAGATGACTTACAAACCAAACCACCATAGCTGATTAACAATGTTGTGATAATTTTGAGTGAACAGCAAAGCAATTCAGCCATATCAATTTCCCCCCAAACTTCCGTCCAGAATTCCTTCACTATGGAATTCTGCAGTGTATTTCCAGTGTACTATAGGCTCATGCAAAGTGTATATTGGCTTCTGCTCATTTTCTGAAGCTCTCTGTAGTCTGCAACTTTTTAAGTTCCTCTGGCCATTTTATAGATAATTACCAACCCCATAAATATCCAGAACAATATACTCATGACAATACATGAAATTCATTACATAATTTGTAGATGCAAATAAATTTTATTGACTTAAAAAATCTTTTCTAAAAATCACTGATGAGGAGCTCTACCTTATGGTGAATGTTGGAGATACAACGATGGAAAAAAAAGACTCTTGGCTTCTGCCCTCTTAGAGCTCATTAATTCCATTCATACTGTGTTGTTCCTTACAGGCTCAATCTACTTCGTGGAATAGGTTAAATCAACTTATTTTTTTCCTGGGTTTATGACCAACACCAAGCCAGCCCAGAAAGTCTTTATATTTCCACCCAAGTGGCTATTGGTGAACTTATCAGGTATTTCAGCGAGTTATCCAGGGAGAACCAGAGAACCAGAGGATGGGCTCAGAGCCCAGTTACTCCCAGGTGAAAGCTGTAGCTATTTAAATAAAAGGCATGAGTGTGTTAGTTGCGACTGAAGCTCCTCACCATTCCTGCATGAACCTGCCAGTAGCATTGTCTGGGAAGGATGTTCCTTAGTGTTGGAGCAGTTACTCAGGTTATCTCCAGCTCCCAGGGAAAGCAGTCATGCACCAATACTGCATTTGTGGGTTTTCCTTTATGTTTCATGTTAAAAGGTCAGTGACTTAAAAACTGGATTTTTTTTTCTTCCTATTGCTGTGAGGCTGAACAACTAGAAAGTGTATAACTGCCATTTATGGAAACTCAAGGCTTTCTTCAAGCCAGAGAAATGCCAGAAAATATTTGTTGTATTGAAAGTTTGTTGTTATTGTTGTTCAGTTGCTAAGTCATGTCTGACTCTTTGTAACCCCATGGGCTGCAGCACACCATGCTTCCCTGTCTCTCACTATCTCCCAGAATTTGCTGAAATGCATGTCTATTGAGTCAGCGATGCTATCCAATCATCTGTATTGACATCATCTATTTTCAATTCATCACTTTATAGTTCAACTGAAAAATGAAAGAAATGAGAAAGCCTAATTACTAAAATGTAAATTACTTATTTTTTTCTAATTCTGCATATTGTTTAGGCAAGACAAATGACCCTTCAAATATTTTGAACATTTCTGATGTTATTAAAATTGTTTATTATTGTTACCCAGAATTGGAAGTGAAGCAAGCTTTAAACTAGATGTCTTTATTAGTAAATGGAGTTCTTCCACTAATGCGTAAGATTCAGCAGAGAATACAAGGTATAAAGATGTAAATGAAGAGTTATTTTACAACCACAATTAAAAGGTAAATAAGGCATAGTGAAATGACAAAATCATAAATTCATTTATGATTTCAAAACCTGTATTATAACATGCAAGAAAGATGTGTACTATAGCTGTGATTACCTATTATTGAATAGATTATCCTAAATGTCATCACCATAATTTTCTTTAACAAGATATCTGGCCTTCAAACTACATCATTTTTTCATATCCAGTCTTGAGAGACTATTTGATCACCTCTGATTCAAGAGTCAGAGACCACTTAGAAACCAAACCATCCTGGGTGGTTTGATTGAACCTAGATTTGATCTCTGGGTTGGGAAGATCCCCTGGAGGAGGCCATGGCAACCCACTCCAGTGTTCTTGCCTGGAAAATCCCATGGACAGAGAAGCCTGGTGGTCTACAGTCCATGGGGTTACAAAAAGTCAGACATGACTGAAATGGCTTAGCACACAGAATGGGGCCAAAGGGAGATACATTCTTTAAAAAATATTGCTTGTTTATATTTCCTTGAATGTATTGTTGAATTGAGGTATTAGCACCTATAAGTATTAGAACCTTGACCTAAGTAGCAGTTGCTATGTTCTGAATGTTTGTATCTTTTCAAAATTCACAGCCAAAATTTAATGGCCAATGTAATATTGTCATAAGGCGGGACCTTTGAGAGGTGATCAGGTCATGCAAGAGGAGCCCTCATGACTGGGATTAATGCTTTTATAAAAGAGATTCCACAGAGCTCTGTAGCCCCTTCCACCATCTGAATATACAGTGAGAAGTCTGCAACCTGGAAGAAGGCTCTCACCCTATACTGCTGGAGCCCTTAACTCAGGATCCAGGCTCCAGAACTGTGACAAATAAATTTCTGTTGTTTACAAGCTGCTCGGTCTGTGGTATCTTGTTATAGCTGTTCAAATAGACTAAAACACCTGGTAACTACCTACTCTTAATTTATTAGTATATATCATACCTTGCTCCAAGGTATATTTGTTTCCTAGAAATAGTGAAGTGTTAAAAACCGGTAAAGAATCCACCTGTCAATGCAGGACACAGGTTTGATCCCAGGATCGAGAAGATCCCCTGGAGAAGGAAATGGCAACCTATTCCAGTATTCTTGCCTGGGAAATGCCATGGACAGAGGAGCCTGGAGGGCTACAGTCCATGGGGTCGCAAAGAGTCAGAGCCAATTTATCGACTAAACAGCAAAGCAACTGGAAATTTAAAGGAAGATTAGGAAATATTAAATGGTAAGATAAAAATAAATTAGAAAACTTATTAATAAGTGAATTGTTATAATAGATGCAAAGGACTATTTATCTCAATTTAAGGGAAAATATGATGATAAGATGTATTGAAGTTCACAAGGTGTGGTAGGCAGACTCTAAGATTACCTCTGCTTGAGTGTGGCCTGGGATGGTAACTTGCTTCTAACTCGTAGACTACAACAAAGGTGATGGAATGGCACTTCTGTAATTACAATACATAAAAGTGTGACTACTATTCTGCTTGCTGACAGGCTTTCTCTCTTACTGGTTTCAATAATGTAAACTGTCATGTTGGAGACATCTATACCACAAGAATCTTAGGGCAGATTCCAACCAATATCCAATACGAAAATGAGTTCACTAACCCTTAGGAACCACACCTCAGCAAAGAACCATGTAAGCAAACTTTGAAACTCCTTTTTCAGTTGAGCTTTCCAATGAGAACTTATCCCTGACAGCACCTTAATTGCAGCTTCATAAGAGACTATGAAGCAGAGGACTCCACTGAACTGTAGCTGGATTTGTGAAATGCAGACAGTGATGGTAATTTTATGATGATTTGTATATGACATGACATAATGAAGAGAAAGTTCACTTTTTTCTGCACGTAATATTTCCTATAGACGTATAAACAAGAATTCTATACTACATAATGTCTTTGCCAACACATTAATAAGAGATGGAGACATGTGAATTAGTGAATATTGTCTATGAGTCTTCTATAAAAACTAAGCATGGTAATCTATAATCTTATAAACTTTTGTAGGCTTGAACTTAAATTCTTTTAAAATGCTTTGGGGGTACAAATTCAAGATAATAAAGGCAACAGAAGTTACTATCTCATGAGCCAATTTAACATAGGAGTAGGACATGAGTGAGGACATGTAGGTGACTCACCTACAGGAGTGAGTAGCTATTACATCCTTTGTGTGTGTGTGTGTTAAGTTGTTCAATCATGTCTGACTCTTTGGGACCCCATGGACTGTAGCCCACCAGTCTCCTCCAACAGTAGTGGAGTGGATTGACATTTCCTCCTCCAGGGGATCTTCCTGCCCCAGGAATCCAACTGACATCTCCTGCCTCTCCTGCATTAATATGTCAAATGTGCTCTTTGCACATTCTGGTCTGTTGCAAATTCTTGGCTGGATCCTCTCAGGAGTGCCACAGTGTAGATAATCTGCATTGTCAATTAAGGCAGCGTCCGTATGCTTTATATGTCTGGCATGCAGGCAAAATACCTGGCATTATCAATGGAAAACTCAAAACCTGGCTCATACTCTGATCTTGACAGAGGACCATTCAACTTCTATTTGGAGGAAGGACTGCCAGGGTACCAGTGGGTAGAATTATTTTTTTCCAAAAAATATTTTTGAATTTGCTTAGGTGTTTGACTAAGGTGGAGTAGGAAATGGCAACCCACTCCAGTATTCTTAACTGGAAAATCCCACGAACAGAGGAGCCTGGCAGGCCACAGTCCACTGGGTCACAAGAGTCGGATATGACTTAGCAAATAAACTACCACCGCCACCATTTGCCTAAAGACTCTGAGATCCTAGGTACCTATGTCATTTGCATGGAGGAAGATGTTTTCACCTGAATAAAATATTAGGGATAGTTATTAACCAATTAGTTCCCAAGACATTAAAAGGGTTTCAGTTATACCTATTGCTATCTGTTTGTCATGAGGACTTCGGCCTGGTACCCATGCCTGGATGTGTCCGCTGCAAATCATAGCCTCAAAGAACTGACTGATTAAATGTCTTGGATAAAGGCATTTAGAGCTCAATATTTCTGCATCTGAGGAAGACTGATGAACCCTTCTTTCAACTTTGATTTTTACGTATACTTTTTTTCTTACTTGAAAGCATGCCATATAATTAATAAATCATTGAAATATACTTGCTGAATCATTTCTGTTGAAGCAGTACACTACCACGGTTGGTTCAAAGGGCCTGCTCTGAAATCAGTTTCCTAGTGTTGATTCCTACTGTGTCACACACTGGTTGTGTGAGCCTGGGTGTTATTTGATTTATCTATGCTTTATTGTCTTACCTGTAAAATGTTAATAATGGTACTTTTTCTATCTGGAGAGTTACATAAGTAAATATATGCAAAGTCTTATATTTTGCACATACTAACTGTTCTCTAATTATGAGCTATTGAATACTTAGCGAGTTGATACTGTTTTTCTTTCAGATCACAGATCTATTACAAGTTCTCATACGTATTAAGTCCTCTCCTAACATGTTATAATAAAGCCATGTCAGCAGAGTAGGAAAAGATGCTTCCCTCTGCAGAAGGAGCAAAATTCTCATTAACAGTGGTGGAAAGCTACACCAGGTTAAACTGTAGTTCTATAGTGCCTCTTAAGACAAGTTCTGGACGGCAAGGTGTGTGAGGAGCAGCTCTGTGCTAATCTTCAGTGTGGTCCATACTCCCTCCAGACGCACAGCTGAATTGTGCCTCCTCAGACCCTTGAACTTAGGCAGGGCCAAGAGAGGTGTGCTTCTGCAGTGCATAAGTAGTCTGGGTCTTGTTTTCTTTCCCTCCTATGTTCCTGCATTGTTTGCAGTGAGGAAACCTCCAATCACCCTGTTTCATAGAATAAGGGTTGTGTTGAACAAAGCTAGGACTTTGTCCTTAGGAAAACTAGGAGGGGGGCTTTCTGGTGGTCCAGTGGATAAGACTCTGTGCTCCCAGTGCGGGAGGTCAGTGTTCCATCCCTGGTCATGGAACTAGATCCCGTATACTGCGGCTATTGAGCCTGCACACCTTAGAGGCCAGTGTTGCAACAAAGACCCAGAGCAGCCAAAAAAGAAATTCTGAGAAGAGTTTGGCGTCATCTAGAATAAAGCTCAAGATACACAAGACACAGAAATCCCATGCCAAAAATAAAAAAAAGAAAGAAAGAAAACTAGGAGGGCTTTAAAGCATCTAAAATAATTAGCAATGCTTCAGACTGTAAAATGGACACCCCCAAATGAGGAAAGACAGGTAAATGCTGAGCAGTAGGCCGTTATAATACTTTGTGGATGCTGAAAAAGATTTAATAATGATAGGAGTGGAATGAAAGAGATGAAAAAGAATCCAGAAGAGACCATAGAAACAACTGAAAATGATTTGACATCTCCACCAATAGAAACAGAACACAGAAAAAAAGCAGACTGTAGGGAAAAGAAGGGTTCGGTGTGAGACATACTGAGTTTTTAGATCCCTATTGAAGCATGCAAATCAAAATGCCCTGTAGTCATTTGGAAATATGAGAGAATGAGTGATCAGAATGAGGACTAGAAATGTAGCATGTAATGATGTTTGTGGAGGAGAGATTTTCAAGAAAAATATGATCAAATTTAAAAAAGGGAGTGGAAGAGAGAGGAGGAATGATAAAACTAAGGGTCATTTAATTCAGTTGTGCAATTTTATAGTTTTATCTGGTTTAGGAGACTTAACATACATTTATCTCAACTCTAAAACTCTGGTGCCACTGAAGTTTCTGATGCGCATGTCTCTAGGTGTTTGGTTCTTCTGAACAATGAATGCTAAAAAATACTGGCTAATTTCAATGCTACTTTTGTTTTAGATTTTTAGCTTCTACTATATTACAAGTATTATCTGTACTTTTTTTTCCCCTTTCCTAACAACTAACTGGTAATATCTGCAATTTTACATTGTTTAGTGTTTTTTTTCTTTTTTAACTTTTAAGTATTTTCATCTCCCACGGAAGTGAAAGTTGTTCAGTCGTGTCTGATTCTTTGTGACCCCATGGACTATAGAGTCCATGAAACTCTCCAGGCCAGAATACTGGAGTGGGTAGCCTTTCCCTTCTCCAGGGGATCTTCCCAACTCAGGGATCAAACCCAGGTCTCACACATTGCAGGCGGATTCTTTACCAGCTGAGCCACCAGGGAAGCCCTCCATTTCCCATATGCACAGTGAATTTGAGGGTAACTAGTGCATCTCAGAAAATAGTCAAAAGCTGGGCCTGAGAATAACTCTATCTCCCTTCAGAAACAATTCCAATTAAGATGAAATACCTTCCCTTGGGAGAGTCTGACAGATGCATTGTCTGCATTGTTTCTTTTTTTTTTTATTGTTTTTGCCATACATTGTCATGATATCACCATGGGTTTACATACGCTTCCCCTCCGGAACCCCCCTCCCTCCTCCCTCCCCCCTGGGAAATCTCGCTGCACCAGCCCCGAGCATCAATCCTGGGCTGGCGATTGATTAGACACATGACAATTAACATGCTTCAATGCCCTTCTCCCATATCATCCCACCCTTACCCTCATCCACAAAGTCCACGAGTCTATTCTATACATCTGCGTTCCTTTTGCTGTCTCGCATTGTTTCTATTGGTTGGTATATGTGAAGGAGCACCACTGCCAGCTGACTGCTCACATTCAGAAAAATTTTTTAAGTGTAAGTGGACACTTTGGGATGATATTTTAATCTGATCTTTCAGGGAACAGTGGGTTCAGAAGTTACTTGAGAATGCTTAAGCACTTAGAGAAAATTGTAGATTTATATATATATATATATCAAGGTTTTACTACCTAAACCCCTTTTTAAAGATCACATTCCAAGGGATAATGAAAGTGATCTTATATCTTATTCTGGGATTTGAGTCTGTAGACTACATTCAGTTAATTTTATTACTAATATTATGTGGGAGACCCAGGTTCGACCCCTGAGTCAGGAAGATCCCCTGGAAAAGGCAAAGGCAACCCACTCCAGTATTCTCGCCTGGAGAATCCCATGGAGGGAGGAGCCTGGTGGGCTGCAGTCCATGGGGTCACAAAGAGTCAGACACGACAGAGAGACTTCACCTCACTCACTATCAACACAAAGTCTCAAAATACTGCATGTGTATTAACCAGCAGAAACAAACCAGAATTAGTTGTTGAACTTGAAGATTACTTTAAAATAAAGCAAGGAAGGAGAGGAATAGAAGAGAGTAGTGAGTATGTTGTATTTTCTTAACAGATATTGATAACCTAGGTTCTTTTACATGGGGACATTTACTTGAACAGAGGAAATGGGAATGAAAGTGAGTCAGGTGACACTTCATAGGAAATAACAGTTTATAATAAGAAGCCTAAGAAGAATTCAAGACAGTAATATCAACTCAATATAACTCACTGGCATTTTTTTTCTGGGCCAAAGAAGTATAGAACCTGTGAAGAAATTGTGTTGATATAGAATGCTTGAGATTTATTCACTTATTTGTTTAGCGCCTTATCCGTGAAAACAGTTTTTTAAAAAAGATTTCAGGAATTGCAGACCAAGGCTCTTCATTTAAGCCTTTTAAAAATGAAGAGGAAATTTAGTTAAGAAACATGAGCATGATCCTTTAAAAATCCAACACCGTAATCCTCACAGTAAGTAATCTGATAAAGTTAAACCACATGGCAATTCCTGAAACTTGTGATTTTTTTCTAACCTTTGGGAATTTTTAGGAAAGAAAAAATTAACAAAATTGTGGATGGTACTTTTTAAACAATTTTCTTTTCCTTTTGGTTTTGTTCAACTCTTGATTAGGCCTCCCATAAGTGAATTAGTTTGGAAATAAATAATAATAAAAGGCACCATCTTGTCAAAGATTAAATCATGTTAATATCCCAGAAAGAAGTGTGCTCTGTTGGAATGGAGGAAGGATAATGAAAAGATGCTCTGAGTTGATCAAACAACCAAGTGCTGCTTGGTGTATTTATTAATAACTTTAAAGAAGAAGATGCTGGACTCTAGCAGCCTCTGCTTAGAATTAAGCTCTGAGCTTTTGGAAATTGAATCCATAATTTTCTGTATGAACTTGCGAGCTCATCTGTCTTTTCCTCTTCTTAGAAAGAAAACTTTCTTGGTTATATCAGGTTATCTGGATTTTAATTGCTACAGCATTATTGCTTTTAGAAGACTGCTTTGCACTGCTTTTTGATATAGAGGGGACTTAGATTTCATATAAAATATTATCTGTTATTACATGAAGGATTTTGAGTGGCCACTTTCCTGTGATAGGACTTTTTTAAACAAAAATTATTTTAAAGCAGAAAAAAAGTGGGAAGGGATGAAATGTAAGATTCTTTTCCATTAATCTAACACATATCACGTGCAATTCTTTAATATGCTTTTATTTTCACGGGAATAGGTTGGTATGACTAACCTAAAAATAAGAATATCATAGAAGAACTTCCTTGAATTATGGAATAGTCAAATGGAAACTAACACACAATAACCTCGTGATGTTTGATTTCACTGAGTTTTTCAAATCGTGTTGTAGGTCATCAAGAAAGATCAATTAAGAATATATGCCACCAGGGTTCTGTCTACAGTGTTGCCATCAATTGCGTGAATTTTGTAACAACCAGAGGTTGTCATCATTTTATTGGAGCATGTTGTGGTGTGTGTATGTTTGTGGCGGGGGTGGGGGTGGAGACAGGCAAGAGCAGATGTGAGTATTTTTAGGATGGAGATGAGAAGAGAGTGGACAGGCTGAAGCCAAAAATGTGTTGTGTTTCTGAAATTAAAAATTAGGGTCCAAAGAGGTTCTTCAGAGATTGAGAAGCCCATAGGTGATTGCCGGCTAAGAGCTAGGAAAACCAGAGCTAAATGGTAGGTGATAGAAAGTCTTGGCCAAATTCTGGAGATGCTGGGAAGGCAGCTCTGTTTAGGGGCCATAGAGACCAGAGAGCCAAGAAAGGCAGAGGTGCCATACGAGTATATTAAAAGTGTGTAGAACATCCGACATACTGATTTCACCCTGCAATGAAGGCAAATAATACTTCTATATGTCAACTTTCATATATTAAAGTATTAGCCCAGCAGATACTAGGGCTCTGTGCTTTGTGATGGTCTGGTAACTGGGAAGTCTCTCCCTTCTTCCTGCCTCTCTCATTTCCCTTTGGTCCACTCCAAGGCCAATCACACTCCTTCCTGCCTTTCAGGGTCTTCGGTATGTTACTCACTGGCCTTTTCCATGGCTTCTTCACTCTCTTAGTGTCTCTTGATCAAGTATCTTTCCTATTAATCCCTTCAAAATAGCATGTCCCTCTTTTTCAGGCATCTGCATAGCTCTGACTGTTAATATGAACTCTTTAAGAATAGAGTTTTCTTTTTTCTACTGAATCCCCCGTATCTCTAGCACTTGGCACTTTAAATAGTCACTCAAAAACATGTGATGAGAGGAAAATTGTTACATTATTACTATTCTCCTCTGGATTAAAGATAAGAAAGCTTCATCATTAAATACACAGTGAGATATGGATATCTCCTTATTAACTCCGAGGAAGTAACAAAGACAGATGTTCATGCACAGAGCAGCATTTATTCACAGCCCTGCTCAGTTTACTCTCTCAGACATCCTTAAGCAACTTCTAGCAATGGCCCAATTTCAACAAATCCTTGGAATACACTTTCTTCTTCTGTACCTTTGATATTTGCCAGTCGTCTCTCCTTCAGCATTCTGCCAGTCCGTGACCTTGAAATCACTATTGCCCTGACTTTGGCAGATGCCAGCTCATTACTGCATCTCTGCTCCACAGGCAGCCTGACGTTGTGAAGTTTTAAGGGAGGAAGTTTGTAAGGAACATAATTTAAATTACAAGGCCCCTAATTTGGTACAGCACGTAGAAGAAAATGAAAATCCTTTCTAAATTTTGTAGGGCTGACCACAGCTGAAAACGTTTGGCCTCCTTCAAAGGATACCCAGTTCCTGTCATTTGATCCCGCTAGCGTAATTGAGTTTCTAGAACACTTGCAGTGCTGTTTGGAAGCTCAGGGGTAAGAAGCAGATGGGGGAGTCATTAGGGTAAGAGAGGGAAAGAGCAGTCACCCCCTACCAACTTGACTGTCGCCACTATCTGCCACTGAGCACTAGAACACGTTCCCTACCCTGTGTAGTGCTGTTGCTTAAAAACACAAATTCCTCTGTCAGCTTTCTGATCAGGCCCACGATCTCTAGGGCTGGGGAACTGCCTTAGAGCCATTTATTTTCTCAACTGTGTTTATGGACTCAAAAGAGGATTTGATTTCTAAGACTTACAACCTTATAGGAAATATATCTACCTTTCAGTGAAAGCAGACTGCTTAGTTTTGAATAATGATTGGAAATGATCTCTTCTCAGTAGAGTGGCCAGATACTTTATTGTCCAGATTAGGTTTATGAAAATAAAGAGGGAATGCTAAAATTAATTATAATTAAGAATGTTGCATGCAATTCATTTTTTCTAGTTTAATTGAGAAATGATTGACATGCATCACTGTATTTATCTAAGGCATGTAGCATGATGGTTTGATGTACATATATGGTGAAATGATTATCTTGGTGGCTTTGGCTAATATCTATCTTTTCATATAGATATAATTTTAAAAAGAAGAAGAAAAGAATAAAGGCAAATTTTTCTTGTGGTGAGAACTCCTACAATTTACTCTCTTAACAATTTTCTTTCATATTTTTTGGCAGGGTTAGCTACAGTCATCATGTTTTACATTACATTACCAGTGCTTATTTATCTTATAACTGGAACTCTGTACCCTTGTTTTCCATTTTTGTTTTTTTTTAGTGGCTTAACACAACAATCCTTTTATTTAGTTTATGATCCTGTAGGCAGTTGGATGGGGGCTTCCCTGGTGGCTCAGTGGTAACGAATCCACCTGCCAATGCAGGAGATATGCATTCAATCCCAGGGTCAGGAAGATCCCATGGAGGAAGAAATGGCAACCCACGCCAGTATTCTTGCCTGGGAAACCACATGGGCAGAAGAGCCTGGTAGGCTACAGTTCTAGGGGTCGCAAAGAGTCAGAAACAACTTAACCACTATACAATAGGCAGTTAGATGGTTTGCATGGTGCTGTGGCTTGTCGATTGGTCTCACGCTTTCCCAGAAAACTGGCAGGCTTGCTGGTAGTTGGATGATCTGGGTAACAGCCTTCTTCATGTGGGTTGGCAAGCTGGTCAGGGACCAGCTAAACTATCAGCTGGAGCACTTTGGTTTCCATCGGTGTGGAGTTTGGTACTTTTGACCATCTTCCTATGATTCCTCCTTCCCCCAGCCTCCACCTCTGATAACGACAAGTCTGAAAGATAACAGAAACCCTAACTCAAAAAGATATCTGCATCCCTAGGTTCATAGCAGCATTATTTACAGTAATCAAGACATGGAAACAACCTAAGTGTCCATGAATGGATAAAGAATTTGTAGTCAATATTTACAATGGAATGTTATTTAGCTATAAAAAACAAGGAAATCCTGCCATTTGCAACAGCAAGAATGAAACTTGGAGGCATTATGCTAAGTGAAAAAAGTCATACAGAGATATTTAATGACTAGCAAATTGGTATTTTTATATATTGGTAGATATAAGAGTCTTATTTGAAATTATTTTATAAAGTAAAATTCTTTGTAAAACATAAAGTAATGTATTGATATATATTGAAGCAAAATAAAGTTTCTCATTAATGATCTGAACCTAAAAATAAGAAATCATTTTATAGTATGTGCTCATTCACTTTAATCAAATTTTCATCATGTTTATTTCTAATATATGCTAGAATTTTTCTAAAGAATAAATTTCTTAATACAATCATTTAAAAAATTAAATTGACTACAATCATCTTCCAGTCACATTTTTATCATTAATATATATGTTATTGACATTGATTTGCCATCTAACCTTCCTGGTAAAATAAGATCAGATTCTGCTAAATGGAAAATAGTCTCATTAAACTTTTGTTTTATTTTGAAATGTGGAAATACAGCTATGCATCTATATATTTTATAGATGCTGTATTTATTTACTCCATTTCAAGTATCTTGCTTGGAAAATTATTTTTAAAGTAAAATATATAATTATCAATTTCAATTCCATGCCAATTCAGAATGTAAATGCTTTCAAAGCAGAATCTCTATACAACAATTTTCCTCAAATTTAAAATATCCCAAAGTTTAATTATAGAATTTAAAAATTAAATTTGTACACTGTTTTCAAATTTATTAATATTAAGATTTGTCTTTTGCTTTGAGATAAATTTAAATATCTCACTATTTGGAAGCAATCTTGATTTTCAATATTTACAAAGTGTTAAAGCTTCAAAAGCTATTTGTATATATGTGTTTCCCTTCTTAAAGTACTTTGATTAAAGATATACAAGTGATTTTCAGCAGAAAGCAACCTAAATTTAGATAAACCTGTTATTTTCATCCTATATATGACATTTAGGGTCATATGTGTGACCTACAATTTCAAAAGCAGTTCTTAAAAAGACTAGATACCATAACCAAGTGGGGTTTATCCCTGGATGGTTCAATGTACACACATGAAGTAATAGAACACATAAACAAGACAAAGGATAAAAACCATATTATTGTCTTGATAAATGCAGGAAAAGCCTGACAAAATTCAAGTCCCTTTCATGACAAAAGCTCAAAACGTATTAGGACATGTATGACAAGCCCACAGCTAACATTATACTCAACAGTAAAAACCCAAAAGCTTTCCACTAAGATCTAGAATAAGGTAAGGAGGATTATTCCCACCATTTCTGTTCTACAGGGATTAGAAGTCCCATCCAGAGCAATTAGGCAATAAAAAGAAATAACAAGCATTCAAATCAGAAAGGGAGAAATAAAATGATCTTGCTTGTAGATGGAATTAAACAGTCTCATTTACAACAGCATTAAATGGAATAAAATATATAGCATTGAACTTAACCAAGAATGTAAAAGACTTGTACATTGAAAACTACATAGCACTGATGAAAGAAATTAGAGTAGGCATAGACAAATGGGAAGACATCCTGTGTTCGTAGATTGCAAAGTCAATCTTCTAATTTAATATTGTAAAAATATCTATAGTACCCAAAACAGTCTATGGGTTCAATGTAATACCTATAAGAATCCCAATGAATAGCAAGAGATATTTCTGTTTTTGCTACAGAAATAGCAAGAAAAATCCTAAAATTCATATAGAACCACAATAAACCCTGAATAGCCCAAGCAATCCTGAGAAAGAACAAAATTGGAGACATCACACTTTCCAAGTTCATATTATATTACAAAGCTACACTAATTAACAAAGGGAACAAAATAGAGAACCCAGAAATAAATTCATGAAGGTAAGATAAACTGATCCTTGATAAGGTTAACAAGAAAATACAATGGGGGGGGGCGGTAGTCTCTACAATAAACGGTTTTCAGAAAACTTGATATTCCCATGAAAAGAATGAAACTGAACGTCTTTACCATCCATAAAAATTGACTCCGTGTATTAAGGAGATCAAAGACTTCAAACTATAAAAGTTCTATGAGAAAATGGGAAAAATGACTTTATAACATTGATCTAAGCAATTAGTTCTTAATATGACATGAAAAGCACAAACAGCAAAAGCAGAAATAGATAAGTGGAACTACATTAAACTAAATGCTTCTATAAAGTAAAGGAAACAACAGAATGGAAAAGCAACCTACAGAAGGGGAGAATACATTATCTGGAGTCAGTCAGATATCTGATATATCCAAACTGTATAAGGTGCTCCTACAATTCAACAGCAATTATAGTAATAATTTTTATTTTTAAAAAATGGGGAAAAAACTTGAAGAGACTTGTATGCCTTCCAAGGAAGCATTACAAGAAAAGTTGGTTAATATCACTAATCATCAGAAAAAAATGCAAATCAAAGCCACAATCAATTATCACCTCATACCTGTTAGAATGGCTATTATCAAAAAATAAAAACCCAAAGATAAGGAGTGCTGGCTCAGAGGCAGAGAAATTGAAACCCTTATACATTGTTAGTGGAGACGTGTAATGGTGGTGTGGCTACTATAAAAACAGTATGGAAATTCCTTAAAAAATTAAAAACAAATCCTTAAAAATAGAACCACCATATGATCCAGCAGTTATACTTTTGAATATATATCCTAAAGAATTGAAATCAATATCTCGAAATGATAATAGCCCTTCCTTGTTCATCCATGGTATTCTGTGCTCACAGTAGCCAAGATTTGAAAATAACTTAATTATTGGATGGATAAAAAAATAATAAGGAATATTATTCAACCTTTAAAAAGAAAGTGATCTTGCCTAGTATGACAATGGGAATGAATCTAGAGGACGTTGTTCTTGGTGTCATCAATCACAGAAGGACAAACACTGAATGATTCTATTTATTGAGATATTTAGATTAGTCAAACATGTAGAAACAGAGAATAAAATAGTAGTAACCTGGGACTGGAGGGAGGGAGAAATGGAGAATTGCTGTTTAATGGATGTAAAATCTCAGTAATGCAAAATGATTAAGTTCTAGAGATCTGCTGTGTAACATTGTGTCTATGGTTTAAAATACTTAAAAATTTGTTGAGAGGGAAGATCTCATGTCAAAATTCTCTATTCTTACCAAAAAAAAAAAAGAAGCAGCAAAGAGAGAAAGTACATACCACTATATTAAACAGTTTTTAATCTATTTATGCTTCCTCATAAAATTTTATATTTCATCTACTCTAAAAGTCGATGCATAAAATATTTGTAAATTTTGGACAACTATAGCTTCTGTTTAAATTTGTACAACATCACAGCTTGTCAAAAGCTATCTTGAATTAGATGTGTATCATTATCAGTTGGGCATCCATGAAGGCTCAGCAGTAAAGAACTTGCTCCTGCCAGTGAAGGAGACCTGAGTTCAATCCCTGGGTTGGAAAGATCCCTGGAGAAGAAAATGGCAACCCACCCTAGTATTCTTGCTTAGAAATCTCACAGAGGACCCTCGTGGTCTACAGTCCATGGGGTCTCAAAAAAGTCAGACATGACTTATGGACTAAACAACAACAAAATAATCAATTTAAAATACATTTCTTTTCCATAGATTTCATAAATCTATGGAAAGCTATTACTGTATTAGCATATCACCCAAACTTTCACAGCGTAATGCAATAACATTATTATGTGCATGGATTCTCTAGGTCAAGAATTTAGATAGGGCACAACAGGGATGATTTGTCTCTTCTCTACAGTGTCTAGGTACTCAGCTAGGAAAACTTGAAAGTTTGAGGTATCTCAACAGCTGGAGGTTGCAATTATCTAGCAGATGAAACTGTCACCTAGGATCTCAGTTGAGCTGTTGCCTGGAACATCTACATGTCACTTCATTTAATGGTCTTCTTGAATGAGCTTATTTGGATTTCCTTACTGCATGGCAGCTAGATGACAAGAGCAACTTCGAAAGGGAGCTAAGCAGAAATGTGTGGCATTTTAAATATAGCAATATAAAATAAGCTTTTTTTTTTAAATACATGGCATTTTGATTATCTGGATTTGGAAGTCACATAATGACACCTATCATACTCTAATGGAGCATTAACAAATGATTGCACAGATTTAAGGCAGAACACATAGATTCCAACCACTTTATGGAAAGAATGTTAAGTTCATATAAGGAAAGTATGTATGGGATGAAGGTATTTTTTTCAGTTATTATTCTATAGAAACTATAATTGGTTACACTTAAATTAGTTAAAATACAATATTTGTCATGATACTGCTCCAGCAAATTTTTATTTTATACTAAAAAAACAGTTTTATTTTCAATGTGAAACTTTTTAACTGCATTTTAAAAATCAACAAGGATAGCAGATCTTTCACTTTCACAGAATGAGTTTTGAAATGTTTGATGTTGGATTCATAAATTGCATTAAAAACTATTATCAGAATTAACTGATTTCTTTCTGAAGCATCTGAGACACTGAAATAAAATTTATAAAATTGAGCTATTTACCAAGTGGATGTACTGCTAATGGAGCTAACTAGTATTAGCATTTGACCTACTTTTTATCTGAGTATAAAAAATCTTGAAATTGAAAATTAGCAAAATGAATTTAAACCTAGACTTGTTTGATCTAGATGAAAAGCCATGTATCACAATAGGATGTGTAGGACATTCTGCAACTGGCTTACTTTAAATAGTAGCCTCTAGCACATTTTTTAAAAAATCACTATTAACTTTTCAAAGTAGATGCTTATATTTCTTCTGCAGATTTGTTTGTTTTTTTTTTTATTTTTTATTTTTTATTATTATTATTTTTTTATTATTGTTTTTGCCATACATTGTCATGATATCACCATGGGTTTACATATGCTTCCCCTCCGGGTCCCTCCTCCCTCATCCCTCCCCCCCGGGAAATCTCGCTGTACCAGTCCCGAGCATCAATCCTGGGCTGGTGATTGATTAGACACATGACAATTAACATGCTTCAATGCCCTTCTCCCATATCATCCCACCCTTACCCTCATCCACAAAGTCCACAAGTCTATTCTATACATCTGAGTTCCTTTTGTTGTCTCCCATGTTGGGTTCTCATTACTGTCTTTCTAAATTCCATATATATGTGTTAATATACTGTATTGTTGTTTTTGCTTCTGGCTTACTTCACTCTGGATAATGGGCTCCAGTTTCGTCCATCTGAGTAGAATTGCTTCAAATGAATTTTTTTTTAATGCTGAGTAATATTCCATTGTGTATATATACCACAGCTTTCGAGCACATTTTTTAACAAATCACTATTAACTTTTCAAAGTAGATGCTTATATTTCTTCTGCAGATTTGTATCATTATGTTTACATGGGGTAAAAGAAATCACTATTCTTTCCATCACAGAGAGTAAATGTTGATAAATGTTTTGTGCAAGCTAAGCAAATCATCAACTTTCTTAAAAGATGAAATTTAATCTTTAATTTTTCATTTAAAATTATTTTTTCTTGGCTCATTGCTTCCAAAAGGGCTTATTGTAAACTCAGAAATCGTTGTCAAACAAAAAGTCTTTGATTTGTAATGTTTAGAGCTATGTGACAGAACACCTGTAAAAGGGTATCTACAGCTGATCATAAGGTATTTCCAGCACATACTTCATGTCCATCTAAACTATAACTTTCCATGTTTCCCACTTACCGCATTGACCTATCCATTCAAGACCTATAGAGCATTCTTGGTGCACCAAATTCCTACTAGGAATCTCAAATACTTTTTCACCACCACCTGACTCTAACTGCCAGTATCTGAACATACCTTGTTTTATCAGCGAGTGCTTAGTTAGCTTTCCTTGAACAGAATGTTAAATTCTGTCAGGAATGAGAGATGTGTTATTTGTGATCTCTTTCCACATTTAACCGTGTGTTAAAGTGAGAACTATGTTTGTTGTATACATGACTGAGCCATCACTAGGTGGCTACAAATACAAAATTATGGTTTACTGTAATCATCTTGATTTATTTTAATGCAATTATTTTAATGATTCAATAAATTGAAATGTGCTGTACATGTGTTAATCTGGATGAGATATTCTGACAATTTGAATATATCAAGAATGAACCACGGCAAAATTTATGGTCATCGTATTTTTTTTAATCCAGATTAGAGTTCTATGGGGCATCTTTTAAATTTTCCAAATATTGTTCCAATTCTCCAAATATTTAATTCTCCAAACATTGTTGAGTTGAGCAATCGTAAAACAGAGTTATTTTGCAAATTATTATTCTATCTCAGGAAACTTATTTGTACTATAAATCTCTGCCTTTCTATTTAAAATGAAGTTGATAATATCTAACTCGCAGGAACCTTATGGGGATTAAATTGAGAAAGACTTAAAAGAGCCTGACAAAATAAATCACTCAAATAATGATACTTTTTTAGCTAGTATATTATAAATAGAAAAAATGTTGATTTTAATATATATAATGTATATAATTATAGTTTTCATACCTTTGAAGAAGTTGGTATTATTATTTTACTACCAAGAACTGTATCAGAGAAGAATTAATGAATCGAACACTATTTTTTGAGGGTGAGATTGAATTTTTAGAGGATAAGTTGGCAATACAAAACAAAATCCTTAGACTGTGCATAGTATTTGACCCTATAATTGTCACATTTCTCAGTATTGATTCAAAAGTAATAAACCTGGATATGACAGAATATATAACTGCAAATGTGTTGATTGTACTGCTGTTTAAACAGCAAGAAATTGGAAGCAAACTAAATGTCCAAATATTAAGCCTCTGAGTTAATAAATTATGGCACATATAGTGTATTAGGGAGAAATCATTAAAAGTACTGTGATAGAAGTTTAATGACATGCAAATATATTCATGTCATCTTCACTGAAATACACCCTACAAAACTAATATGTTGTTAATTCCCAGCTTTGTTTTTTTATACTATTTTAACACACATACACATGACTGAGAGTTTCTTAACCAAATGGCCAACAGTGATCCTCTTTGAATAGTAAAATCACAAGTTGTCTCATTTCAGGTGTTTTCAGCTGTTCCATGTGTGCCCAGTTGCTCAGTTGTGTCCAATTCTGTGTAACTCCATGGACTGTGGCCTGCCAGCCTCTGTCCCTGGAATTTTCCATGCAAGAGTACTAGAGTGGGTGGGTTGCCATTTCCTCCTCGAGGGAATCTTCCTGACCCAGGGATCAAACCGCCATCTCCTGGATCTCCTGCATTGACAGGCAGATTCTTTGCCACTGAGCCACATGGGAAGCTCATTTTCAGCTGTGTCTAACCACAAAACCAATACAATTTCACTTAAAAGTAAAGGTAGTATATTGTCCCATGAAAGAGAAATCCTCAGAGTACAGTGACTTTCTGGAATACTTGTGTCAAGGTGCCGTTTCTGTTCCTCTGAGATTCTCCCAGCTCAGCCCCTTTGGGTATATCCTCATCCTTAATATGGTTTGCTTCAGGAAGCATGAAGGCACCTATTGTTCTAGACTACACATCTGCAAAACACACAAGGCATTTTCAGTTCAGTTGAGTTCGGTTGCTCAGTCATGTCCAACTCTTTGCAACCCCATGGACTGCAGCATGCCAGGCTTCCCTGTCTATCACCAACTCCCAGAACCTATTCAAACTCATGCCCATTGCATCAGTGATGCCATCCAACCATCTCATCCTCTGTCATCACTTCCCCTCCTGCCTTCAATCTTTCCCAGCATCAGAGTCTTTTCCAATGAGTCAGTTCTTCACATTAGATGGCCAAAGTTTCAGCTTCAGCATCAGTCCTTCCAATGAATATTTAGGACTGATTTCCTTTAGGATTGACTGGTTGGATCTCCTTGCAGTCCAAGAGATTCTCAAGAGTCTTCTCCAACACCACAGATCAAAAGCATCAGTTCTTTGGTGCTCAACTTTCTTTATAGTCCAACTCTTACATCTATACATGACTACTGGAAAAACCATAACTTTGACTAGATGGATAAAGTAATGTCTCTGCTTTTTAATATGCTGTCTAGATTGGTCATAGCTTTTATTCCAAGGAGTAAGCATCTTTTAATTTCATGGCTGTAGTCACCATCTACAGTAATTTTGGAGCCCCCAAAGTTAAAGCTATCACTGTTTCCATTGTTTCCCCATCTATCTGCCATGAAGTGATGGGACTGGATGCCATGATCTTAGTTTTATGAATGTTGAGTTTTAAGCCAACTTTTTCACCCTCCTCCTTCACTTTTGCCATAAGGGTGGTGTCATCTGCATATCTGAGGTTATTGATATTTCTCCTGGAAATCTTGATTCCAGCTTTTGCTTCATCCAGCCTGGCATTTCATATGCTGTACTCTGTATATAAGTTAAATAAGCAGGGTGACAATATGCAGCCTTGACATACTCCTTTTCCTATTTGGAACCAGTCTGTTGTTCCATGTCCAGTTTTAGCTGTTGCTTCTTGACCTGCATACAGATTTCTCAGGAGGCAGGTCAGGTGGTCTGGTTTTCCCATTTCTTTAAGGATTTTCCAGTTGTGATCTCCACAGTCAAAGTCTGCACAACACGCAAGGTATTTTACTTAGTCTTAATCATAAAAGAATTTTGTATTTCATCTGATTTGGCCAACCAGAGCCAGATCCTGGTCAAAGGAGTATTCCGACTAAATGGATTGGGTTGATTGGATGTTGCCACCCATCCCTGGGCCAGTCAAGATGGCAAAAGAAGCATCATGATGATCTGCTTACTTCAGAGGTAGCCATGGGGGAGGAATGAGGTCAATCCCATGCAGATTTTGTGGTTGCCACACAATGGGAAAGAAATGGAATAGATGCTGGTGGGGCAACACAACATCCCTTTCCATTAAATGTATTTTCTAGAAATGAATATACATTCTATTAGTTATAGTAAGAAATTGTAAATGGGAACTGTTGAACCTTCATTCTATAGATCTAACAGAAAACTCTGGCTGAATTAGCTCTATTATCATTACTGTCACTTCCCTGGTAGCTCAGCTGGTAAAGAATCCGCCTGTCATGCAGCAGACCCCGGTGTGATTCCTGGACCAGGAAGATCTGCTGTAGAAGGGATAGGCCACCCATTCCAGTATTCTTGAGTTTCCCTGGTGGCTCAGATGGTAAAATATCTGCCTGCAATGTGGAAGACCGGGGTTCAATCCCTGGGTTGAGAAGATCCCCTGGAAAAGGGAATGGCTACCTGCTCCAGTATTCTGGCCTGGAGAATTCCATTGAAGAAGAGCCTGGCGGGCTATAGGTCGCAAAGTTAAATTTTAGGAGAAAGTGACATATGGTAAGAAAACCACAATTTTCAGGTTATAGCTCTGGGATAGGAACTGATCATACATAATCTTCTGCACCTTCTTCATCTCGGGACACAAATAATAACTCAGGGTTCCAAATGAAAACCATTTCATTCATGTGAGTATACTTACATTTTTTTCTTCAAATTATTTACCCAGATCAAAGTCGAGACTATTTACCTAGTCTTTTTAAGAAACAGTTTCATTAGCAGGTATTGCAACTGCATATGCTTTTATTATTTATTTTTGGCGGTGCTGTTCTTTGTCGCTGAGCTCTCGGGCTTTCTCTAGTTTCAGTGAGTGAGGCCTGCTCTCTAGTTGCGGGGCACATGTGTCTCGTAGTGGCTTTTCTTGTTGTGAGCGCAGGCTCTAGGGAGTGGGCTCAGCAGCCGTGGCACATGGGCTGAGGTGCCCTGCAGCAGGTGGAGTTTTCCTGGACCAGGAATCAAACCCATGTGTCGCTAAACGGACTCGTAACCCCTGGGCCACCAGGAAAATCCTGAATGTGTGCTTTTAATAAAAGCAACCCAATATGAAACACCTGCAAAAACTCATTCTGAAAGTCTGCAGGTTAGTTGGGATGTAACGGTATACAAATCTCTGAATATTTGGTCACCGTGTGTCTTCTTAGTCATGTCCAGTTCTTTATGACCTCATAGTCTGTAGCCCACCAGGCCCCTCTGTCCATGGAATTTTCCAGGCAAGAATACTGGAGCAGGTTGCCCTTTCTTACTCCAGGGGTTTTTTCCAACTCAGGAATTGAACCCACTTCTCTTATGTCTCCTGCACTGTCAGGCAGATTATTTACCACTGCATCACCTGGGAAGCTCATGGTTTGCCCCTAAATCTGATGCACGCCTCAAGTGGGCATTGATCTCAGTAGCAACAAATAAGGGAAGCTCATGGACTAGGGGCGGAAAAATGGGGTTCATGGTGCAATTAACTCTACTTATCTAGTGTCTATCTTAGACAAGTCAGTTAGGAACGGTGGCCCACTATTTCCATGGTTTTAAATAGAGATGATTGAGCCCAATGACCCCTGAGTTGCATTCCAGTTCTAAATGGAATTTTACACAGGCTTGCTCTGGACAAGTGACAGAATCATGTTTCTCTTCACACTGTGACCCTGCCCCAGAGATCAAAGTAGAAGTAAAACAGAGCTTTATTTTTATAACATGGCATTTTATTCACAGTGCTTCATTCATTTTTCACTGCTGGATCTCAGAGCCTATTTGTAAAGGGATGTTAAAAAAAGCAAACACACTGCCTTGTGCATTTGATGTTCATAAGGCTGTTACACTTTTTACCTCTTTGATCTTATGCTACGTTAGTGTGGGTTCCCCTGCTCTTTTCTTTCTTTTGTGAACATCAAGGCCCAATATCATGAATGGTCCATACAAAGCCTATTTCTTGTTTTCTTTTCCTAATTGTTCATATTTAACACCTTAGTTCAGTCCTATTCACCTCCCTTCAAACTTAATTGCTTATTAGATCTTTTATTTTTACATGCCCTGAAACAATGCAATATTATTTTATTACATATAATTTACAGAAAGGGATTTGTTAGTTGACTTCATTTTGTTAATTTTTTTAAATTTTTTAAACAAATAGTTTTTCGAGTGTTTTTTTAAAAAATTATTCATTAAAAATATTTATTTATAAAAAAATATATTTATTTATTTGACTGCACCCGGTCTTCATTGTGGCACATGGGATCTTTCATTGCGCTGTATGGGCCTTCTCTGTAGTTATGACCCGCAGGCTCCAGAGCTCATGGGCTCACTAGTTGTGTTGTATGGGCTTAGCTGCCTTTCATCATATGAAATCTTAGTTTCCTGACCAGGGATTGGACCCCCATCCCCTGCAGTGCACGTGGATTCTTAACCACTAGACCACTAGACCACCAGGGAAGTCCCTGTTTCTTGTTTGTTTAAATTCAGCATTATATTTTTATTATTTGTTCACTTTGCTGTTTGTACTCTGACCCATTGTTCTCTGTGACAGCATAGCCACCCGCTATATTTTACCTATCATTTTCCTAGAGGAAACTCGGGGGCCTCCCCCTCCTTGCTACCATACATGATGCTGCAGTCAGTATCCTCCTGCTTACTTCTTTGTGCTTACCTGTAAGACTTTTAGTGGGACAGATCATCAGGGGCAGAATTTCTGAGTCCTACGATTTACAGGCTTTCCTGGTGGCTCAGTGGGGAAAAAAAACCCACCTGCCAGTGCAAAAGACATGGGTTTGAACTCTGGATGGGGAAGATTGCCTGGAGGAGGGAATGACCACCCACTCCAGTATTCTTGTCTGGGAAATCCCATGGACAGGGGCATCTGGTTGGCTATAGTCCATGCGCTGCGAGGAGTTGACTGAGCAGCTGAACAACAACAGCAACAGGATATTTGGAGACTTAATTTGCCTAAGTCATTCTGGATTGCTGTTCACTATGGCTGTGCAAAAGCATGCACTGTGGATTCTTCTTGTTCTTTCATATTATGTCTAGGCGATTTATTCACTGTGATATATAGCAGAAATGAACTCCTTTGCAGTGAAGTATAATATTCTAATGCTTGAAAGTCCACACTTCATTTATCTTTTCTAGAGTTGGCAATATTTAAGTTGTTGCCACACTGGGTTGTTATGACTAAATATTATTTAAAATATCAAATATTAATGTTAAATATTAATATTAATAAATAATGCATATTATTTAAAATATATCCATCAATATTTTAAAAATATATTTTAATTTCTTTTTATTATATCAGCAGAAGTAATAATTCCTAGGTCCCTAAATATATATGTAAATTGGGTATATATGTAAATTGGGTATATATGTAAAACTGCTAGGTTCTTAAGTATGTGTGTGTGTGTGTGTGTATAGTCCTTAGGCTCCTGGAGTACTATAGTTTGTGGGGTCACAAAGAGTAGGACACGACAGAGTGAGTAACACTAGGTATATATGCAATTAATTTTAGTGGATGCTGCAAACAGTTTTCCAAAATATTGTACCATTTTACACTTCCATAAGAAAGGTAGGAGCATTTCAGGTAGTCCAGATCCTTGGAAATTCAATTTTAGATATTCTGACAATGGTATAGGTGCTTCTCATCCTGGCTTTGATTTGACCTTCCTTGATGAGTTATGATGTCAAGTACCTTTTCATTATCCATGTGGTTAGTAAGTACATATACTAAGGTAAAAAGTGCATATGCTTATCAACCACATGGATACCCTCTTTTTTGTGAAATGTATTCTTAGTCTCTTTCCCAGTTTTTTTAAACTAATTTGCAGCATTAAATGTATGCTCTGAATATAGGCCCTTCATTAGAAATGTATTCCAAGCATAGTCTTGCATTTTTCATAATGTTGGTGGTGTCATTTGATAAGCAAATCATTTTCACTAAAGCTGATTTATCAACTCTTTTTAATAATGATTCTTAAGTTCTGTTCAAGAAATTCTAGCTTAGTTCAAGGCCACAATGCTATTCTCCCATGTTTTCCCTTTTCCTTTTCATACTTAGGTGTCTGTGTTATGTCACAATTTCTTTGTGTCAAGCTTCCTACTCATCTGGTGTGAAACTCAAAGGACTTGAGCTGTGTTCAGTACTTCAAGAGGGAGTCACAGTGGCCAATGTGGAGTTCCATACTAGCTGTTTTCAAACATTAGATACAGGGCTGGGAGTGTTTTGGTGTTTTGGTGATAAATTAAGTGTTACTCTAGATAAGGGATTTATTTGGTCATGTATATAGAGAGATTGGAACAGAAGGAACTGCTGATAAAGACAAGATCCCCTGGGCATAACCTTCTACCCTACTGATAGACTCCTTAAAATATGACCACTGAGCCCAGGAGCTTGAAGGGTCCTAACTGGAGGGCCTGACTCCAGGCTCTGAGAGTTATTTCAGAGGGATTCTGCTTGAGGCTCTGTAGGAACAGAAGCCACTCATGGTTGTCATGAGACCCGTTGCTGAACTGGAGACTGCTTTGCAGTGCCTCCTTCCCACTCCTTGGAGTGGTTTATAAACCCTATTTCCAAATACTTTCCTACTTAGACTAACCTGTGTTGTATGCTAATTATGTGCAATAAACAGAGTGACTCGTTAATTGAACGCTGGCTACAATTTGTGTGAATAGCTATAATCTTGTGATTTTCACCTAGCCTCAACACAGGGACCCCGCAACAGTCTGGCTCAGCTTGATTAATTTTGGGGTGTGTGTGAGGTGATATCAAGGTCTTTCATTTGTCTGACTGTTGAACTGTTGAATTGTAATGGCTTCCTTCTCTGTTATCACCCTTCTCTGTCAATCAAGGACATAGGGCTAGATAACCTTTGTGGAATTTTTGACCTCTAAAATCCTATAGCTATGCTATATAGTATGGCATCACCGACTCAATGGACATGAGTTTGAGCAAACTCTGGGAGATGGTGAAGGACAGGGAAGCCTGGTGTGCTTCAGTCCCTGGGGTCATAAAGAGTCAGACATGACTAAGTCAAGACTGAACAATAACACCAGTGCTACAGTATTGGAAACTAGAAAATAAAAAGATGTGCTACAGTCTACCTTCTCCTAGTCCCACTCATCACCCTCAAACATCTCTTCTGTCTTCTCTCACCTTGCCAAATATATGTAGGGCAAGGGAAAATAATTTCCTCTCTGCTCTTCTGAGTTCTTGGCTGAGGTTTCCATAATAAAAGTCAGATTGATATCAGAAAGACAGAAGTTTATCAACATGTATATTTCGTGTACACATAGGAGACATCCAGGGAAAAGTGACTTAACTCAATGTTGTAGCCTAGGATTCTGTCTTATATAGTACCTTTAACAAAGAACAATAAATTTGTGGAAAATTCCAGGAAAGGAAAACAATTTAAGACTTCCAAAGATAAAGACTAGTTTGTAAAGTTTGGTGTGTTGATTGCTCTGGTGGTTTTTCTAGGCTAATAGGATCTAAAGTTGTCTCCAAGGATAACTGTTCTTCTTCCTGGGAAAGAGGGCAGGAGAGATAAAGATTTTCATTCTACTTTAAGAATCTGCCGAGAATGCAGGAGACTTGGGTTCAATCCATGGGTCTGGAGGATCCCCTGGAGAAGAAAATGGCTACCCACTGTAGTATTCTTCCCTGGAGAATTCCATAGACAGAGGAGCCAGTAGACTATGCAGTCCATGGGTGGAAAGGAGTGGGACATGACTGAATGACTAACACTTACACTTTTAGGCAAATAGGGAATTACAGACCGCTTTTCTTGCATCTGCTTCTTCTCAACTGCGTTTGGTTCAAAATAATCCTTGTGCCAAGTGGCATATTTTGGTGGGGCATAATCTGCTACCCTTCATTTGTTTCAAAATTATTTATTTATTTATTTGGAAATCCAAAGGCAACTCTGTTTACTATTTCAAATCTTCTGATAAATGCTCAAGATCTGTGTATTTTTTTTTAAATTGCTTTATTTCCTCTGCCTTTTATTTCTCAAGAATTTCAAGTTTTTCTCTTTACCACTAGTTTTCAGAAATTTGATTTTGCTGTTCCTTGGCATGGTCTTCTTTGAGTTTTCTTTTAGGTTCTGTTGATGTTCTTCAAAATATTATGATTTCTGTTTTTTCAAATGTTTTCTTGATGTCTTTCCTCTCTTTTCTTTCTGACACTCCGATTGCATGTATTTTGGAAAGCTTGATATTGTCCCTTAGGTCACTGATGCTCTTCAGGTCTGTCTTCTCGCCATGTTCAATTTTGGAAAAAATTTCTACTTCAGTGTCTTCAGATACAGTGATTGTTCTTTTTTGTCCTATCTAATCAGTCATTAATCTCACCACATTATATTTTTTAATTTTATATATTGTATTTTTTGTATCTAGTTGTTGCAAGTGGGTCTTTTAAAAATATTTCCCTTTTCTTTTATCATACTTCCCTCTACCTTCTAAAACATATGGAGCATATTTATAAAAGCAGTTTTAACATTCTTATCTGATAATGTCACCTTCTCTGTCATTTCTGGCTCTCTGTTTACTGACTCATATTTCTCCTCGTATGGGTCATAATAACCTGTATGCATCCCAGTGTTTTCATTGGATGCTGAACATTATGAATTTTCTATTGTTAAACACTTGAATTTTTTTTTCCTTTTCAATGGTATTTAACATTTGTCCTGGAAGATAGTTATATTACTTGAGTTTGACTTGATATTTTTGAGACTTTAAAGTTATTTTAGGGTAGGTCCAGGCGAAGTTTCAGTCTAAGACGAATTGTGAACTCCAAAAAGAAAGCTCTACCTTCTAAGAACTCTACTTGATGCCACCCAGGGTAGTAAGTTTTTTACCCCCTGGCCCAGTGGCTCAGATGGTAAAAAAACCTGCCTGCAATGCAGAGACCTGGGATGGATCCCTGTGTCAGGAAGATCCCCTGGAGAAGGGAATGGCTACCCACTCCAGTATTCTTGCCTGGAGAATTCCATGGACAGAGGAGGCTGGTGGCTATAGGGTAGAAAAGAGACATGATTGAGCAACTAACACTTTCACTTTCACTTTGGAAGAAGTGTAAATTATTTACACAGTGAACTCTTAGAATTGTTCTACCTACTTCTTTCCAGTGGTTCATTTCCTAGCCTCAGCTGGTTTCATTCTCATAAACATAGATCAGTACTCACCCAAAGACTTGTGGAGACTCTCTGTGTATATATAGTGTTCTCTGGGAAATTCTCTCTTCTCTGGTACACTGCCTGTTCATTCCATTTCCATCAATATCTATAAACACTTATCTCTGTCTCTTTTATAGAATGAGGCTGCTGGGTCTGCTTTGGGTTCTATTTCTCTGTAGTAATTACTGCCTGGAAACTGCCTTCAGGCCATACAATAACCTTAAACCACTGTAGTACTCATCCTGTTTTCCTTTTCCTAGGTATCATAGTCACGCATGCCCATTGTCCAATGTCTGAGAATGCTTCATGAATACGTTTTTCCACTTTTCTATTTGATTAAGGGTATAGGGTAAATACATTTTCTGTAACATGGCCATGTAGGATTTCTTCCCTTCCTTTTATAGAAGATAGGTAGGTAGATAGGTAGGTAGGTAGGTAGCTGCCTCTTTCCTATTTTCTCCTTCAGAATTGTTTTGGTATCATTTTTAAGATTATGCTGAATGTTTCAGTCACCTTTTCTCAAGTGCCCTTTTAAATATGCTCACTGTGGTGGCAAGTACATCAGTATCGTATTATCAAAGTATATTTGGTTAAGTCTCTGAAATGTGCTAATCTTGGGGACCCAGGAGCTAAGTTTAACATTACTAGGGTTTGTTTTTTTTTTCTCTCCAGAAAAATGTAGAACGGCTTGTGTATCTAAGTAGGGGGGTGGGGAGCTGGGGGGATGTAATGATATCACACAATCACACATATAATGAAAGCAAAGCTTGAGGAAATAGAAGCTGTCTTACAGATTTCACAGTAAATCTCACAGGTTAAAAAAATCACAAGGCAGAAAGCATTTCTCCATTTCTTGTCTTAACAAGTAAAACAAGTATCTAGACTTATTCAGATTTGGGCATTGTCAACTATAATCCATGGGTCGCAGAGTCAGACACAACTGAGCAACTGAACTGAACAATAATCCTACTATTTTTTTTTACCTGTTTATAAGAAAAAACAAACCCAGTCCCTGTCTGTACTGTATCAATTTTCAAATAAACAACAACAACAAAATAACAGCACTGCATGAGCTCTTCTATTCAGTAATTTATACAGGAGAAAATATTTTGGGTGTTAAATTTTTCATGCCATATTGAACAAGGGAGTGATGAGCTAATACCTGTAGTGGTTTATTTTATATTCAGAAAAAGTGACCAACACATTTAAGGTAGATGGAAATATTTTTTTCTAAAGTTAATTGCCATTTGAAAAATTAATAATCTGTGGAATTCAGGTCTAAAACAAAGCTGCTGTGTGGATTCTTGAGCAATTTTGAGTTCATAAAAAGGCATCATATTGAATTATTTACTTTTCTTTCTTCCCTTTGGCTTCCTGAGCATTCAGGTTTGCTTCCAGCATACTGGAAAAATTAACACTAATGTTCCTTGAAACAAGATATTCATAATACCAAATAACATGAATTTAGAAAAGCATTTAACTCAGTTGGACATACACATTTGTCTAATCATTCTGCCAAATATCTGCATATTTACTCATAACCCATGTCTTTTTTTAAAATTGAAGTATGGTTCATTTCCAATGTTGCGTTAACTTCTGTATAGCAAAGTGATTTAGTTATGCACATGTATACATTTTTAAAATATTCTTTCCCATTATGATTTATCTCAGGATATTGAATATAGTTCCCTGTGCTATACAGTAGGACTTTGCTATTTATCTATTCTATGTATAACAGATTGCATCTGATAAGCTCAAGCTCTCAGTCCCTCCTTTCCCCACTCCCTTGGCAACCACAGGTCTGTTCTCTATGTCTGTGAGTCTGTTTCTGCTTCATAGATAGGTTCCTTTGTGTCATATTTTAGATTCCACATATATGTGATATGTAATATTTGTTTTTTCCTTTTTGACTTACTTCCTTTAGTATGATAATCTCTAGATCAAACCATGTTGCTACAGATGACATTATTTCATTCTTTTTTATAGCTGTGTAGTATTCCATTGCATATATGTGTCTATGTGTGTATATATATATATATATATATATATATATATATATATATTCCCTATCTTCTTTATCAGTTCATTTGTTGATGGACATTTAGGTTGTTTCCATGCCTTAGCTATTATGAATAGTGCTTCTATAAACATAGGAATGCATATATCTCTTTGAATTATAGTTTTGTCTAGATACTATAGTTTCATCTAGATACCTAAGAGTTGGATTGCTGGATCATACGGTAATCCTAGTTTTAGTTTTTAATAAAGCTCCATATTGTTTTCCACAGTGGCTATACCAACTTACCTTTCCACCAACAGTGTAAAAGTGTTCCCTTTTCTCCGCCTCCTCTCTAGTATTTATTCTTTATAGAGTATTTAATGATGGCCATTCTGACTGGTGTGAGGTGGTACTTCATTGCGATTTTGATATGCTTTTCTCTAAAATTTAGTCATATTGAGCATTTTTTCATGTGCTTATTGGCCATCTGTATGTCTTTGGAGGCATATATATTTAGATATTCTGCTCTTTTGGAATTGAATTATTTGTTTTCTATTGTTGAGTTGATAACCTATGTCTTTATTACAGGTATAATAATTGTAAAAGGACTGAGTTTATTCAGGGAGGATTGGTGATTCCAAGAGATGTGAAAAGATTTAACTTCTGCCTTAGTTTGAAAACAATGACAACAGTAACAAATATCTGAGTAGGTAATTTTGACAATTTAAGACACTACCTTCAAATTTAATATTTTCTCCACAGCTAGATTTACATATTTTACTATGAGATGAATTTGCCTGCAATGCAAGAGACCTGGGTTTGATTCCTGGGTTGGAAAGATTCCCTGGAGAAGCGAATGGCTACCCACTTCAATACTCTTGCCTGGAGAATTCCATGGACAGAGAAGCCCAGCAGAATACAGTTCACGAGGTCACAAAGAGTCAGACATGACTGTGCTTTCACTTTTTCACTTTCAAAGTAGTTTAACAGATGTTTAAGGGAAGTCTTTGTATTGGGAATTAGGAATATATGAATGTAGTCTGAATTAAGCACTAAACATAAATGATTAGACATAAATTCTTCAAGTTTATCTTTAAGTTACACAGAGCCCAAGAAAATTGGGTCTTGAGAGCCAGCATGCTTTAAAGTGCTCCACAAAACAAAAATAAAGAGTTAGCCTTGGATAATTAAATTCCCATTGAATCAGTATGGGGGAGGAGTTGGCGGGCAGCATCAAGAGAGTTTGCCCTATATATTTGAGTAAGTTCAGTTCAGTTCAGTCGGTCACTCATGTCCATGTCTTTGTGACCCCATGGACTGCAGCATGCCAGGCCTCCCTGTCCATCACCAACTCCTGGAGCTTGCTCAAGCTCATGTCCATCACATTGGTAATGCCATCCAGCCATCTTATCCTCTGTCATCCCCTTCTTCTCCCACCTTCAATCTTGCCCAGCATCAGGGTCTTTTCAAATGAGTCAGTTTTTCACATAAGGAGGCCAAAGTATCGGAGTTTCAGCTTCATCATCAGTCACTAATAAATATTCAGGACTGATTTCCTTTAGGATGGACTGGTTGGATCTCCTTGCAGTCCAAGAGACTCTCAAGAGTCTTCTCCAACACCACGGTTCAAAAGCATCAATTCTTCAGCACTCAGCTTTCCTTATAGTCCAACTCTGACATCCATATGCGACTACTGGAAAAACCGTAACTTTGACTAGATGGACCTTTGCTTTTTAATATGATATCTAGGTGGGTCATACCTTTTCTTCCAAGGAGAAAGCATCTTTTAATTTCATGGCTGCAATTGCCATCTGCAGTGATTTTGGAGCCCAAGAAAATAAAGTCTATCACTGTTTCCATTGTTTCCCCATTTGTTTGCCATGAAGTGATGGGACTGGATGCTATGATCTTAGTTTTCTGAATGTTGAGTTTTAAGCCAACTTTTTCACTCTCCTCTTTCACTTTCATCAAGAGGCTCTTTAGCTCCTCTTCTCCTTCTGCCATAAGGGTGGTGTCATCTCCGTATCTAAGGTTATTGATATTTCTCCCAGCAATCTTGATTCAAGCTTGTGCTTCATCCAGCTCAACATTTCTCATGATGTACTCTGCATATAAGTTAAATAAGCAGGGTGACAATATACAGCTCTGAGGTACTCCTCCGCCTATTTGGAACCAGTCTGTTGTTCTATGTCCAGTTCTAACTGCTGCTTCCTGACCTGCATACAGATTTCTCAGGAGGCAGGTCGAGTGGTCTGGTATTCCCATCTCTTTCAGAATTTTCCACAGTTAGTTGTGATCCATAGTCAAAGGCTTTGGCATAGTCAGTAAATAAGTAGATGTTTTTCTGCAACTCTCTTGCTTTTTCAATGATCCAACAGATGTTGGCAATTTGATCTTGGATGCCTCTGCCTTTTCTAAATCCAGCTTGAACATCTGGAAGTTCACGGTTCACATGTTGCTGAAGCCTGGCTTTCTGAATTTTGAGTATTACTTTACTAGCATGTGAGATTGAGTGCAGTTGTATGGTAGTCTGAGCATTCTTTGGCATTGCCTTTCTTTGGGATTGGAAAGAAAACTGACCTTTTCAGTCCTGTGGCCACTGCTGAGTTTTCTAAATTTGCTGGCATATTGAGTGCAGCATTTTCACAGCATTGTCTTTTAGGATTTGAAATTGCTCAGCTGGAATTCTGTCACCTCCCCTAGCTTTGTTCGTAGTGATGCTTCCTAAGGCCCACTTGACTTCACATTCCAGGATGTCTGGCTCTAGGTGAGTGATCACACTATCGTGGTTATCTGGGTTGTGAAGATCGTTTTTGTACACTACTTCTGTGTATTCTTGCCATCTCTTCTTAATGTCTTCTGCTTCCATTAGGTCCATACCATTTCTGTCCTTTATTGTGCCCATCTTTGCATGAAATATTCCCTTGGTATCTCTAACTTTCTTGAAGAGATCTCTAGTCTTTCCCATTCTATTATTTTCCTCTATTTCTTTGCACTGATCACTGAGGAAGGCTGTGTTATCTCTCCTTGTTATTTTTTAGAACTCTGCATTCAGATGGGTATATCTTTCCTTTTCTCCTTTGCATTTAGCTTCTCTTCTTTTCTTAGCTACTTGTAAGGCCTCCTCAGACAATCATTTTGCTTTTTTGTGTTTCTTTTTCTTGGGGATGGTCTTGATCACAGTCTCTTGTACGATGTCATCAATCTCCATCTATATTTCATCAGGTACTCTGTCTATCAGATCTAATCCCTTGAATCTATTTCTCACTTCCACTGTATAGTTGTAAGTGATTTGATTTACATCATACCTTAATAGTCTAGTGGTTTTTCCTACTTTCTTCGATTTAAGTCTGAATTTGGCAAGAAGGAGTTCATGATCTAAGCCACACTCACTCCCAGTCTTGTTTTTGCTGACTGTATAGAGCATTTCCATCTCTGGCTGCAAAGAATATAATCAATCTGATTTCATTATTGACCATCTGGTTATGTCCATGTGTGGAGTCTTCTCCTGAGTAAGTAGATTTTTGTAAAGCACTAGAGATTAATAAATATTTATCAAGCATCTCCTGTTAGAACAGTGGTTAACACATTAGAATTTCTGTCATCATTAAGTTATGTTTTAGGGGCGAAAATAGACAATGAATTCAATACAATAAAGATTTTAGTTATTTTCATTGCTAAAGATAATTGGCAGAATAAAATATGGTGGAGTAATTGGCTGGTGGAAGGATTCTGCTTAGAATGGCTAGATTTAATCTCTCTGAGGTTCCATGTGAGTTGGGATCAAAGTGATGAGAAGGCATTCATGCAGAAATGTGGACAGAGAATTTTAAGTAGAAGGGAACAGCGAGTGTGGGTTCCTTGATGTAGCATCATAATCAGTAGTAGACCTGAAGCTGGAGATGTAGTTAGAACCATTTAGGCTATACTAAGGAGTTTAAACTCTATTGTAAATAGAATGGTGTTCTACTGGTTAAGTTTAGGCAAAGCAATGACATGGTCTGCTGTACTTTTTGTTTGTTTGTTTTTATAATTATATTTATTTATTTTTGGTGGTGCTGGGTCTTCACTGCTGCGTGCCAGCTTTCTGTAGTCATGGTGAGAGGGGGCTACCTATTTGGGCCGCATGGATTTCCTATTGCGGTGGCTGCTTGTGTTGCAGAGCATGAGCTCTAAGACACCCGGGCTTCAGTAGTTGCAGCACCTCGGCTCAGTACTTGTGGCTCCCGGGCTCTCCAGCCCAGACTCAGGAGTTGTGGTGCATGGACTTAGCAGCTCCAAAGCATGTGGGGTCTTCCTGGACCAGGGATTGAACTCATGTCTTCTGCATCGGCCGGTGGACACTTCACCACTGAGCCTCCCGGGAAGTCCTGTTGTACTTTGATAAAAGGTTCTTCTGACTGCCCTTGGAAAAAACAGGAGACTTGTTGGAGGTCATGGGAAATGGTCATTGGACTAAGCAGAGTATTTGTAAACTGTGCTGTCGAGACCAGCTCGACAAGTAGGGTTTCCGAAAGCACAATAGGGAGAAAGAATGAGAAACTAGAGACAAGAATTCAGAGAAAAATGAGCATCTGGAACCAACACCGCTCCAAGGTGAAGGGGCTGACACTGAATCCAGGGCAGCTTTATTATACTTTCAGCCGTGAACGAAGGAATATGCGGGGAGTTAAACTACAACTCATGTGGCCTTCAGGGCCAAAGAACAAAATGATCATTAACCATTGAGTAATTAAGAAACAGTAATCAATAACAGATCAGTAACTCAGACTAATATTCTTATCTATAGTTTTTCCACTGGACACTTAAACATGTGACTCTGAGACGCCAGTTGAGAAATAGTCTGGGGTCAGTTTTTTGAACCCAGGATCATATCTTGTTTTCAAAATTATGAACTGTTCCCTCTGAACTTGTTCCAAGAGTCTCATGCCTTATAGCATCCAGTTTATCAATAATTATAAATTTCTTTTGTGGCTCTTGCCAGGGCCTGCTTTGCTTTTATTCTTCCTGTCTCCTACACTGGGCTAAGATTTGAGGTGTATTTTAGAAGGAAATTGACACTAACATTCTTGATGGACAAAAATGAATAATTTAGGAAATAGGTTATATGTGAATATTGGGTAATTAATCTTGATGAAAAAAACTTGGGAAAATTCTTATTTTATCACTTATTATATATACAAAGAATTCATTCAATAGGTTATTTTAGAGCTTGGAATGTTTGAGTTAGTACTGGAAATGTGGAAGAGGTAGTCACTTATAAACCTGATTTTAGAGGAAAGCTCTGGTTTGGTAAATTAAATTTGACAGCCATCAGTGAGGTGACAGGACTGATGACATCTAGTTTGAAAATATAGAAAGAAAGGAGAAAAAAATCCAAGGACGAAATCTTGTGGCAGCCCAGCATTTACATGTAGGTCTTGTGGAGGAAGAGATACCAGCAAAGGAGATTGAAAAGCATTGTGTAAGGATGCAGGAAGAAAATGACTCAGATATTTTTACTTCCATTAATATAGTCTCAATTAGTTTCGATTTCCATTCATGATCACTAATAGTTGCTACTTTTTTTTTGTCAAAAATGATTTTCCTTCCTCCTTTTCCCACTCCAATTGTATATTTAAGGCCATTTAACCTATTCTCAAAGATTTAACATAAACTAAAAACACTGAGTTCAGTTTTCCAATCCAGTTATTTCTTGTAAATACAGAAGAATATTGAAGAAAGTCCCTTTTCTCTGGGGTAGATTGTTTGCAAAAAGGCCCTGGTTTTTCCCTCCCTCTATTCATGTTCTTAATATTTGACTTGTGAAACTCTTTTCATCAAGGTGTGGAATCTACAATCTGTCCTTCAAATATGAGCCAGCTTAGGACTTGCTTTGATCAATAAAATATGTTGGAAATGACTTTATCCTAATTATGTGTATAGGCCACAAGAGGCTTTTGACTGCTCTGCTCTTGCTCTCTGAATTCTGCCCAGTCACCATGTTATCTAACCCAGCTAACCCCTTATAAGATCACAGATACAGGAATGAGTGCATCTGAAATTGGAAGAACCACCTACTTGAATCCCAGCCAGGTTTTTAACTTACAATATCGTGAGCCAAATACAAGTTGTTATTTTAGTTATTAAGACTTCCCTGGTGGCTCAGATGGAAGCATCTGCCTACAATGTGGGAGACCCAGGTTCAATCCCTGGGTCAGGAAGATCCCCTGGAGAAGGAAATGACAACCCATTCCAGTCCCCTTGCCTGGAAAATCCCATGGACAGAGGAGTGTGGTAGGCTGCAGTCTATGAGGTTGCAAAGAGTGGACATGACTGAGTGACTTCACTTAGTTATTAATGATGAGCGGGTCTGTTACATAGTGATAGCAAACCGATACACAGTTGCATCCATTTTTAGCACCTGATACAAATAGAGAAGTGGAATGGCACTGGCTTCAACTGAAATTTTGGAATGTGGCAAAACTAGGATCTGACTAGATTATATTCTAATATTCATGCAAATTGCCAGTGAGTCAGTATGGGAATGGTTGGCTGGGAGAGAGAAGCTTGAGTTCTAGCCAGGTCTTGGACATTGAATTCACTGAGGTTCTTTGAACATACCACCTTACTTTACCGATTTTCTTTTCCCACATATTTAAAATTTAGGGTTAGGAAGAGATTTTGCATATTCCCATTCAGCTTCACTATGGAATTCTCCTTGGGGTTGACACAGACAACTCAGTATTTGCTAGATTTGATGCAATGTAAGAATAGACTTGATTGATTAAACTTTGAGCCTTTCATGACTCTGACAAAAACACTTCTTTCACTTCCAAATTTTAGCTCAATTTAACCAATCACTCAATATACCCATGTCTATATCCTTGACCACCTACACAGAAAACCATTTAACTATATTAGGAGTTCAATATAGGAAAGCTATGGATCTTAAAGGAGCTTCCCTGGTGGCTCAATGGTAAAGAATCTACCTGCCAGTGCAAGAGACATGGGTTCAATCCCTGGATCAGAAAGATCCCCTGAAGAAGGAAATGGTAACCCACTCCAGTATTCTTGCCTGGGAAATCCCATGGACAGAGGAGGCTGGTGGACTACCATCCATGGGGTTGCAAAAGAGTTGAACATGACTTAGTAACTAAATAACAACAACAATGGATCTTAAAAGAGACCTCTCTCCTAAATTAACAAGATCAGTGTTTGATTTGAATATTTCTTAAATTTGAATTACAACCCTCTCAAAAAAATCTCCTCTGTTCAGCTCTCAGCTTCCCTAATAGATCAGTTGGTAAAGAACTCACCTGCAATGCAGGAGACCTTGGTTCAGTTCCTGGGTCGGGAAGATCTGCTGGAGAAGGGATAGGCTACCCACTCCAGTATTCTTGGGCTTCCCTGGTGGCTCATCAGGTAAAGAATCCACCTGCAATGCGGGAGACCTGAGTTAGTCCCTGTGTTGGGAAGATCCCCTGGAGAACGGAAGGGCTACCCACTCCAGTATTCTGGCCTGGAGCATTCCATGGACCATATAGTCCATGGGGTCACAGAGTTGGACACGACTGAGCGACTTTCACTCAGGTATCAGAGACATCCTTTAGTGCTACCAATACGTTTCCCTAAATTCTCTTTCATTTAACTTTGTCCCTCAAAAACAGAAATATACAAGTTAGCAGCAACCTTGTATTGTTTATCATTTCCTGAGCTTTTCACACAGGCTTCCCCTGATGTGAGGATTTGAATTTGCTGAGCATATTCATGTCCTCTGTTCTTAGGGCAGTCAGGTTAAGCCTGAGCAGCTGGGATCCCCAGGATCGTCACCTCCCACCATTTACATCCTCGCCTTTACCCCCTGTGCTGTAAAAAAGCAGCGCAGTACTCTCTGTGTTCTCTGCAGTGAAAGCATGGAGGAACACTTCTTTGGTGTACTGGAGTCACTGGAATATGTTGAGGGTGGGGTTTTTGTGTGTGTGTGTTTGTGTTTTTTGATAGATTTCAGTATCTTTTTCTTTGACAAGACATGGTCCTCCCTTCTTCCTTCAAATTTCACTTATCATTCAGAACTTAAATCAAGTCCCAGTCCTTCAGTGAAAGTTTCCCACTTACTTTCACCTACACTTCATTGTCCAGTCTCTTAACCTAAACTCTTCCTGTTTGCCTACCACAATGGCAGTTATTTAATAATAAAAATCACCATATCTTCAACTCATACAAAACTATGCTAACTTAGTATTGTCTCATAGTATATATCATAGGGCTGGTTCACATAGTGGCATCTTAATTAAATGTGTATTTGCTGGCTAATAAAGCAAAGAATTTGATAAAAAACAGACACTTGTATTCAAAAGGTTAAAATGGGTAAAGGGGGAAAAGAAGTTTCTCAAGCAAGGTGTAATTCTCTAAAAGGCAGGTGTGAATGAAGGACATAGAGATGATGACCAAGAAGGAAATTAAATATACCAAAAAATCAGTTAGTGACCAAAACACAGAAGATTAAGCACATTAAAGAAATCAGCGCATTATGAAACTTCAAGTGTGTCTAAGCATTTTCATTAAGGGTTTATGATTCTTGAAAGTATTTACAGTCTTTGTACCAAGCATGACACAGGTAGTTCTTTGACTGTTGTCTCAAGAATATGTATAATTTTCACAGAATAAGACTATATACATGCTTATTGGGTATCTACTGTAAGCCAGAATATAATAGTCAAAGTACAATTATAAGAGATAATTTTTGATCTCCATAAAATTCTATCTACCAAGATGTTCATGGAGCATCATTTTACATAATAAAATAATTTAACTACCCGATACTGTGGGGAATAAAAATAATGTTTAATAATAATAATAACACATTTGATATAAATTATACTACTTATTAATTGATACATATGTGTATTATGTGCTATATTAAATAATATAATATAAATAGCAATAATCTAATATTTAGAGGAGAACAATATTTTGTAGACTATTTAATTGTACTCTTTATATATTATGTTGAGAAATTTAAAATGTCAGTTTGACTCTCACTTATACTAAAGGCAAGGGCAAGATATTACTTCAATCTATTTTATGACAAAGATTTTTCAGAGTTTGGACAACCAGAGAAAACCAAAGAAACACAAGTGAGATAAATTTGGCATCTTGAAAGAGAACATTTTTCCTCATTCAGAATATTTTTTTCCTTTTTAAAAATCCATTACAAGCCAAGGCATTTCTCAAGATTAATTCATTGTCAGATGTTAATCTGTTTTTTTGTGTGTGTGAGAGGAAGAAAAAGTGACATCTGGAGTTACATTTCTACAAGGAAACGATGCCCAGTCATAAAGTGATAAGCAATATTAACAGAGCATTATATTTCCTCATCTATAGATGACCTTTAAAGAGAACTGTAGTTATTATTTCACAATATTCTTTCATTTATTAGCTGTCCCTTTCCTGAGTTCATTTGCTATTATACAGCAGAAATATAGATGCTTGGCATAAAAAATAGAGAAATATGATTTAACCATTATAATGGCTCAAGACTTTCAAGTCTAATTTAATTTTTTGCTCATTATATGAAGGGGGTGAAGCTGATGGTAACTCTAGGCCAGGCAATTTAGGAGAGAAATCCAGACAACTTTATCTCTGACCGTTAAATTAGTCATAAAGGACATTTTATTTTTCAGACTTCTTGAAAGTTCATTAAAGTGATTGGATAGGCTTGTAGGATTGCATTATGAGATATTATTGTTGGGGAAGTCATCTAGGTCATGAGTAAAATGACTGATTTGGACAGTAATAAATGTTAAGAAAGTGTCATTTTTTTTCTCTTATTCATCTAAATCCCCACTATCAAATATTAAAAAGAAAGACTCTCAGGATGGCTGATGAATTAAGCTTCCAAAAAATGAAATCTTGCTATGCGAGCTTGAATAGAAGTCTAGAAATGAACCAGTCTAAATCTCTAGATAGAAGAAATACAATTTGCTTTTATTCTTTCCTATTGAATATTGATTAGGAATTGATGTGCAAGTTCTCAACACTCTAGAGGATGCAGAGATAATATTTTAACTTCTCATTTACTCTGAACCTTTCTCCATAAGGATTAAAGAAGCTTCAAATCATTCTCCAATATAATTACTAACTTTTTCATTTTCCTTTTGTTTTCAACTTTTCTCCTGTCCTTAACTGCTTTTAAGTGCTATTTTTGTCTTGTTTTTCCTAAAGGACAGTTATTTTCAGGGAAGCGGAAATATTGGAAAGGTACTTACTTCTATGGAACCAGAAAAATTCAGTCTTATGTTCATCTCAGCTGGAGTTAGAAAAATTACCTTATAGTTAGTGTAAACAGATAAAATTTGATCAGGGCACCACTTAAGACAATATGGGGTGAGCCTCCTAGCATGTTTTTTTCCCATCACTTTAGAATGCAAGTTAGTTTAGTCCTCCCAGAGTTTTGAGAACATTAGGAAAAAGGGGGAAAGTATGAGTTACATACCATGTGCGAGTCATTTAATTAGTTTTCTCTAAATCGCTCTGGTGATGAGTAAGTTGACTCAAAGTCAAGCACACACTCTAGTTACACAGCTAATAAACTGAGAATCTGAACTCAGGTTTGCAGAATTACAGGCCTATTCCACCATCACCCCCAGACATAATATGAATCTTAATTCCTTATTAAGTATCTCTCATTATCTTCTGGGACCTCTTCTAGTTTTGATCAATTTAGAGATTTTCATTTCTTTTCTAATTTGAGGCATTTCTCTCCTCGAGCCAAAGGCAGGTTTTCTTGTGAAGTAAATGTGAGGTCCTGGCTTCACTGCAGTGTGAAATGTCAATTCAGAAATAGCTAAAACATTCCAAAAGAAAACGGCTGCCTAGGATCATATCAAAGACATTGTAACTGGAGAGTTCCTAGTAACTATTTTTAAAAATTCAAAATGTAATCTGCTCAGATTCTACCCTATTATAACTTTATAGTGAATGAATCTTATTTTTTCTTTTGTTTAATTTTCATCAAAGTTTCCTTTTTGAGTTTATTATATGTTCAATTATTATATACATCTTTTCTCAGGAGTTGTTTTCCTGTACCAAATATTCTAGAATACAGAAGAGAAAACTTCTTTGTCCAATGGCAGAGCCAATCCTAATGAAGAGACTTCAAAAATTAAAAAAAAAAAAAAATCCGTTTACAGAGAAGGTGGCCAGAAAACCCAGAAATCATCTGGTCAAATATTTTCCTTCAGAAGACAAGAGACTGTCTTGGTAACTTGCTTCAGTCTCCAAAATTATATTTACCTTTTATAACATAATGGAGACTATAGCTGTTAATACTGGCCTAAATGTATAACCTGCTTATATTTTGCTGCTGCTCTTAAGAGACATTATTTGGTTTAATTGCTCTCATTGCTTTAGAGATGATGTTGACACCTAAAATCAATAGTGAAATTCTCACTTCTTCCTTCATCCTGCCTCTAAAAAACAAGTTCATCTCATATTTGCATGATTTGGTGGAGCTAGCCTCATGAATATCCTTCAAACTTCTCTCCTTTCTTGAGTGTTCAAATTGATTACCAGTCTGCAAAGGTGTTCTCGGAATATTGTTCTATTAAATGTATCCAGAAATAAATCTGACATACATGCCCTAAAAATTAACCAATGTGAATCTTCAGTAAGAGAAGGGAACTACCTTCTTAGTTTTAGTTTACTATATGTCATGTAGTAGGCTGAGGTCTTTTCCATATTATTTTCTTGAGTATTTATAATCATTAGCATGGTAGATGAATTTTTCTTCCCATTTTATACGTCAAACACTAAGGCACCGATAGGAAAACAAATTTTTTCCTAGTTCACAGGGCTATTAAATGGCAGAAGAACTTTCCAAAGCAATGTCTAATAATGACAAGCTGCTCTCCTGGGGTGCACAAGTGATATTCATTTTCCTAGTCCTCAAGAGTGTTGCCAGAATTCTGTTCATTGTTCTAAGAGGTTCATCAAGAACAATCATCCCTGTCATTTTGCAAAGGCACTTTCTTTGAGAACATAAATCCCTAGTACAATTTATTTGTTCTCATAATATCTACCCTGTGAACTATCTAATGCAGTTGTCTTCAAAATATTTAAAGGGACCATCAGCATTACTGGGCTTCTCTGGGGACTCAGCTGGTAAAGAATCTAACTGCAGTGCGAGAGACCTGGATTCAATAGTCTCTGCAGTGCAAGGAACTGCAGTGCGAGGTCCCAGGGTTGGGAAGATCCCCTGGAGAAGGGAAGAGCTACCCACTCCAGTATTCTGGCCTGGAGAATCCAGGGTCCCAAAGAGGTGGACACGATTGAGTGACTTTCACTTCACCAGCATTACTATACCCTGACGATTTGCTAGAGATGCAAATTCTCAGACTCCACATGAATACCATGCATCAAAAACTCTGGATATGAAGCCCAGCAATTTGTGTTTTAACAGGCTCTCCAGGAAATTCTGATAAACTTGAAATTTGAGAACCACTGACTTTGAGGTGATGCTAGTGGTAAAGAACCCACCTGCCAATGCAGGAAATGTAAGAGAAGCAGGTTTGATTCCTGAATTGGGAAGATCCCCTGGAGGAGGAAATGGCAAGCCACTCCAGTATTCTTGCCTGGAGACTCCCATGGACAGAGAGCCTGGCAGGCTATAGTCCATAGCGCTGCACAGAGTCAGACATGACTGAAGTGACTTAGCACACACATATGACCTAATTATTGACTTATGTAGCTGCCTAAATTCTGAATCTCTCAATGATATTTTTTTCCTCATGCTGTAGTAAAACAAGTAATATTCTGTAGAGCTTGGGATTGAGTTTTTCTGCTCTCCATACAAAATGGATTAGAGATCAGAACATTTCCCTTGAAAAGGTAGAGAGGGAACTTGTGAAATGTCTTATAATCTTGTATATCTAAAAAAGAGTTCCATCCATGGCAATCCCTTTTTCTCTCTCTCACATATCTGGGTTTTTAAACTGAGTGAACAGAGATTCAAATATCTGTATTGAGATAGTAAAAGGCAGACAATCGACACCGTCAAGAGAAATCATATTCTTGTGACAAATGTACAATAGCAAGAAAGAGAATAACAAAAGGCGACAGACTAGAAATGCCGTGGAACAAAACACTGTCTGCATGGAATTTGACACATTAGTTCCTTTGCCTCTCATTTTGATTTAAAGTAGGAAAATGCATTGAAAACTAAAAAAACCTATTGTCATTTGAAAAGTAAAGCATCTTGTGTGCTGTGCTCAGTCGCTTCAGTCACACCCAGCTCTGTGCAACCCTACAGAGCCCTACCAGGCTCCTCTGATCATGGGATTCTCTAGGCAACCATACTGGAGTAGGCGGCCATGCCCTCCTCCAGGGATTCTTTCCAATCCAGGGATCAAACCTGTGTCTCTTAAGTCTCCAGCATTGGCAGGCAGTTTCTTTACCACTAGCACCACCTGGGAAGCCCAAAGATCTTGGATACCACCCAAGTATTCAAGTATCCCATGGACAGAAGGGCCTGGCAGGGTTACAGTCCGTGGGGTCACAAAAGAGTCAGACATGACTGAGTGACTCCGCGTGCGCGCACACACACGCATGGAGATTACAGGAGAATAATGACGATCCAATCAAATAGTGTACCAATCATGTTTTTACATCACTTGTCACAGGGCCTCATTCTTCATAAGTAAAGAATAAATGTTCTATATTATAAAATGAAAGAAAATACCTATTAAATGCCTACCATGTCCTGGGAGCTTGGGGAAAATCAGTAAACAAGACTGTTATTATTGCTGAACACTGGAACTTAGAGGAGTCAAACGCAAGGGATGAATACTGAATCTTGGCAAACTGTTGGAAAGAGTGGCATTTTAAAATACTCTTCTAGGGACTTCTCTGGTGATTCAGTGGTTAAGAATCTGCCTTGCAACACAAGAGACGCTGGTTCAACCCCTGATTGGGGAACGAAGATCCTACAGAGCCGCAAAGCTGACACACCACAGCTACTGAGCCCATAAGCTCTAGAGCCCACATGTCAAAACTCGAGAGTACCTCTGCCACAACGAAGGAAACCCCATGATTCAAGGCAGATCCCAGGTGCCTTAACTGAGACCTCATGCAGCCAAATAAATAAATATTTAAAAAATAAAAAGTAAAAGTCTTCTCTCCCTCTAGCAGGGAGCCTGGAGGGCTACAGTCCGTAGGGTCGCACAGAGTCAGACACGACTGAAGCGGCTTAGCATGCATGCGTGCATCGCTCTAGCAGATGCTGTGGATTCCTGCACATTCTCTTGACTCTCGGTTCTGTCAGCTCTGAATCAAGTAGCAATCCATGCTCAGAGGGGTTGTACAAATTGAAAGGGTTTTATAGGAAGAAGGAGGGTGGGGCAAGAAGGTATTAGCAAAAGAAAAGAGAGCATTATTCTTAAGCCAAGACATCATCTTCCTTGGGGGAAGGGAACTTGGCAAAGGTTTTAGTGTGCTGCTTGCCTCTTCTTCCTCTGGAGGAACAGAGAAGGCCCATGGGTACAGATTATTTTACTGATGCCTAGACCAGAAGTTTCCAGACTGATTGACTAAGATTACATTTTTGGAAGAGGTTGAAACTGCAATTAGATCAGGTGTTAAATTCTAGGTTTTTAATCTTTGACTTTAGCCTGAAGGACACCATTTTGGCACTGTTTGTATCCTTGAGTACCTGTGACTCTCTGTGCCGCTGAAATCTTTTTGTTTTTTGGCCAAGGGGAACACCCTGGGCTAATACAAATGACAAGCCAGGAAAGCCAGACAGTTAATGCCCTAGTGAGGACTGTTTAGCCCAGGACAGATGGGGACTAGTGGATAAATAAGCTAGCTTCCTTGCTTCTCAATTTGGTTAATTAAAAGATGTGTTCTACTCTGTCCCCCAAGTTTCTACAGTGGGGTTGAGCTTCATTTACACAAAGCCTGATGGTTTGATTCTTGATCTTGGCCTTGCTCCCTGCCTCTCTTCTCCCCTTCCTTGTGTCTTTTGGTATCACCTCTCAGGTTACTTCTTACATTTGAAGTCTTGTTTCAGGGTTTGCTTCTCAGGGATCACAAACAAGACGACCACGTGTTGCTGTTCAGTCACTAAGTTGTGACCGACTCTTTGCAACCCCATAATCTGCAGCATGCCAGGCTTCCCTGCCCTCCGCTGTCTCCTGAAGTTTGCTCAAGTACACATCCGCTGAGTTGATGATGATGTCTAGCCGTCTCATCCTCTGCTGCCCTCTTCTTCTGCCTTCAATCTTTCTCATACGCAAGACAACCATACGCAAGGTCAAAGGATTTAATTTGTACTGACTGTTTTCTATGCCAAACTTGGAACCAGTCATCTCACGTGATTTTAGGTATTTCTCATAATAAACCATGAAACCCAGTAATCGTATCTCATTGTGCAGGTTATACAGTTTAGGTTGAGATACTAAGTAACTTGCTAACATTGTTATTATTCGTAAGTGGTAAGTGGTTGTTAGAAACCCATTATAATCCAGTTCCCATACTCTTCCCATTCCATCGTCACTTAACTTTGAACTTTCAAGGCAAACATCCCATAAAACACACAAAATTCAGTGCAGGAAATCTGAAGCTCTAATTGTCTTTTTTCAAAGATTCATGATCAAGTGTCCTCCCATCTAATACCTAGAAGCATGTTCAGAAGGGTTGTACAAATTGAAAGGTTTTTATAGGAAGAAGGAGGGTAGGGCAAGAAAGTATTAACAAAAGAAAAGAGAGGATTAATTTTGAAGCCCAGACACCATTTTCCTTGGGGGAAGGGAACTTGGCAAAGTTTTATTATGCTACTTGCCTCTTCTTCCTTTGGGGGTTAGTGAAGGCTCAGGGGCACAGATTATTTTACTGGTGCCTAGTCCAGAAATTTCCAGACTGACTGACTAAGATTACATTTTTGGAAGAGGTTGAAACTGTGATTAGGTCAGAAGTTAAGTTCTAGATTTTTTATCTTGGGGTTGGCCCAGAAGGTAAAGTGTCTGCCTGCAATGCGGGAGATCGGGGTTTGATCCCTGGGTTGGGAAAATCCCCTGGAGAAGGACATGGCAATCCATTCTGGTACTCTTGCATGGAAAATGCCATGGATGGAGAAGCCTGTAAGCTACAGTCTATGGGGTTGCAAAGAAGCGGACACGACTGAGCGACTTCACTTTCTTTTCTTTCTTAGCCATTTCATGACACCATTTTGGGCCTGTGTTTTTTGTTTGTTTGTTTGTTTTTGCTTTTCATAACCCTTGTAAGATTCAATTAAGTAAGTAAATAATCTTGCTGTGTATAGTCTTTTGCTTAAGATTGTGTGGTTGTATTTGACTTGACCAAAAGTATCTAGTATATGCATTTAAAAATAACCCTTCTGAGTGCATGCTCAATCATGGTCGACTTTTGTGACCCCGTAGACTGCAGCCGGCCAGGCTCCTCTGTCCATGGAACTTTTCAGGCAAGAATACTGGAGGGAGTTGCCATTTCCTCCTCCAGGGGATCTTCCTGACCCAGGGGTGGCAACGAACTCTCCTGAATTCTCAGGCAGATTCTTTACCACCTAACCACCTGGGAAGTCCAGTCGTTCTGTGAGGCATCATTTTTGCTGCTGAATTAGCAGCATGTGTGTGTGTAGGTATCATAGGGAAGGCAAGGTAATTTCCCCTGTGTTCTCAGAGTTTGGCTGAGAGCTCTTTCATAAAAGACAGAGTAAGAGGAAAAACCAACAGAAGTTAACATGTATGTCTCATACAATATAGACTATATCCAGGGGAAAAAAATGAGTCACCCCTCCAAGTGGCTTAGAATTTAGACTTAAATACCACTTAATAGGGAAAGGGGAGGGCGAGGTAGGCCTTTTAGTGGAGAGCAGATGATATTTAGGAAAGATGAATGGCTCTAAGAAGAAGAGATGAGTTAATGTCGTTTGTGACAAAGTTTTGGGATTTTGTATCAATTTTTCCTCTCCCCTCTTGTGATGAAAATCAATCCTCCTTAGTTGATGAAACTCTCAGGGAGGGGATTTAGACAATTGAAAGACTTTTGAAGGATCTGTCTTTAGGTAGATGAGGAGAGTTCAGAGAAAGCCTTTCCCTGCATTTGCTGTTTTTCAAGTGCCTACAACATGAAATAATCGATAAATCAAAGTGGCATATTTTGGGATGGCATGTTCTTCTGCCCTTCAATTTCTCTCTCTCTCTCTCAACTTATCTTATGGTCTGCATCTATCTATTGAGATGTGCCAGTGTTTTTGTAAGATGTTTTAAACATACCTATTCTCTTTTTTCTTTTTAGCTTCAGTTCAGTTCAGTTGCTCAGTAGTGTCCAATTCTTTGTGACCCCATGGACTTCAGCATGCCACATTTTCCTGTCCATCACCAACTCCCAGAGCTTGCTCAAACCCATGTCCATTGAGTCAGTGATGCCATTCAACCATCTCATCCTCCTGCCTTTGATCCTTCCCAGCATCAGGGTCTTTTATAATGAATCAGTTCTTTGCATGCTAGCTTACAGGTCTATTAATGGTCACTGCTAGCATGTAGCCCATTAACTTAAACCTTATTTAAGCTTCTGGTGGTTTTCTACAGATATCTCTAAGATGATGTTATATGATTGTTTTTTCCCTCCCCACAGGAGGAATCTAAGACAGAATGTTGGGGCTGCCTTCCAATGATTTCGTCTCAATTACAGAGTGCTGGCTTATGGCTCCATTTATAACTCCAGTTTTAGAAAGTGCTTTTTACAACTGAGAAGGACTTTTTGGGGGGTTCTTTTGCTACATCCCAAGGCACCTGGGATCTTATTTTCCCAACCAAGGTTTGAATGTGTGCCCCTACAATGACAATGCAGAGTGTTAACAACTGGAAGCCAGGGAAGTTCCTAATAAAGACTTTTTTAAAGGATATAATAAAATGTATGTTAACAAAACCCTGAGAAACATGTATTAAGGAGCTTGAAAACGTGATACTCATGTGTCCTCCTGCCATTTACTTATAAAGACTATTCTGGGCTTCAGGTTGACAGATAGAGGAAGTACTGATGTCCTGTTTTATAAGTTAAGCTCTAAGCTTCTTCATCTGTAGAGTGGGGGTAATGCCTACTTCATAGTGTTATTGTGAATATTAAACAAATCCACATCTGAAAATATTAGAGCAATGCCTGAAACTAGTAGACAATTAGATAGTGAACACATATTGGCCTATGATGCCATCTGAACACGTACTTAGATCTTGTAGTTTTATCTACACTTCCCTTAACTCATATATAGATTCATCAGTTATTCTTTCTTTACAGTTGTTGTTCTAAGCATATACCGTCCTCTTTCATTTCTCCACAGTTTTCTTTACAATGCGTCTCCTTCAAGATGGCTTTGATTTCCCTATGTTTTTGGCTGCTTAAGTCTTACCATTTCAGCACAATTTCAAATGTCACTTTTTCGTCACGTCTTCCCCAGTGACTCCCATGTTGTCTTTCTCTGATCTTTTTCACTTCTGATGAGTGTCAATTAAGAGCATTACAATGTTTCATCTTCTTTATCATTCTCAGTCTATTTCTGGTATTTCAATCTCTCTCCTCAGAAAGATTGCAGATTTTCTTGAGTATGTGACCTTATAATAACGTTTCATCTTCTCTAGAATGATTTCTAAAAATGTGATATTTGTTCAAACAGTGCTATATTGCTTCATTCATATGTAAATAAACTTCTGTTTCCCTGTTTCTAGTCTCTCTGCAATCTCACATCTTTCCCCAGGGCATTGTTGCAAGGCTCATTCTAAGCGCTACTGTTGTCAATGTCATCCTTCCTATTCATAAACTTCTGATGATTCCCAATAACCTTCACAGGAAACATCAAATTTTGAGGCCAGACATTAAAAATATCCTACAACCTTAACTTTATCTATCTCTCTCTAACTTTATTAAATTGCAGCTTTCTTAGGGAATGGTGTTTTTCTAAAGCCCATGCATTTCTTACTTATGTGCCAACTGCCTGAAAATCATCTCTTCTCCCCATTTTACAATGATCTGAATCTCATCTTTCTTACTATGAAGACTTACTGCTCTTACCTATGAGATTTTTCTTAATGCCTGTGAGAGTTTTGATGTCCTAACAACTTATTTGACACTTAGGATCATTACCACCATCATCTTATTACTAAGACAGTATTCACTGAGTACTAATTTGTGCCTGAAACTGACAAACACTTTGGGTTGCCTTATTTAATTGCATTTCTCATCCTGTACCTACCTTGTATTCAAACTTGACCCTTAAAGTCAGAGGTCCTATTTTACATTCTTATCACTGCCAAGTGTTGAACATGCCTCTGTTTTCAATGTGTTACTGTTGTTATTAGTGATTTTTTGCGTGTGTGATTACACACACACACGCACATTTTATTCATATTAGCTTTTGCTTTTGTTGTTCAGTTGCTAAGTTTTGTCCAACTATTTGTGACCCCATGGACTGTAGCATGCCAGGCTCCCCTGTTCTTCACTATTTCCTGGAGTTTGCTTAAATCCATGTCCATCGAGTCAGTGATGCTACAAAACCATTTCATCCTCTGCTGTCCTCTTCTTTTGCTTTCAATATATCCCAGCATCAGGCTCTTTTCCAATGAGTCTATTGGAGCTTCAGCCTCAGCCTCAGTCCTTCCAGTGAATGTTCAGGATTGATTTCCTTTAGGATTTAATGATTTGATCTCCTTGCAGTCCAAAGGAATCTCTCAAGAGTCTTCACAGCAGGACAGTTCAAAAGCATCAGTTCTTCAGGGCTCAGCGTTCTTTCTGGTCCAGTTCTCACATCCATATAAGACTACTGGAAAAACCATAGTTTTGACTATACAGACCTTTGTCGGCAAAGTGATGTCTCTGCTTTTTAATTCTCTGTATGGCCTTGATGTACTCTTTACCATTTCTTTCCTTTGTTGTTCTCATCCTTGCATGAAATGTTTCCTTGATCTCTCCATTTTTCTTGATGAGATCTCTATTTTTTCCCCTTCTGTTGTTTTCCTCTACTTCTTTGCATTGTTCATTGCGTTTCAGACTCTTTTGTTGACTATGATGGTTACTCCATTTCTTCTAAGGTATTCTTGGCCATAGTAGTAGATATAATCATTATCTGAATTAAATTCACCCATTCCTGTCCATTTTAGTTCACTGATTCCTGAAGTTTTGATATTTACTCATCTCATGCCATCTCCTGCTTGACTATGCCCAGTTTACCTGGATTCTTGGACTTTACGTTCCAATTTCCTACGTGATATTGTTCTTTACAGCATCTAACTGTACTTTCACTGTCCACAAATGAGCATTATTTCTACTTTGGCCTAGCCACTTCGTAATTTCTGGAGCTATTAGCAATTGCCTTCTGCTCTTCCCCAGCAGCATATTGGACAACTTCTGACCTGGGAGGCTCAATTTCCAGTGTCATATCTTTTGCCTTTTCATACTGTTCATGGGATTCCTGTGGCAAAAGTACTGGAGTACTGTTTGCCACTCCCTCTTCCAATGGACTACATTTTGTCAGAACTCTTCACTATGACCTGTCTGTCTTGGATGGACCTGCACAGCATGGCTCATAGGTTCATTGAGTTATGCAAACCCCTTTGCTACAACGAGGCTGTGATCCATGAAGGGGATATATTAACTTAGTGAATGTTTATTAATTAGAAACATTTATTATTCTTCCTTATCCAAGTGATAGTCTCATTCATGTGTGTTTATAAAATGCCTTAAGGAAAACTAAGTTCAAGTCATTGAAACTCTTGTCACAAGTTAATTCCTTCGTAGATGTATGTATTCAGCAAACATCGTATATTTGTATCTTCTGTGTGGGCTACAACAATAAATATGATCTGTCAGGAATATGTGCATTAGTAGTTACCAATAGTTATAACGTCATTTTGCCACAATGGTCAGCTCAGACATGTTAAAACATTCGAAGGAAGGGTGATCCAGTAGATTTGAATGGAAATAGTGTTGCTGAACCAAGCTTGGGTCTGCTTACCTGCACACAGTACAGCTAACCTATTGACATTGAGTTGTGGTGAAGGAAAGTGTAATGTTTATTGTAGGAGTCCTGAGTAGGGAGTGCTTGAGCACCTGGAACTCCCTGAGAGTTGCCAGGGGAGAATTTTTAGAGGCAAAATTTGGGGGAGGTCTGCAGGCTGTGTGATCTTCCTCTCATTGACTGGTGGTAAGGTGACAGGGTGGTGTTTCAGGAACCTCAGTCATCAGCCTTCCGGTTCCAGCCAGTCTGGGGTCCATGTGTTTGTGCTCAGCCTGAGGTGAGGGTATTAGTTCCTTAGAAGAACTCAGAGATGTGTATTAGGTTGTCATGTGTATATCTTCCAGGGGAACCAGGCCACTGACCCATGGCTGCACTATTGTCTCTTGACTTCCTTTCTTTTGCTTCTGCACCCCCTCGTTTTCCTAATTAATAACTGTTTGCATTCACCTTTTGGAACTCAGAGAAGGTGTAAGAAACTTGTTTTTTCCTACAAGCAAGAAATGTGGTGCCCGGACAGGCTTTTGCACTTGGGAGGGCTGCACAAGGTCCTGCTTCATTGCAATGGGAGAATTATTAGTTTGGGCTTCCTGGGTGGCGCAGATGGTAAAGAATCTGCTGCAATACAGCAGACCTGTGTTCGATCCCTGGGTCAGGAAAATCCCCTGGAGAAGGAATGGTTACCCACTCCAGTATTCTTGCCTGGAGAATTCCATGGACAGAGGAGCCTGGCGGGCGACAGTCCATGGGATTGCAGAACACTGGACACAACTGAATGACTAATACCTTCATTTTCACTTTAGTTCGGGATGACTTTCTGAAACTGAGGCTGTGTGAGCAGAAACATGGAATCCAAAATCATTTAGGACAAGAAAGTAGTTTAGATTAAAACCCAATAATGGCAGGAAGCCTTGGCAGGGTGTGATGGAAGAAACCAGACTATGTCACCCTAAAACATGCTACTGTGACATGAGATTATTTTGAATTAAGGCACTTAAAAAAGAAAAAAAAGCAGGTATACGAAGCACACTCTGATCATTCCCTTCTTCTTCCTGAAAGTGGGAGGTAGAACGCTCATATCAAAGATGTCCTTCCATATATTAAGAACAAGCAACATTGTTATTAACAAGAATAGGAAGTTGGAGTTCAGAGAAATCTCTATAAACAGACCTTGTTAAAGTAATTCTTATCTTCCTTTAGCCTCTCTAAATACTTTAGTCACTTTATCACGATTGTCTTTGTTCAACCAAGTATGTTGTTCAGTCTCTAAGTCATGTCCGATCTTTGAGACCCCATGAACTGCAGCTTCCCTGTCCTTCACTATCTCCTGGAGTTTGCTTAAACTCATGTCCATTGAGTCAGTGATGCCACCAAACCATCTCATCTTCTGTCGCCCCCTTCTCCTAGCATTTAAGTTTTTCCATATCTTTGTATCTGCATTTCTTATGTGTGTCACATAAAATGTAAATCACATAAATATATATGCTTTTCTGCTGTTAATTTATCTTATTTCAATTGAATTCTCACAGCCCTAGCTGGAAATTCTAAATGGGTAGAAGTTTTACCTCTCCAACAGTGATAGACTGATGAACAACAACAACAAAAAGACAAAAGTAAAAATAAATGCATTGTGATTAATCATATATAAGAAAAAATAAGAAAGATTTAAATCTAGAGAAGTTATTTGAAATTATTTCTTAAAGGGTCTTTTAGACAGAGAGATGTCATGGATTTTGTACTGAAGAAGTAACATTTTTAGATGTTTATTTGAGAGAATACCTTATATTTTTTATTTGAAGATGCACATATCAATTCTAAAACATTTTTTTGGACAGAGGTGTTATTCACCTAATACTTTGAATTGCTATTGATCTAGAAACATGATTTTAGAATCTTAAGAAGCATCGTCAACATTTCTTATGTGCCTCTTGGGTATAAATTTGGTTCTCTTAGTGGTGTTTCTTAAAGAATCAATTTGCTTCATATGAATATAAACTATACAACTTCAAATGCACTTTTCATGATTAAGGCTCCAGCTTTAATTATTTTCTTTTTATCACAGGTGGGCTGTCAAGGATTTAAACTATCATCTCAAGAAAAATAGGTCTTTTAGCTCACAGTACAGATGAACTCAGACCTGCTAAAACCATATGATTAACTTTAAAAGAAGATTTTATTTTTTTAAGGAAAACAACTATACCCCTCCCAAATTTGTATGTCAAAGCTCTCGAAACTTGAATCTGTCAGAATAGATATTTTGGTAGAGTTCAAAACAGTACCCATTCTGTGTGGGTATATGGTCTAAGCCTGATGTTCTCAAAGTACTACTGGGTTTCTTAACCTGTGATGTGCCATTTTGTGCCAGATAATCCTTTGTTGTAGGCGGTGGTCCTGTGCCTTGTAGGAGGTTTCACCATCTCAGTAGCTCCTTATCTCCCTGGCTGTGCCACCCAAAGAGGTCTGAGAAAGCAATGGTTTTGGGGGCCAACCCCTGCCCCCAGTTGAGAACCACTGATGTTATGGAAAATGTTCCATTGTTTAGAATATTGTACTCCATGTTCCTTTGAATCTGTAGGATCAAAACTTAGCAGCAGTTTTGAGAAACCAGCAGAGGACTCTAGAGAGGAAAGATAATTTTCCTTCTTCTCTTCTAGGTTCCCTGGCTGAAATCCCTCTATAATAAGAGACAGATTAATTTGAGAAAAACAAACAGAAATTTAATAACATGTATACTTCATGCATAGGCAGGAGATACCCAGGAAGACTGAGTAAAACTCTTCAAGATTGGTCCAAGCCACCACCTTAAATACCATCTTGCAAAGTAAAAGAAAGATTTATCACATATATTTCAATCTTCTTCTTTTCCACTGATTAAGAGGTTTTTGTGATTAGACTCATCCTTCTAGAAGAGACACCCTTACAACATTATAACACTGAGCAGAGTTCCATGTACTATACAGTTGTTGTTCACCTATTTTAAAAATGACAGTGTAAACATGTACACACTGAAAGTCAGCATTTGGATTTAAATGGTACTCTCTGCTCAATGTTATGTGGTAGCTTGGATGAGAGGGAAGTTTAGAGGAGAATGGATATGTGTATTTGTATTGCCGAAACTCATCACTATTCACCAGAAACTATCACAACATCGTTAATCAGCTATATTCCAATACAAAATACAGTGTTAAAAATTTTTAAATAAAAAGATTGTGCAATAAAAATAATCCTTATGCCAAAGTAGTGCATTCTGCTGCCCTTCAGGTCTCCTGCATGCTGCATCTGAGTCGCTTCAGTCGTGTCTGACTCTTTGACACCCTGTGGACTGTAGACCACTAGGCTCCCCTGTCCATGGGAATCTCCAGGCAAGAACATTGGAGTGAGTTGCCGTGTTCTCTTCCAGGGGACCTTCCTGACCCAGGGATTGAACCAGGGTCACTCGCAGCTCCTGCATTGCAGGTGGATTCTTTACCACTGAGCCACTGGGGATGCTATCAACACTTACAACATAATTTCAGGAAAAAATTTTACTAGTGTCAGTTTAAGATAAAAATTCTTGAAAATGAAGAATGTCCTCATTTTAGTTTTCTTTTTATACTGTGTCTTGAAGTGAGACCTATCAATTTCTCTGATTCCTGCATCATTCCACAAGACTGAAGTGATTTCATATATCCACTATTTGATTAAAAAGATAGTAGTGATCCTGATCAGTGTAAAAACAAATGAGTTATATATTAAAGGCTGTAAAAACTTCATCTATGACCTAGAGGAATAGAAAATAGAATGGAAAATAAGTAAAGTTTTGATGTATATATGACCTAAATTAGCAAAATCATGAACTTTGCAAATTCAGGGATGAAACCTAAAGTATTACTGACAAAATGAACCTGATGCAACTTAAGTATTATAAAAGGGGTAAAATCAATTTAGATGTAATTTTTCCTAGACAAATAATTATGTAAGGACCGCAAAACTTTGAATTAAGAACTTAAGCCTCCTTTTCTTTATCTGGAAGTGACTTAAAACAAACTCTCCAGACTTAATGTGGCCACATGCAGTGTAATTATTTTTAAATCACATACACAGCCTAGTTGGTCTCTTTTTTAAATGCAAATGAAACTCCAAGCAAAGTTTTTTTGTTTTTTTTTTTTAACCTTCCTTCCAGCAGCTGACCACATGTACTGTCCTTCTGGAAAAGAAAGTAAAGACAAGATAGGGTTCTAGGAATCTGCAGAAAGAGAGCTGTGGGAATGCACTCAGGCCCTCAGATTTGGCATAAATATTAAAGTGGAAACATTTGAGCTTAGAAGATTCAGAAAGAAATCTTTTTTTTTTTTTCAGAAAGAAATCTTATCTGACTAAAGCAGAACCTCTCAAAAATACAACTGCCATTAAGTGCCCCCTCTAAGGGAGTTTCCTATAAATCCAGCTGCCTTGGAAATAAACTGCCCACTTTCATTAGCATCAGTTCAGTTCAGTTCAGTCACTTAGTCGTGTCAGACTCTGTGACCCCATGAACCGCAGCACACCAGGCCTCCTGTCCATCACCCACTCCCAGAGTCTACACAAATCCATGTCCATAGAGTCGGTGATACCATTCAGCCACCTCATCCTCTGTCGTCCCTTTCTTCTCCTGCCCCCAATCCTTCACAGCATCAGGGTCTTTTCCAATGAGTCATCTCTTTGCATGAGGTAGTCAAATTACTGGAGTTTCAGCTTCAACATCAGTCCTTTCGATGAACACTCAGGACTCATCTCCTTTAGAATGGACTGGTTGGATCTCTTTTCAGTCCAAGGGACTCTCAAGAGTCTTCTCCAACACCACAGTTCAAAAGCATCAATTCTTCTGCACTCAGCTTTCTTCACCATCCAACTCTCACATCTGTACAGGACTACTGGAAAAACCATAGCCTTCACTAGACGGACCTTTGTTGGTAAAGTAATGTCTCTGCTTTTAAATATGCTGTCTAGGTTGGCCATAACTTTCCTTCCAAGGAGTAAGCGTCTTTTAATTTCATGGCTGCAAGCACCATCTGCAGTGATTTTGGAGCCCCCCAAAATCAAGTCTGACACTGTTTCCACTGTTTCCCCATTTATTTGCCATGAAGTGATGGGACCAGATGCCATGATCTTAGTTTTCTGAATGTTGACCTTTTAAGCCAACTTTTTCACTCTCCTCTTTCACTTTCATCAAGAGGCTTTTTAGTTCCTCTTCACTTTCTGCCATAAGGGTGGTGTCATCTGCATATCTGAAGTTATTGATATTTCTCCCAGCAATCTTGATTCTAGCTTGTGCCTCTTCCAGCTCAGCGTTTCTCATGATGTACTCTGCATACAAGTTAAATAAGCAGGGTGACAATATACAGCCTTGATATATACTCTTTTTCCTATTTGGAACCAGTCTGTTGTTCCATGTCCAGTTCTAGCTGTTGCTTCCTGACCTGCATACAGGTTTCTCAAGAGACAGGTCAGATGGTCTGGTATTTCCATCTCTTTAAGAATTTTCCACAGTTTATTGTGATCCACACAGTCAAAAGCTTTGGCATAGTCAATAAAGCAGTAATAGATGTTTTTCTGGAACTCTCTTGCTTATTCTATGATTCAGTGGATGTTGGCAATTTGATCTCTGGCAAAATAGAATCTCTCATACTTTCCCTCTGAAGTTCTAGAAACCTTCTTTTATTACGTTGATCTATATAAACCTTTACCTAGGGCTATTTCACAAATTACTCATCTCAAGCAACTCTCTGTGCATGTGTACATAAACCTTTTCTTTTCTCCTGTTAATCTATGTCATTTACATTGCAGACTCCAACCACTGGAACCAAACTGAAAGAGGAATAAGTTTTTCCTCCCAATAGAGTTGTGTATATGCCTTGACTATATTAGTACAACAGTGAGATTGAAATTCTGCCTACAATAAATTATCTTCACTATGCCTGCCAAGATATTTGAATTTTACTTACAATATAAATTGCAGATCACTAGGACTGAAAGATATCACTCTTTTACTGTTGTGGAAGAAATGAGACCTTGATGATTTTAAGCAATTGCTTGATGACGCATGACTGCGTTAGAAAAGTTGTAAGGGACACTGAGTTCTTCTAAATCTGAGGTGAACATAACTAGGGTTTCATTTCAGCCAATCCAGTTAGACCAGATTAAGAGAGTGGGCCAGAGGGATGCTGGGAACAGGAGGTTTCCTCACTAGAGCACTGTTTCCATCTTAACAATGAAGGCAGAGAATTAGACTTCCCACTCTCATTGATGATAAAGTCTGGAAACCAAAAAGGCAATTGTTAGTAGCCTTCATTAACAGAAGTTGCACTGTGATACCTACAGTGGTCCCAGAATACAGGCTAATTTGGGGACTAGGAGGTAGAGTAGGGAAAAAATTGAACCCAATTTAAATTGAAATTTGTACCAATTTTTAAAAATCTTTTTGCATGAATTATTTATGATGGCTTCTGGGGAAATTTTTTTATTCACTTATTCCATTCCACTTTATTAGAGCAACACAATTTCAATAAGCCCATGAAGCTAATCTAGCCAGCCACCCTGTGACTGAACGCTTGTAATTCATCATGCTTCCTGCGTTTATGGTGTTTGTCAGCATCATGAGCCATGTAAGAGTAATTACCATATCAATTTTATTTATCCAGCCCCAGTTTATTTGACCCTTTCCAAATAAATCCTTATATTTACAGTCCTTTCAAAAGGGACAACATAAATGTACTTCTGCACTAAATAAAACTAATGGCCCCTAGTGTGTCATAGAGATTCTTTGCCCATCTCTTTTCCTCTAGTAATATATTAAGATTTGATTTTCCCCCACTAAAACATTTTATTTAATTTCCCTAAGACAAAGCTGGCACATTGAAGTGGAGGAATAGACTACATGCCAAGTAGAATTCTGATGTGAGTTTTATGGAAAAGGGTATGTAGAAATCTGTGTGTGAACAGATTGGCTGCAAAATTACCAAGCAACCCAATAACACTGTATCAGGGCTGTCGCTTTTTCATGATTTGCTGAATCAATGGTTTATGGCATCTTAATTAGTGGTTCTGTCCAGGGAATTAGCTTGACTGTGTTATCAATCCAACCACTAACAGTATCAAAAACACTGGCTCAGACACTTTTCTAATTTTTTTTCTCCTTTGAATTTGATAAATTAAATTCATATTGCTCTTCTCCATTGAGCTAATTTGCTTTCTAAAAGAAGCCCATTGTTATTTATTATATGAGATCTCTTTGTACAACCAGTACAAAAGAATGTGAAGAAATTAGTACTAACATTAAAGAAAAAGGTTATGGCTAGGTGAATGCAATTGTTTTGTTCTTACTAGAAAATCCTTCCTATTCCAAAAAATCTACCAGCAAAATGAAGAGGTATTTTCCTTCTCCTTTTCCCTCAAAGTCTTATAGGATATTAAGGAATGAAATAATCATCTTTTTACTGTATGTTGATAATGCGTTAAAAAAAATAACCTTTTTATCATCTGCAGTCATCAACTTCTTAGCAATAGGAAAGTACTGGAAAGAGTGTTATTGTCAGGAGAGGTGTTTGTAATTCTGCAGTTTTCTGTATACCTTATTGCTGGTATCATTTTAACCAATAACTTGTTGCTGCTGTGTGCTTTACCAAAGTAAGGACCGACATGTTGTTGTTTGTGGTTTAGTTGCTACGTCGTATCCAACTCTTTGGATCCCATGGACTATAGCCCACCAGGCTCCTCTGTCCTTCGGATTTCCCAGGCAAGAATACTGGAGTAGATTGTCATGCCCGTCTCTGGGAGATCTTCCCAGCCCAGAGATCAAACTCATGCCTCTTCGTCTCCTGCTTTGGCAGGCAGGTTCTTTACCACTAGTGCCACCTGGGAAGCCTATATTAGTGCAATTATTTTCTCCTTGCCTCCTGTTGATTGTGTAGGGGAGGAAAAAACAACTTTCCTCTAACCCCCTGAGTTCTTGGCTGAGAACCCTGTAATAAAAGACAGATTAACAAGAGAAAAACAAACAAGTTTATTAGCATATATATCTCTTGTAGACTTGGGAGCTACTCAGGGAGAAATGAGGAACTCAATGCAATGGCTTAGAACTCTGTCTTCTACAGTATCTTCAACAAAGGTCGATATATCTGTGGAGAAATGAGAGCACAGAGGAAAGAAGTTTTAATCTTGTAAAGGTGACAAGCTATTAGAAGGTAAACTAATGGTAAAGAAAAACTTAATGGAACTTGTTATGTACATTCCTCAAGTGCCTTCTCCAAGCTGATAGGGGTTCAAGTTGTCTCTAGTGATTAATTTTGCTTTCTGGTATAGAAAGGAGGAAGGACACCTTTGAAAACTTATCTTCTGCTTTCAGGCAAATAAAGGGAAGACAGGGAGGTTGATTTTGTTCTTCTCAGTTGCTTTCAGCTCAAAGTATCCCAAGGCAAAAATGACATATTCTGCCATCCTTCGACAGATACCAGGTCATGGACAACTATTTCCCCTCCCACGACAGGCATGGATATGCTTGTCACAGATCCCTGATGGGTTTTATCAAATCTGTAACCTACATCTTCCCTTAAAGCATGGCTTTTCTTTTTTTTTCAGCTGTGCCATCTGGCAAGCGGAACTCTCCTGCCCAGGGATCCAATCCAGTCTTCCTGCATTGGAAGCATGGAGTCTTACCACTGGCCCACCAAGGAAGTCCTAAAGCATTTTGTTTGTTGAGTTTTTTAAATGACTTTCAGACTAGGTGATATATACATGGACTTCCAGAGGTATCTGGTGGCCAGTGGTATCTCTGATTTTAAAAATGTTTCAAGTTCCCATTTGGCAATATATATGCAGCAGGACAGATCGCTGTTACAAAATATTTGCCGCCTCTTTCTGGGGAAGGATTATGTTGCCTTACCCCATTGATGTTAGGCTTGGTTAACAAAATATGAGTTGAAGAGCTTTCATCACCAGTGTGTGCCTTGTCAAGTTCTACCGTAATAACCAGGGATGCTCCACCTAGAGGCTGTTCTGTCTGTATCAGCCCTAAAGTGAAGATGCCCCAAGATGGATGTCAGGTTCAATAAAGAGTGAACCTTTGCTGTAAATTAATGTATAAACTAGCTTAAGCTGGTATATACTGTACTTTATGGAGATCTGAGGAGAAGTAAAGGCAAACTGTTATTTGACAATAACACCTGTATTCCAGGCAATTTGCAGAAGCCAGTTCATTAAGTTATTGTTCAAAATACTAAGTGCAACCAAAACTGGAGTGAGGTATGTTTGGGATCCAGGATAAATTATTTTACTTTCAGTTCAGTTCAGTCTCTCAGTCATGTCTGACTCTTTGCAACCCCATGAATCACACCATGCCAGGCTTCCCTGTCCATCACCAACTCCCAGAGTCTACCCAAACCCATGTCCATTGAATTGGTGATGCCATCCAGCCATCTCATCCTCTGTCATCCCCTTCTCCTCCTGCCCCCAATCCTTCCCAGCATCAGGGTCTTTTCCAATGAATCATCTCTTCACATGAGGTGGCCAAAGTACTGGAGTTTCAGCTTCAACATCGGTCCTTCCAATGAACACCCAGGACTGATCTCCTTTAGGATGAACTGGTTGGATCTCCTTGCAGTCCAAGGGACTCTCAAGAGTCTTCTCCAACACCACAGTTCAAAAGCGTCATTTCTTCGGTGCTCATTTTACTTTTACTTTCTCTCAATTCAGCCAAAGATTAGCTCTTCTTTCCCTGAACCTGAATGACTCTGTTTGCTTTATGGTTTTCTAGTTATTCCTTTTTGTTCTGTTCCAAGCTTGTGGACATCTTACTCTAGAGGAGTTGCCATCATTTGAATATGAAAGAGGGAAGAAAAGCAAAATGTAGTTCCTCAACATAGTGTGTCTGTTCTCAACCAAGGTGAGCAGTACATGTACTAAGATTCCTAACTACAAGCTGTACTTATCAGATATACGAAGGAGGCAACCACCAAGTACACATATCCCCAAACTGTGGGTAATGCTTTCGGTGGTGTGATTTGGGACGGGGTTTCCCTCTCATATGGCATCACATGTCATATGTGTAGAAGTGGGGGAGGGGAGAGCCTCCGCTAAGCTAGGTGGTATAGGTTTCCCACAAGAAAAAGGTTTTTTTTTATAAGAAGGGGTGACAAAAACAGTGGCTTGACCAGAGCATTGCTTATGCCTTCTTTGGTTGGGTGTCTGGTGGCCAGATGGAAACTGACCCTTTAGCGTGCAGTGTGTCTCCTCTGGAGTTCACGTCTTCACTAATAGCATGAGAAGTGTAAGTCTGGACAGTTAAGCCTGGGCATAGTTGAATACCATCTGATCAAATATCACAACCTATTGATAAAGCAAAACTGAGGTTAATTGCTTTTCTTGGTAAGAGAAAACTCAGCTTCCAAAGCTGGGGCAGTGTCTCAGAGGGGAGAATGAAGGGTTGGGAGTTTCTGATCATTGAAAGCTAGGGTATATCTTTCAGTGTCAGAAGTAGGGTGGGCTAGGGGAGGCTTAATCAGAATTGTATGATCTTGTATTGTGCTGTGTTTAGTTACTTAGTCATGTCCCCCTCTTTGCAACACCATAGTCTGCCAGGCTCCTCCGTCCATAGGAATTCTCCAGGCAAGAATAGTGGAGTGAGAGGGATGGAATTGGGAAGGAGGTGGGAGGGGGGTTCTGGAAGGGGAACACATGTATACCCATGGTGGATTCATGTCAATGTATGACAAAACCAACACGATAATGTAAAGAAAAAAATAATTAATTAAAAAAAAGAAAGAAAAGTATTTAAATCATCAAAAAAAAAAAAAGAATACTGGAGTGTGTTGCATGCCCTCCTCCAGGGGATTTCCCAACCCAGGGATTGAACCCAGGTTTCCTGCACTGCAGGCAGATTCTTTACTGTCTGAGCTACTAGGGAAGCCCAATTATAACTGGGTAACAACCATGATAAAACAGTTAAGAATTGGTAGAAACTTCAAGGCAAGATCTTCTAGGCTAGAGGTTCAGAAGAATCTTAGGGCATAACTGTCTATTGATGCATTCTGTTGAGAGTAGATAGATACATCAGGAAGTCTCTGTAATGAGCAGTCAAGTTATTTACCTGGGAAGAGACTTATGGAATAATAAAGTTATGCTCATGAAAGCAATGGAATAATTAAGAGAAAACTTTGTTTCTCAGTATCCAAGCCACATGTGGAAATGTATGTTTTTTGGGGGGTTTTGTTTGTTTTTTAATATTTATTTGGCTGCACTGAGTCTTCTTGTGTCCTGTGGAATCTTTTAACTTCAGCCTGCAGGCTTAGTTGCAGCATGTGGGATCTAGTTCCTTGACCAGGGATTGAACCTGGGCCTCCAGAATTGGGAGAATGGCGTCTTAGCCACCGGACCACCAGGGAGATCCTGGGGATATCTGAACTTAATTCTCAACATCCTTTGATCTAAAATGATGACCTAGTATAATTATATAAAACTAATTTTAAAATCATTCAAACAGGTAAATAGTCATTTAAGATGATAAATAAACTTATTTTGCATATGTGAAAATGTAAATAAGGTAAAAAATTGAAAGAGAAACAAAGGTAAAATTTCTTTTAAAAGCTTGGATAAAGAAATATGTTCTATCACTGTTCTGGCTATTTTCAGTGCAGATGATTTTCATTCAACTAATATTTAAATTTATATATCCTTTACTATTGAGAAGACATGTTTTGACCTCATTTAGACTTTCCTTCTTGTTTTTGGAGAGGCCTCTCTCTGCTTATTGCTCTTATCTTTCTGAAGCAGCTTCTACCTTCGAGCGCTATTCCTTGGTATTATTTCCTTCAGTTTTTTCTTTCTGGCATTCCTCTGCTCTTAGCATGGAAACATAAACCTAGCTCTCCTCATTCCTATTATTTTCTTCTGATGCACTCAATAGCATGTAATGTTGCCTTGATTTAGGTAACCTGGGTTACCTAACGTGAATTTTGAAAGTTCCAATATTTTAGGGTCACAGCCATTTTTGATACTGCTTATTAATCTCTGTGGGCATGCTATATTTTGAAACTCTTAGAATAGGATTCAGTTGATGAGTAGCTAGAAAATGCTCTGTAAATGAACACTGCAGCCTAGTGTTTCAGAGAACCAAAACATAACTATTGCGTAAAACATACAAAACCATAGTGTAAATAAGAGTAAGTATGGAAAAAAGCCATTGTGAGTTCATGAAAAATCTATAAATATCTCCCTGTTGTGACTTTAGGACCATTTCTTGACTACATTTAGAGTGATAACCATTACTACAACTAAGGAAACTAATCATATAATTAGTTTTTCTAAAAACCTATATAATCTCTTATCCATTCCAGCACACCAGGATGTTCAATGAGACCTGGAGTAAGCAGCAAAAGCCCTTCCACTCTCCTGATGCTTGGCAGAGAACAAGATTTCATTGTGGTTATTGTTGTTCAGTCACTAAGTCCTGTCTGACCCTTTGCAACCGACCCCATGGACTGCAGCATGCCAGGCTTCCCTGTTTGTTACTATCTCCCAGAACTTGCTCAAACTCACATCCATTGAGTTGGTAATGCTCTCTCTCTGTTTCATCCTCTGTCACCCTCTTATCCTTTTGCCTTTAATCTTTCCCAGCATCAGGGTCTTTTCCAACGAGTTGGCTCTCAGCATCAGATGGCCAAAGTATTGGAGCTTCAGTCCTTCTGATGAATATTTAGGGTTCATGTCCTTTAGGATTGATTGGTTTGTTCTTTTTGCAGTCCAAAGGGTTCTCAAGAGTCTTCTCCAGCACCACAATTGAAAAGCATCAGTTCTTCAGCTCTCAGCCTTCTTTATGGTCCAACTTTCACATCCATACATGACTACTGGGAAGATCATAGCTTTGACTATATGGACCTTTGTCTCAAAGTGATGTGTTTGATTTATAATATTCTGTCTAGGTTTGTCACACAGCAAGCTTATTTCAGTGAATTGAACTTTTCACATACTGTGTGTGCATGCTAAGTAGCTTCAGTCGTGTCCAAATCTTTGCAATCCCATGGACTGTATCCCACTGAGCTCCTCTGTCCATGGAATTTTCCAGGCAAGAATACTGGAGTAGGTTGTCATTCCCATCCCATCAGTGGGATCCCAGGGGATCTGTTCCAGAGCTCAAACCCACATCTGTTACATCTGCACTGGCAGGTGAGTTCCTTACCACTAGTGCCACCTGGGAAGCCCTTTCCATATGCCATTGCCCTACATATATCAGTTTATCAGGTCATTGGATGGTGATGGAATGAACATTGGTGTACCCATCAGGATGCCTGTGGTCTAGTCCTGCCTTTGCCACCAGCAAGATCTGCCACCTAAGACACCTTATATAAGCCTCTAGGAGATTTCAGTCTTATGATCAGTAAAACAAGGAGTTTAGACGAGACAGAATCTAGAGTTCTAAAACTGCATGCTCAGAATTCAAAAAGACTTCATCTCAGGAAATCAGGGTTTATAGCACAGACCAACCTCTCACAGACCAGCCTCTCTCTATTGTCAGTGGTTGCTTGGACGGTTGTGTTGAGGAGTGTGATAGGCTGAATAGGTGTGTAGGATATCTGTCCATTCACAAATACCAAGATATCCATGACCTCATCCTTGGAAACTGTGAATGTTACCTTATATGACATAAAGGGTTTTGCATATGAGATTAATTTAAAAATCTTAAAAAGAAAAATTCAGGTGAGGATATTATTCTGGATTATCTGGATAGGCACTAAATGTATTCTTATGAAAGACAGGCAAATTTGATTACAAAAGAGGAGAAGGGTATGGGACCACACTGCTTGCTTTTGTGAACTAAAATGTTAGAAATAGTTACTTGACTGGAAAAAAAATTTTTTAACTGTTTATTTGAGTATTGTTTGAACTGCAGTTGAGAGACACAAATTCAAGAAACACTTGAATTGTGTTGCACCTGACTACAAAATAGGGGAGGCTTATAAAGCAAAAAGTGGCAAGATTACATTTACATGAGTTATTTATCAAGAATTGTAATCGGAGCTGGCAAGAAGGAAGAGTGTTCATTAAATAAGAATTGGTTGGGGCTTGAAATGGTTGCATAGTTACAAAGGGAGAACTTGAAACTATAAGGTTGCATCTGGTAGATGTGAATATGGCTGGTGGTGTCCTTGGCTCTGGTATAGTGCAAAGGAAGTTCAAGTTCTCAGTGGTACAGAGACTTGTCTGGGACCTCAGTGGCTGCTGACTCCGTTGTATATGTCTGTAGTGAGATTCCTCCATCATAATTTAAATTTGTCATCATTCTGAAGGTGCGTGAAGGGACAGTAAGTCACAAGTTACAACGAATGCAGCTCTGGAAGCTTGAAGAGACAACTAAAGAGATCATCTTCTGAAGCTTCAGAGGAATGTAGCCCTGTGGCATTGTAATTTTAGACATCTAACCAGGACCATAAGAGACTAAATTTGTATTGCTTTAAGCCTCTAAGTTGGTGGAGTTTCTTACAACAACATAGGGAAGTAATTCAAGAAGGATGGTGAAGTCTTGTTGACCTTAGGAGGCATGTGGATCAGGATATATTTGACATAGTCCATTCTGACTGATGGAGAAGGAAATGGCAACCCACTCCAGTATTCTTGCCTAGAGAATCCTGTGGCTAGAGGAGCCTGATGGGCTGCCATCCATGGGGTTGCAGAGAGTCGGACATGACTGAAGCGACTTAGCGTGCATGCATGCATTGGAGAGGGAAATGGCAACCCACTCCATATTCTTGCCTGGAGAATCCCATGGACAGAGGAGCCTGGTGGGCTGCCGTCTATGGTGTCGCACAGAGTCGGACACGACTGAAACGACTTAGCAGCAGCAGCAGTAGCATTCCGAATGAAGTAAGTGATGGTGATTGCTTTATTGTCCCCTAGCTGGAATTTCTTGCTTTGAAGACTAAATCTGAATATGTAAAAACAGCTTTGTAATAAACTTGCATTTTCTGTTTTAATCTGAATTTTTTACTCTTATGCACAGCATCTGGTATATGCTGATAGGTTGCTCCTCAGCTTTCCCTAAAAGTTGTGGCTACAGGTAATATTTACAGGCTTAGGGTGCCTACGTGAATGAATAACTTTCAACATTTACCTCATTCAATTGGAGTTTATTGAATGTTTTAGAAGTTTATTATTAATTATTTTAAAATAATAATTATTAATTATTATTAAAATTAGAAGTTTATATACTTCTAACCTATATCATGTATCAGAATACTTTAAGAAGTTTATAAAAGCACATGCCTAGATCTCAACTCCATGTACTATCCAACAGTAATGAGTATCAAGACTATAAAGAATAAAAAGCTTTATTAGGAGTCTTAAGGATTACAGTCTGGGAGACATTGGAGGAGGAAATGGCAATCCACTCCAGTATTCTTACTTGGAGAATCCCATGGACAGAGGAGCCTTGCAGTCCATGGTATTGCAAGAGTCAGACACAATTTAACGACTAAACCATGACCACCAGGAGACAGAGATTCAGATAAAACCAAAAGAAGTGTTGAGGAAAGAGAAAGAATCATGGACTTTAACAGACGAAATTCACAAGGTTGTTAAAGTTGCCCAGTGAGAATTATAATCGACTCTGATGCAAGTCAGGGATTATTTGTCCTTAAAGAATCATGAGTCGTTTGAGAGTAATGATTGGATAAGTGTCTTGAGTTGAACAATAAGTGGTCAACAGGTCATATTTTGTCGTGGCTGAGATGTGGGTAAGTCACACTTCCTCCATAGCCTCTTGGCTCCCCTGTAGAGCACTCTCTTATTAATACTGATCCCATATTTATTTTTCTTTCACAGTAGCCAAATTTTCTTAAGTGTTTATATATCACCACTGGGATGATAAAATACACAAAAAGTTGAAAACAACTGATTTACCAAGTCACTGCCATTGAGTGGTGTAACTTGAAAGTGAAAATTGCTCAGTCGTGTCTGACTCTTTGTGACCCCATCGACTGTAGCCCACAGGGCTCCTCTGTCCATGGAATTCTCCAGGCCAGAATATTGGAGTGGGTAGCCATTCCTTCTTCCAGAGTATTACTTGAAGCTCTACCCCCAAATAGCTTCTTGTATAACAGATTTAACACACTTATGGTTCTATCTTTGTCATAATACCCATGCTCCTGTGATGGTAAATATAGGTAAAGCCATGCCAAAAATGCTCAGAAATTTTCCTTGAAACTGCATTAAATAATGCTAAATATGAGATTCATGACTAAAATGCTATTTCAGGGAATTGCCAGTCTGTCTTAGGCTGGATGGCATCTCATCAAATTTGATGTAATCTGTTTGCTGACTGGAGAGACCAAAAATATTGCTGTTCTATCCCAATTTACACAAACATTAAATTGAATCATATGAAATTACTGTTTTTGTAAGTCAGAAATATTTGAATGTTGGCAATTCCATATGGTTGAAACTATTAAATGAATTCATTAGTAAACAAACTCTAATAAAAAAAGCTAAATTACTCCAATACATTTAAAGAAATTAAATTTAGTAAGTAGATAAATAGTAGTATAGCTTCTAGGTTATTGAAAATAAGCCAGCAGGTAAAAAAATAAGTTGAAGTTAAAACTCGATGTATTATTGTCTTTGCTGATTTTCTTCAACTTTCCTCAGACATAAATTTGCTTTATTCTCTATAATGAATTTGTACATGTTAATTAAATGCATTGTATAAATGAATAACAATCACAAATCACAAATTTTGTGTGTGTATATGAAATCTTTCATTATGCTCTGTACTATAAATGGATTTTTTGTATATATTATGAGGATTGGGCCAGGTGTAGCTGCAGTATAATAGAAATATTATTGGAACTGGAGAGAAAGCCTTTCTTGGGTTGGAGGTGAGATCTGATATTTGCTTTAATTTCCTCATCCGAAAAGTGGGAAAAATATTAGTATTGACCATCTAAAATTGTTGTAAGACTCAAATAAGATAATGTATATGGAGGTATTTGTAAATCATTAAATACTGTAATGTAGCATGGTGTATATGAAATAATACATGCCAAGGAGTCACCATCAGTGCATGAATAGACTAACATTTCTAGAATACTATCTGGGTGCATTTTTAAAAAATTCACAAACAGAACTAGTCTATGCATTGACAAAGAAGATTTACTCTTTCTTAAGAATACACAGCTAATAAGTATGAATGATTAGTGTGAAAAAGTGTATGTCTGTTAATAAAATAGCAAGGTAAGGTGGTGTTGGTGGTAAAGAACCTGCCTGCCAATGTGAGACATAAGAGACCTGAGTTCAACCCCTGGGTTGGAAAGATCCCCTAGAGAGGGCATGGCAACCCACTCCAGTATTCTTGCCAGGAGAATCCCACAGACAGAGCAGCCTGTAGGACTACAGACCATAGGTCACAAAGAGTCAGCACGACTGAGGTAACTTAGCAAGCACAAAAATCTTTAACGATGACATTTCAAACAGAATAGCTGCTTTTACAAATATCTTTTAGTATGTGGCTTATTTTTTCATTCTCTTCAAAGTGTCTTTTGTGGAGTGGAAAGTTTTTTGTTTTTTTTTTTTAGCTTTTTATATTGTTCTGGGGAATAGCTGATTTGCTGTAGTAGTTTCATGTGAATAGCCAAGGGACTCAGCCATAAATGTACAAAAGACACACTTGAAAAAGGATCGTTATCCAAAATATACAAATAACTTTCAAAACTGAACAATAAGAAAACAAAGAACCCAATCTAAAAACTGGGATATTTCTGCAGTGGTCCAGTGGCCAAGACTCTGTCCTTCCAATGCAGTGTATGTGGGTTCGATCCCTAATAAGGGAACTAGAATCCCATGTGCCAAATGGCACAGGCAATAAAGAAATACCTGCCAGGCTCCTCTACTGTAGCCCCCCAGGCTCCTCTGTCCATGGGATTCTCCAGGCAAGAATACTGGAGTGCGTTGCCATGTCCTCCTCCAGGGGATCTTCCCAACTCAGGGATTGAACCCAGGTATCTTGCATTGCAGGTGGATTCTTTACCATCTGAGCCACCAAGGAAACCCAACAAAAAGAACAGTTACTTTTTTAATTTAAAGAATTATTATAATCTTCACTCCTTACTTCTGCTGTCTAAATAAAAGGCACAGTCTAATTTCTGTCAGCAATAAAATATCTTGCCCATGAATTGTAATCTTTCTGAATTGTCATGTGTTCAGAATCCAGGCTAAGAAGAAGCATATTATCTATGGTTTCTCTCTAAGTACCAACCCCCCGCATCCCAAACCTGGATAGAATCCAGTCAAAGGAGATCTTACCTGTATCTTGTTCACTAAATTCCTGTTTTCTGATTTGAGAAATTTTCATCACAATTGTCATCAAAAGGAACTGTTTTCCAGAGATATTTTTATCATACATTCTCAAAGAATTTCTCCTTTTTTTCTAGAGCACTTCACTCAATGCAATTTGTTGATAAATAAGTGGATAATTTTACTTTTCTGTTCAAAATTATCAGAGATCTGATGTCTCACTCTAGAAGGCATAAGCTGCATCCAGGCATCTCTTGGTAAGAGGTGTCACTTAGCTAAGCAGTTCACACTAAGTTCAATACCAAATCCATAAAAAATGCTCCATATCTTAGAGTAATTGTGGTGGTTGTATTTGTCTTGATAACTAAATCCCCTTCTCTTAAGCCTAGAATTTGTTAAACTAAATTCCTATCACTCTGATCTAATTCATGACTGCTGGACTACAAGTTGGGCAGAATTATATTATCAAATCATGCTGATATCTGACAGTGTTAGGATATATTACAAACTTAATAAAACAAAATTGTTGTATATAGTTTTAGACCAGAATGAGAGCAAATATATTTAATATATCTCTAATTTTAGGTGAGCTTATAGACCTTTTTAAATAGTTAAAATTTTAAATTGAAAGCAGAAGTCTTAAAAAACCTGAATATGCACTTGATTTTTTATTATATTTTTCATTTCAGAATGTCTTTTTTAAAAGATGCTTCATTAAAATTTGCTTAGATAAATAGGATAATGTTGAAAATATAAGGTAAGAAAATAGTAATTCAGTGGACACTTTTGAACTTACCATCAAGTTCATGAAACAGAACTTTCCATTTACCTTTAATACTGCAATAAGCTTTTGTTTTGCATATAATTTTTCCTTTTGTTAAAATGTGATCACATGTTCATCCTTGTTGACGTGTGTGTGTGTGTGTGTGTGTGCGTGTGTGTGTGTGTGTGTGTGTGTGTTCAGTTGTGTCCAACTTTTTGTGACCCCAGGGGCTTTAGCCCCCCAGGCTCCTCTGTCCATGGGATTCTTACATGAGAAAACTGAAGTTGGTTGTCATTTCCATCTGTAGGGGGTCTTGTTGACCCAAGGATCAAACCCCCGTGTCTCCTGCATTGGCAGATGGGTTCTTTACCTCTGAGCCACCAAGGAAGCCCTTAGGACTGCTTACTAGAACTTAATTTCCTGGTGAATTACCTTATAAGCAAAACCAGGATTTCTTGAGTTCAATCTCCTACAAGATAATTCATCTCCATGCTCCTTGCTACCTGTAGAGACCTGTTATTGTTTCTGATCTGGCAATGTTTGAATTGGTTCTTGGTTACCCTTCTGAACCTATATCCATCAGGCTGTCAGTACAGCCATCCACATTTACATAACTAATGACAATCCTGCTTGGTGTCAATTCAGCTTGTGCTATGACTCGAGATCTCATTTACACACTGGTGACCTTCCAAATTTCACTTCTGTTAATTTAATCTGTAGGTCCTTCAAATTCAAATTGTAAGATTCCTGCCTCTCCAGAGAAATGCTCTCAAGACTCTAGTTCGTACTGCTATCTAATTTTTTTTTTTTTTTTTGCTTTTATTCATGACCTCAGCTGTTCATTTACTATCTTACTGATGAACAGTCTTTGCTCTGATATGTAGGCATCCTTGTCACCTCACTCCTTTATACCATGGTAGCTATGAAAACTCTGCTGATTGTCTCAGATAACTCTGCTATGTTGCCTAAGATACTGCTGGTGCCCATATTGAACCACCAAATTTTCTGTTTTGATGGAACTGATTAATTCTTCAAGGTTATTCCTTTTAGTGAAGTAAGTAGATTTTGCCTATTTTTTTAAAAAATGAATTAATTGAATTACTGGTTGTTTGACTGGATTGACTATACTGTTTTGAGTTTAGGATAGAAACAGTCTCTGGTTTCCCCTTTTAACAATAATAATCAGAAAAGTCTAGGTAGCAGTCATCATGAGAAGCTAGGTGGGCTTTGTTTAACAGTGGGAAATACATTGCTTTCTCTAATCAGCATTCTTATGAAACGTACCTGACACTGAAGCTCAGGATGCTGAACGGGACTCCAGAGTCCGGCTCCTAATTCTGTCCCTTCCTAGCTGGCTGTTGAGTCTCGGTGTCTCCATTTGTAAGCTTTTCTGTGGACTGTAGCCTGTCAGGCTCCTCTGTCTATAGGATTCTTCAAGCAAGAATACTGGAGTGGGTTGTCATGCCCTCCTCCAGGGAATCTTCCCAACCCAGGGATCGAACCCATGTTTCTTATGTCTCCTGCATTGGCAGGCAGGTTTTTTGCCATTAGTGTTAATTGGGAAGCCCTTGTAAACCTTATGTAATATCAGTTCACAGAGTCATGGGGGATGTAATAGATGCAGAGCACCGAGAACTGTGTCTAGGAGAGAGGAAACACTGAATTCTAGCTAATTTTTCCTATTCTCATCCTATTAATGGTAAAAAATAGATGAAAACTCAAGAAAAGATGTCCATTTTGACCTCACCAAAGAGTACTTCTTTCCAGGAACACTCTGAATCCCCGTAGACTGTCTGACTTTGCTCCAGGCTGCTGAGTTCACTCTTCTGGCTCGTGTCGGATTTTGTTGTTGGTGGCAGAAACATTGCAGAGCTCCCTGCTGTTTGGAAAATAAGAGCAGTAGGGTGTGTAGTAAGGGCATCAAAAGGTGACAACTGCCAGTCCGGGTAGAAGTGCAAGGCCCTGGGCTTTGCTTTTGGGATTGCAGCCTTTCTGCCTCTACACCAGGGAAAAATGTGTTTCCACCTGTGATAATAAAAGAGAGTAACTTAAGATCCCCCAGAGAAGGGTGGTCCCAGTACCCCTAAATGAAAGCAAATCACAGTTTCTTGGAGAAGAGTACCGGGAGAAGTAATAAAAGAATAAACAGAAGACAAGAATTTCCAGTTTTGATAGAAGTGCTGTAGCCTAAGTTTGCTGATTGAAAACATCCTATTAAGAGAAGCATATAAACACAAAAGTATTTTAAAGGAAAATAGACCGTGCAGGTAAGCCACTTGGTGCACTCCTTCTTTGAGATTGAGTCTCTATACCTGTAAAATTAGGTGCAGTTTATGATCTCTCAGTTCTTATTGCTCTGACATTCCTTGACTCCGAAGCATAAGAATCTGTTTGCATTACAGCAGGCGGTATCTCTGGAAAGGCTTTGGATCAATGGTGGAACCAGGGCAGCATCACTATTGGCAGAAAGCATGATGAGTATGACTTAGCCTGCTTCCCAGAGCTCCTGCAAAAGATCCTCAGCCAGATTCCTGGGGCATCTGAACCAGTGCCTGGCCTTAGGCTTGGCCTTCTTCCAGAGCTGCCAAGTGGTACCTTTGTGACCTGACTGTGTTAATCATGAGTTGGGTACTTTGTGAAGTATATTAGCTCACTGAAACCTCTGGACCAAGACCAGGTTTGCTTTGTGGAAATAAATGGACATGGGAAAGAAATATGTTCTCCCTTTTATGCAGGCTTATGATTACTATCTGCCGCATAAGCATGGGAGATATTAAGTCAGATTGTGTTCCTGAAGCATCAATCAATCCATCAATCACTCGGTCAACGTATGTATATATGTAAAAAATCCTCAGTACATAATTAGACTAGACGGTAGATGTTAGACTAGGTCTGTGTCAGCAGCGTGTTGAAGAGATTAGATATGAAGTCCTACTCTGTAAGTCCTACTCCTATAAACCAAAATAAGTCGACACTTACCTCATGCATAACCTTCAAAAGTATAGTTTTCTGCTAGCATGAGAGTGACTTAAAATTTCTCTCTATATCCAAGAAGACAAGACTTTCCCATCAAGAGACAGAGCTTTTAATAGGCTTACATTCATTTAAAACACAGGGCAACCTGTTAAGAAATGCCCCAGGGAAAGCCTGTGGATAGGAGATGACAATACAGATAGGAAGAAGAAAATTGCCTTCATCTAAATTGCTCCAGGGTTACCACTCTCCCAACACATACATATACACACAAACGTGTGTGTGCTGAAACACATATTAACATGCGTATATATGTATGCACATATACCTATATGTTCATATACATATTTGCTTAATTTGCATCTTTGTAATACAGCCAAAACCAGGCTTTGGAAGTAGACAGACTTAAATTGAAAATCTATGACCTTGTTTTGGTTGGTCTCATGATAAGTCCAGAGTATTAATAATATTTACCTTATAGTTGTCAGAGTGCTCTGTAAGAGATCACATTGTCTTAGCATTCTTCAGAGGAACAGAACCAATAGGAGTTGTGTATGTGGAGAGAAAGAGTGATAGAGATTAACTGATTTAAAAGGAATTAGTTCATGTGACTGTGGAATCTTGGCAAGAACAAAATCTACAGGCTAGGTTGACAGGCTGAAAGGCAGTTCTCTGGCAGAATTCTTTCTTGCCTGGTGCGGGGGTTGGGGGGTCAGTCTTGGTTCTATTAAATTATTCAACCAATCAGTTGAAGCCCACTTACCTTATGGAGGGTAATCTTACTAGAAGTCTACTGATTTGAACGTTGTCTCATATTTAATTAAAAAAAAAAACAAAACAAAAAACCTTCGAAGACTTCCCAGGTGGCACTAGTGGTAAAGAACCTTAGTGCCTATGTAGGAGATGTAAAAAAATAACCTTCATAGGTATATCCAGAACAATACTTGATCAAATAGTCTGGGTACCGTGGCAAAGTTGACACATAGGTTAACCATCATGCACATGATAACTATAACTACTCAACAGTGTGCATGATACATAATAAATACTCACGAAGTGTTAGCCATTATTTTAGGTAGTCACAAAAGGGCTTCACTGGACAGCAGTTTTGTCTCAGACTCTATAGAGGACTACCAGAACAATCAGAGCCAGAAGATGTAACTTGAATTAAATGGTTAAACTCCTTGAACGCATAGATTAGAGTTTTTTCAGACTTGTCTTGCAGAGCTTTAGCAGACTGAGCAGGATAAATTGAAGTTTGGTGTTCCCTTTCTGTCTCTCTGCTACTAATTACTCTCTCCAAAGGTTTTTAGATGTAATTTGATGTTAGTTTTCCCTTTTTCTTGCCACATCTCTCACAGTCTTTTACTTGTTTCTCCAAACAGGCTAAAAGCCTTTTTTTTTTTTTTAAAAATATGATTGCACTCACTTGAAAATATCATAAAGTAAGGTAATTAGACAAAGTGATGATTATATCTTACCACTCTTAGAAATTACCTTCAAAATTTGAAGATCACAATTATATCCCTGTATTTCTCACTTAAGTTGAATCAAACCACAAGAGCAAAAACAGTCACTGAAAATTATTGATCTTGTAATTTGAGCTTTTATGTTGAGTAACATGTCCGGCTAATCAAATCACCTAAGCAAACATATATTTCTAAGATACTAAAAATAAGAAACTAATTATTGAGAGGCTTAATCTTGGGCCCTTTTCATCATTATGCAGTACATCTCTATGTTATTAGCTATATGATAAAAAAAAAGTGGTAAAAGTGACATTTTTTTAGAAGACTTGATATCAAAGTCCCCTAAAAGCATTTCAAGGCCTTCTCATCATATATCTGCATGACCATAGCAATTCAAATTCACCATTTTTACTGTTCTTTTAGCATGGCAAGATCTTAGTCACTTTATTTAAAAGAAAATTATTATAACCTTTTTATAATAAAGATTTTGTCGACTGTAGACTTGACACAAAAGAAAAGAAATATTGCCGAATGGTGTATTTTCTGTGGATAATAGTTTAGATATGTGGATTATGGTTTTCAGGGTATGAGCAGCTTAAACATAAACTTAGCCCTCAAATAGAATTAAAGGAAAAAGTAATGTATACTTTCTTATGGATAGTGAATGGCTACAACAAATGGCAGGGTAATCACAAATAACATGTTTCGCATGGAGGACACATTCTTCATTTGGCTGCTCTTAGATCTCTTGGAAAGAAGTGGCAGAGGGCGGAGCTTTACCAGCTCCTATTCAGTCTTCCCTGGGTAACCTGCTGGGGCCCAGTGGGATCGCCTACTCAAAGGAGAACCAGCTCAGAGAACTACGGACGATGCTGGTCCTACTGGCTATAGGAATGGGGAAAGTACTGTTTTTATGTAGAACTACCAGAAATGGAATGAGCCAGAAAATAAAGATGCTTGGAGAAGAGAGTTAGGGTGATTAGCTCAAAGAACCCTCATCCAGGTTGGGGAATTAGGGTCAAATACAGAAAATGCTTTCCAAGGAAGTTAAGATTGAGGAAAATAATCTTAAGGATTGCTAGGTATCATTGCATAGGATGATTTAAAGGGGTTGGAGCATGCTGGGTTGTGAAATTAGTAGGTTGCAGGGATTAAGAGTGAAATGTCAGATCAAATGCAATGAGAAACTAATCTTTAATTTATACTCACAACTTTAAAGATGATTAATTTTCATCAATATATGATCCACAGAGACACAAAATTTTTATTGATTCCCTAGTTCAAACGCTGAGGAAGTACTGAGTCCATTTGATTTTTTTAACAATATGAAACTATGATAGATTCCATATTTGTTATTTTTAATATGTAGTTTCATATATATGTGAAAGTGTATGGTTTCATATATATGAATATATAATTTATTCATATGAGACAGTCATATTTGTAGAAATTATCTTATATAAATAAAATTATATATGAGTATATATATGAGATACAATATATTTTAATATGTAGTTTCATATAAATATTTCAGGTAAATAACTTGTTTTGATGCATTGCTTGGATTTTCTTCTTTGGGAAAAATAATTATACATATATATATGTTAAACTTCTCTTATTATATTTAGCATTTTTCTCAAATTGTTTAACATTTTTATTTAATTTATATTTTTACTTAAAATTTTTTTCAGCTTCTATTTCCTTTGAAGCATGCATGCTGTGTGTGTTCCTTTGGTCTTGTGTTCTTTTTGGTTTAGACTTCTTTTTTAAACAAAAATCTATTTTTTAATTTCTAAAACCAATTTTTGAGTTTTACTCTGTATCATTTATGCTGTACTTCCATATTTTATATAATTTTCTTTATATATTTCTATACATTTGGCAATATTGGGTTGCAATTTTTCATCAATTTCTAGGCAGATTTTGCTGGCATGATTTTAATTACAGGGGTGTTATTCTAATCCTTATTCTCTTTTTTAATAATATCTTTTAAAAATATTTCACTGCAAGTTTTTTGATTGATTATTTTTAATTATATTTTTATTCTGTTGCTCTTAGAAGGGAGAAGTTGGTTATAAATGCTGCTTTAAACCTCTTCTGTTATTTTGTGAAGTCTTAAACCATGTTCTCATACTTGAGAGAATTCCTTATTCTTTTCTTTATTTTTATCTGAACATTTTCTCTGTTTTCTTCTCCTGCTTTGGCTTTCTTCAATTTTAAATCAGTTTGCAAGAGTTTCTCTATGGCTGCTGTTTGTCCTGGGGTCCTTGGCAGATTGATTTAGAGTGTGTTTAAGCCCCCAGTTGCTTCAGTCTTCAGACTTCACCATAGACTCCTCCTACTCACCTGTGAGCTTGTAAAGCCACACCTTAGTTCAGAAGGTTGGTCCGCTATAGATGATCTATTCACAGTTTTAAGATTTTCTGATTCTGTTTCATCAGACTCGGTTTCTTCCCTGTTTCCTTCCACATGGATGTTGATATCATGCCGACATTATAGTTGGTGATGTTTTGTGCCCCTTCATATTATTGAGTCATGAAGATACTTTGCTCCTTTTTTTAAATATAATTTTTATAGGTTTTTGGTTTTGTTTTCATAGTTGCTTTGATTTTATGAGAATCAAGGAGATTAAAAAACTGTTCCACCACTAATATCTTGTCAGTGTTGACTGACTATATTAGTATCTTATGCAAATAGTATTCCACAGAACACACATTAGGAAATAATGATGTAAGTTTAGTTCAAATTTATTCTTCAAAGGGATCTTTCAAAGCTTTTAATTTTCTTGGAGAAGATTTCACCAACTACTCTAATTGCTTTCTATGAGTTAAGAAGCCATTAGAGAGGAAAGTTTAGAAAATAGATCTGTATTTGGATATTGGTTTTATTCTTTATGAAATGTGTAAGGTTGGGCCACTGTTGGAGCTATGCCTCATGAAATAAAATGAGATTATTTTTCTCAAGGTTCTGGCACAAAGTGTGGAATATACTACATAGTCAATATTTTATATTGCCTGTTTCATGTTGCACACATTCTTTGAATATTACTATGGTTTCATGGCTAAGTTAGACTGATGCCTATGAAGGCAGAGAATGTTGTCTTATTCTTTATTCTCAGAGATGTACATAGAACTCAGCACTCAGAATGTATTGAACAAATTAATCAAACTTGTAATTTTGTAACCTTTCTCCTCTTGTACTAAAAATAACGGCTAATATTTAATGAGTGCATATGAGGTTGCTAGAGCTATTCTTAGCATGTTGTTATTTCAATGTCAAAACAGACCTTCAAGGCAGGTACTGTTATCATCTGCACTAAGTAGCTGAAGACATTGAGACACAGAGAAGTGAGAAACTTACCTTACATTAAATTGCCTAAAAATGAGGACAGGTTAGCTAGTGAACTCTTCAGAGGCAAGGTTTGTGTCCTGTTATATTGTGTATATACAGTGCCTACGTGAGAACACGCCTGAATGCTTGCATAAATGTCTAAAAGGATCAATTAGTAAAATACAGCTCCATTACAAATATGTTGCCTGAGTTTTAGTGATTCTCAATAAATGCATCAGATGATGATTTTCTCATGATATTGGTATGAATAGTTGTAATTTTTACCTTAAGCTTATAATGTGATCCATATCTGATGTAACCTTGGGTAAATCAAGCAGATACTAAGCCACTTTTAAAATTGCAATGTTGAAAATTGCATGATCTTTCTTATCAATTACTAAGCCCTACCTCATTAAAACTATTAAAGTATAGTAATAATGAGAGTCACATCCTGCATTTCTGTGCTGTTTTGTATTCTTCATTGTTCAAAAGAGCGGAAACTTGCAATAAGATGAATGATATAACACAGTGGTAATCTTAATAGGAAATAACGTTCAATTAGCTCAAAATTGTATATCGTGGTGCTAAATGGGGCATAGCTGAATACACCATGCAAATATTTAATGTGAGAGGAAAATTTACTACATAGAAAGTGTGAGCATTAAAAACTAATATTTCTATTTAAAATTTCCTTTCCTTTTTCTTCCCACCCCTAGCCAACCAGTTATCACCCAAGTAGAGGTATTAGAGAGAAACAGAACGGAGTGGGGCAGGTTTGTGCCCAAGTTTTTCATAGACAAAAGTGCTTTTAAACTTCTTTGACATTTCTTTTGTGTGTGTGTTATTTTTCTTGCAGCTTTCAAAATAAGACAAGTGACAGATACTGTGGGTGTTGTGGATATGGAATTTAATGTTAGAAAGGAAATAAAAATACATGCAATAAGTAATCAAGCTGCTAAATACAAGCCTTGGGATGCATGAGTTGTATCATAGTGTATGTGATTTTTCTATTTGTCCAACCCCCATAGGTAAATCTGCAACGTTTATCCCTAAACTGACTAGATAGTAATTAGATATAAAAAATAGTAAGATTTAAGTATAGTAAATTGAAATAAAATTTCACTCAGTTGCATGCATGGTCTCTTTAAATAATCCATTCTCATTTCTCCAAGGTGTAGTGGATATTTATTTTTTGCCTCCCTGGTATCCATTCCTCTCTAGCACCATAATTCTCTTTTTTGGATATCTCCATATCTTCATCAACTGATTTGTTTAGGTGGACTTTAGGTCATTTCAGGTGTTGACAACAGTATACACCATTTGATGTGCTCCCTCCTTTTAACCCTGGGGTTCCCAACCTCCAGGCCACAGAATAGTACCTTCTGTCAGATCAGAAGCAACATTAGATTAGAAATAAAGTGCACAATGAATGTAATGCACTTGAATCACCCAAAAGCCATCCCCTCCACCCACTCTGGGAAAAATGGTCTTCCACGTAATCGATCCCTGGTGCCGAAGAGGTTGGGGACCACTATTTTAGCCTGGCCAATTGCTATCTACAAATCAGAGCCAAAGAGTAGTGAGCTGTTTATTGAATCTTCTGAGAAAGAGATCCTCCTCTACCCCTGGGTGCTCTGGGGTTAGGATTTGAGGCTGCTGTAGTCATTTTTCTACCCTGAAACTGGACTGGGGACAGCTGTGTTGACATTGTTTTGGTTAAAGATTATAGAGCCTTGGGATAGAGTCAATGCCGTTAGAAGGCAGTAGATAAAGAGAATCCAGGCTCCTCGCTGATGTGATCAGAGCACCTAGATTTTGTAAGTCAATAAATTCTATTTTCCTAGCCAATTTGAGTTAGGACTTTTACTTGCAACATAGAGTCCTTCATGATCGTTATGGCAATCTGAAGGAATATCATATATGATGACCAGGAAACCAGGGAGAATCAATCTCAGTGGAAATCATGCATTAGGTGAAAATCATCTTGATATTTTAAGGTGATTGGTTAACTCACAAGTATAAAAGTTGTAGAAGCGTGGCACGTAGATGTCTGCACATTGTAGAAGGAGACACTAGTGGTCTATTCTGCACTGAATAAAATAACACAGTGCCTTAAGTTTGCAGGACATTCTTCCCTTTGTTTGAGCATAGGCATATAATGTACATGTACCTGACGTGTCTTTTTAAAATAAATGGGATATGAATAATAGAATCTCTGACTGATGGTTTTTCAGTGCCTAAGAAAGTTTGGCTTCAAGTAAAAGAGATCAAACTCAGAACAGCTTTGTTATCTTATGTAGCAAATTGTGTGACACCAGATTTAATTTATTCATAGACTTGGTTATATGGTCTGGTACTCAGGTGCTTTTCATTTTTCCTCTCTGCCAACTTTACAGTGTTGGTTTGTTTTCTTAGGTCAGCTTGTCTCATGGCCCTAAGAGGGCTTGTTGCAATTTCAAGTCTTGTGCAGATAATTTCATCCAGAGATAGAATAGAAGTCTCACCTTATGTATCTCTATTTAAAAGTAAAGGAAACTATGGATGCTCAGCAGAATCACGTTCATGGTGCAGACTCGTGTCATGCACCTTATTTCTAAACCAATCACTGGCTAGGGAAAATCAATTATCTTGCTTGCCATAGACACATGGACATTCACTCTACACGCTGGGAAGAAGCTTCTTCCCTCATCAGTGGCCATATTGGAAAAAAATGCTCTTTAAAGACCTGCTCCTGCCTGCAAGCAACCAGGGGAGGTAGAAATAATAGATCTGTTTGTTTTCATCAGAGGGTTTTGGCCTACTTGGTAAAAATCATTTGAATCTAATTTCTTTCTGGTTCTGCAGCAACAGCCTCAGTTCAATTTTCTTTGATAAATGCCTGTTGCTTGCTGCTGAAATGGAAAAGAAGCATGTTTCTTGTGACAGTTTTGTTACACACTTGTATTGTCCCAGAAAGCACAGGAGCACAATCTTTCCAGAGCCTATATTGCTTTCATCTAATCACACTCTGACTATCCCTTTTGCCTGGATTGAAAGAAGTGAGGGGAAGGTTCAGCTATATTAATCATCATGAATCAATTAATTATCAAGTTCCACTTTGCAACTAACCCAATCAATTTCTATATTGTCCCCTCCCCCTTTGATAAATGAGATCATTATTTGAATATATTGATTTAATTAACCTTTTTTCCTTTTTTTCCCCAAATCATTTTACCTCCTTTCTTGGCAGGACTCATGTTGAGATATAATTCAGAAAGTTGTCATAATTGCCTAGGAAAGATCTGCACTAACACTTTAAAAACACTGAATGAGACTATATCTAAATAAAATATGATTTAATTCTACTATACATATTGGTATTTCTTGTCCTTGGTAGGAAGACTGGCAAAGTTCCTCAAGGTAATTTTAAAGTTATGAGATTACAAACCCTACTAAATATATGTTTGTCCTTGGCACTCCTGTGGCTATCATGCATTACAGTAGAGTTGTTTCTCAAATAAATGTAGTTAAGATCAGATTTTTATCAATATGTATGTACCTAAAACAAGGTTGACCTGGCATTCTGGCTGCAGATTTTGCTGAGGTACCTGAAATATTCATATCTACTTGTTTATACAAGATATAAATTTGATTAGAAAGTTCCCCATGTTATTTTTTTGAACATTCTGCATTATAGCCCAAGTTCTTTGAGTTGTATATAAATGGCAGTGAATTGGCTTTAGTTAATTTACCTGGTTAGGCTTGTTGAGTTTGGAGGGTCAAGGGGTATGGCTAGAAACATTTTGGTTTCCCAAAATTCATATGTTGAAACCTAATTCCCATTGTGAGGGTGTTTGCAGGTGGGACCTGTAGGAGGTTGATGAGGTCATTGGGTTGGAGCCCTCATGAGCAGAATTTGTGTCCTTATAAAAGAGAGCCAGCAGGCGCCATTGCTCCTTCTGCCATGGATAGAAATGGTGAGAAGACAGCCAGGCATCTTTGAACCAGGAAGACAGATCACACCAGACATCTAGTCCACCCTTACTGCCTTGGTCTTGGATTGCCCAGCCTCCAGAACTGTGAGAACTGAATGTTTTTTTTTAAGGCAGCTAGTCTGTGGTTAGATTTTTGTTATAGCAGTTCAAACAGACTAAATGCTTTCACTTGAGTAACTCATTTGTTTATGGGTGCTAGGGACTATCTCTTGCTTGTAGAAACTGGTCAAGGGAAAAATACCTGCATTTGAAAGGCTTTACTGCCTTATTTTATGTCTCCTTTCTTTTTAGTGACCCTGGATGCCTATCCTTTTTAGAAGCCAATTGTCTACAGCTGATCTTCCCAAATGTTGGTGTGTATATGAAGCATTTGGAGATCTTGTTAAAATAGCAGTTTTAATTCAGTGGGTCTGGATGTGTCCTGTCCTGAGAAAGTGAATTTCTAACAAGCTTCCAGGTGATGCTGTTCAGTGAACCACACTTGCAGTGGCATGGTCTCCCACTCCTGTACCCTTCCTTTTTCCATACTAAAAAAAGAGTCTTTTGTATGGAAGTTCCATATCGCATTCCCTCAGAACATTGCTAAATGACTAATTCTTATATAGGCCTCAGAGGTAGAGCTATGCTTCTGTTTAATAAATGTTTTGAATCCTTGAAATTTCCTTTGTTTATATTCAGTAGTAATCTATGATGAGGTTAGGGAGACTTATATTTGCCTCAATAAAGGCTGATACTTCAGGTTTGTTCATGCTCTATTTTCTCTTCTCCTTGAAGAGGAATCATCTGAACAATGCAATAAGAGGAAAGGATATTACAAACATATGTAGTCACCTCGTTGTAGTAACTTTTAACCGCTATTTCCACATTGTAATCCTCCAGAGAACTAAAAAATAGAACTGCTAGATAAAATACAGGATGCCAAGTAAACAATGACTTTTTTCAAGTATTAGTGAATCCTATTCAATATTTGGGAGATACTGTATAATATAAGTAGCAAGTATTGGATGATTTGATCATATTAATTGGCTAAAAATTGTTTTGTGTGACTGAAGCTAAGTAAACCATATTCAAGGTTAGAATTGGGTTGTTTTAAACATGTCATCAACTGGCTGTCATATGTGAACCTTACTATAAGTGTAAGGTACTTATAAGGAGTATGTTTCTACCCTCTTAAGGCAAGAAAACGGGTTTGACCTAATAATTTCTTCTACCTCTTCTCTAGTTGTTTGCAACTTAAATGACTTGTAGCTGAAACCAATAGTCGATTCTGGCCAATTTTCAGTTGAGATAGTGGAAACATTTAAAGTCCTACTAAGATTGTGACATCAAAATTGGGCTATGGTCTATGTTGCCAGCATACAGAGAATTCAAATATTTGGTGGGACTCATATACTCCTTATGATGTTTTGAAACACTCTTAAAAAAATCATTTACTTGTCCCAGACTTCTTTCCTCCAGAAATACCTACAGATATAAAGCATCTGTGTAAGAGTGTTATGCTGGGAAGCAAAACTTGTCCTTTATCACTACAGGCCATATGGTTGGAGTCCTGTGAAATAACTGACAGTAGGCAGATTAACTGGAGAAAAGTTTCATCCCCATGAAGGAGTATTCAGTAGTGAGTAACTTAGAAGTGAGTGTCTATGTATCAGCTTAGGAAAAGGGGTGGTGGTAACTGGGATCTCATTGGAAGATTATGGAAGGTTCTATTGGGCATTTTCATCTGGATGCCCAATAGAAGCCCAATAGAACAGACTCCTTACTGACTGGAAGGTCCCCTGTAGTGGAGCTGGGCTCATGACAGCTAAAGCTACACCTTTCCTGCTGAGGATCATTCTCCCAAATAGGAGTCAGGGAGTCAGGGTGGCAGTAATAACAACTCTATTTTCAGGATTCTCTGCTTTAGCAGATAAGGGAAGTTCCAGTACAATTTCTTTCTGCTGATCCCTTCAGTGACCTTACATTATGAGCAAATACCCTCTTACAATGACAACAAAAGAATATTTCAGGTAACAGATCTTAATAAAATTGCAGAAGTTAGTTGTTATGTAGTGTTCAAAACACTGAAGGTGAAAATGTTAGTTGCTCAGTCATGTCTGACTCTGTGCAACCCCATGGACTGTTAGCCTGCCAGGCTCCTCTGTCCATGGGATTCTCCAGGCAGGAATACTGGAGTGAGTTGCCTTGCCTTTCTCCAGGAGATTTTCATGACCCAGGGATTGAATCCAGGTCTCCTGCATTGCAGGCAGATTCTTTACCGTCTGAGCCACACTATGGGAAGTAACTATAGGGAAGATGTAAGGAATAAAAAAAGGAAGGCAGAAAATGACATTTTCTCCTTTAACTTTCAGGGTGGATTCAAGAGGGTTTAAGGATGTGCAGCAGGTGTGAGAGACTAGATAATCAACATATTTTGAATGAAAACCAGATGGTACTAAATGGACCCTTGCAGCTCTACCCTATTTCATTTGTATCACCAACCATCCATGGCTTTCAGCAAGTAGGATTTATGAAATTAAGTAGATCTATTGCAGAATTATTCCATCTATGATTTAAGTTTGTATGACGTTTCCTCCTAATTACAAAATTCCTTGGGTATTAAGGAAGGTCTGAGGCAAGAAGGAGTAGAAAGACATTTGGATATAAAAGTTAACTTTAAAGAAATATTTCTCCATTTAAAATGTGGTTTATTCATTCTTTATTGCCTTGCATTAAACTTTTAGGAGCAGCTTTGGCAATGATTACAAAACAATACATATTCTTACCCTCCATGTGTATTATCATAAAAAGTTCTTAGTTTACAATGTAAACTAATATTTTCACATAAATGCTATCTTTCCTAGTTGCATATCCAATAACATTTTAGCATATTTATAGAAGTACACAGAAGACAAAGGAAGGTTATAAATAGGAAAGAGCAGCTTGGTGGAGTAGTAAAAGTTGATTGTAACCTTATCCATCTTGGTAGAAATGGAGGGAAAAGGAATCTCCATTCTCCCTGTTGTCTGATTGCATTATCACAGGCTGTTTTGTTCATTTTATAAAGTTCAAATTTAAGTGGAATGTATAGACTAGATGATAAATATTTTGTTAAAAATGTGAAAAGGTTAAAATTTGAATTGTAAATCATTAGAAAACTATCAAATTACTCACAGTATTTTGGATCATGAATTAAGATGTTTTCTCTCAAAGGTAGAGTATGTTCTAGCCCCAAGAACTATTTATATACCTTATTTAACAACTTATATACATCATTTTTTATCAATCTTTGGTTTAATCTTGAGTAATATAATTCTGCAAGTGTGTTTTTTTCACTTGAGTTTCTAATTTGTTCTCATTAACCTACTCCAAACCTCCAATTTATTAGATTTTCTTAGTATTTTATTGACACAAGTTTTATTTTTCCTTCCAGAGTTACACCACTTTTAGGGTATGATGTCTCTTTAGGTTTAGATTTTGTAGAACTCTATCATTTACAATGTATTTATAACTATGTACATAGCTTTAAACTGTATTGGGTATTTTAACTAAGTCACGGGGATCTAATGTACAGCATAGGGAATCAAGTATTATTGTAATAACTTTATATGGTGACAGATGGTAACTAGACTTACCATGATTGAATTGGCTTAGGGTACCAATTAACCTGAGAATCAGGACTATTAAAAACTTCTCAGGTGATTCTAATAGTGTGGCCAAAATTAAGCATCAAATACATGATTAAGAACACAGGCTCTTGGCAATATGTATAACTGTTCTGTCTTCTGTAAAAAGGAGAGAACAATAAAGTCCATCCCATAGGCCATGGAAGGATTGAGTGAGCTGATATACATGTTACTTAGATCTTTGTCTAGCACATAAATTTGACCCTATTGTTTGGTAGATAATGAATCAGTTGTTATAGCTAATATTTATTAAACATTTGTGCTGCACATCACTCTAAGTGTTTAATTATTTTTCATCTAATGTTTCCCACCATGTGAAGGAGATACTGTTATTCTTTTTACAAATGAGGAAACTGAGGCATAGAGCTTTCAGTTATTTTCTCAAGGCCTAAAATTCCCGAATATTTTCCAAAAATTAAATCTCAGGTGGTCTAAATTCATGGTAAGAACCATAAATCAAATTATAAAATAAAATGTTTTGAAATGTACTCAACAGTTAAATATTTCAAATGTAATGCCATAAGTGATTTAATACTAAAACAGCTCTTGATAGCATTAAATAATTACTAAATCTGTATATAAACTTCTCTCTTTTCTATTTCTTGTCTTGATATAAGAATTTTCAGGACACTACTGGCTTTTGAGAAACATTTTATTTTCAGACAATTGACTCTATGTACTTACCATATTTCTGCCACTTTCCCTTCTTTCTGTTAGGTTACTAGAGATTTTCATGAAAATCTTCCACTCATAAGAAATCTTATTTCTTACCTTTCTCTTCTGTGCAAATAATGATTTCTACATCCGTGAGGTTCCAAAGAGAGGGCAATTTTCTCAAGTTGATCATACATGAAACATTTGCAGTGAAGTTTCTCTGCATATGTTTGTCCTCATGTTAAAAGAAAGGATAGTTGCATGGAGCTGTTACTGAATTGGTTGTATGGACCCCCTCTCGGGAGGTCCAGCTGAAGCCCTGTACATTGGCCAGAAAGAGTTCTTTTTCCTTCTGAGTTCATCCAGTCAATAACAAAATCAATGCTAAGATTGAAACAGCACAGTCTTTATCCAATGGCCAGAGAATGGGGAAGAAGGAACTTGGCTCAAGATCAGCTTCTCAGTGATGATTAAGGCAAGATTTTAAGGGCAAGGTTAATGAAGGGGAGGCATATGTGCTGGCTTTCTGGTAATAGTTTTTCTGAAACTGGGATGCCACCCCTTTTCTGCCATCGTAGGGTCCTTTGGCATCTGCGTCAGAAGCAAGTGGAGCCATCACAGCTGGAGGAGGGGCAGGGGAGATCTTACTATTCTGATGAGATGATAATCAGCTGCAAGACATCATTGTCCTACTTTTGGAACTGAACCAGCTTGCACCAGTTTTCTTGTGATTAAATTATCTTGTTCTGTGCAGTGAATGCAGCTAGAGAATATAGTTGGCTGTGGTTTTTCTCTAAATTTACTTGGAGAGAGGGGGGAAGTGATGTGGTTCTGGGGCAACAGAGTAGAGGAGGAGATGCTTGTCAAATTTTCGAATGAATATTCTATCACAACTGCTATAGGCCTGTTTTACAGAGGTCCAAGTAATTTACTTAAATTTTCCTGAATTTCAGTTATAGGCAAAGCCCCATCATTCCCTTCATTTCAAATTGAATTTGGAGTATTTTTCTCATGACCTTTGAGCTGGTTGGCTGTATGTATCTCTGTCTAACTGTCTCCTTACATAGCTATACCCATTCTTGACAATTTCACTCTTCTTTGGCCTTTGGTAATCACATTTCCCAAGTCTCTATTTCAACAAATTTAAAGACTATTTAAAGTCTTCTAGTACCCTTTGGGTTAGAAATGGCCCTTGAATATTGTACTTTTGGCTTCTGTACACTTGGCACATTTGTATTCTTTATTGAAACTTTTTGTGACTCTAATTTGACTTTTATATATTGGTTCATGAAAGATGGCTCTAACTGTGGAATCAATTGTTCAATTTCAGCTGTGCTGGTTAAACTTCATTTGCATTTATTGCATCCTGTCTGTTAAAATGGGAAGGAAATGGGAAAATGAAACTATTATTAATGGTAGTATGATAGAAATAAAGGGAAACCTTTGGCCTCATTGTGGTAGCTTTTAGCTTCAGTCTTACTCAATAAACAAAATTAAATAAACTATTTGAAAGCCTGAAAATATATCGTAAAAAGCACCAATGTTTATAGGGATCACACACTACTCTTTATTCCATATGGCTCAGAGCCCTTTCTACATGCTTCTAATCATGCCATTTCTCTGGATATTTGAATTTTTGTTATGTGCATATTTTCAGGAGGAAAACAATACCTTGAACAAAGTTCAGCTGTTAATAAGTGTTTTTTTTTTTTAGTTTAGTTGACTATTGCCCAATAAGCTGTCTGTAAGAAAAAAGCCTTACAATTTATTGTAGAATAACTCAATGGGCCTTTATTAATCAAAAACTGTGTCCAAACTCAGTATCTCCAGTCTCCAAAGTGTGAATGGATGTTAAGAGTGGTCAGGTAGTTTTATGATTGAATGGTCTGGATCAGGGATGTCTTTCTCAAATCTGTCACTTCAATGCCCTTTGCTGCCATTCCATACTGCCTTTTATTTGTTGTAGTGAGGATGCTACAGGGAGGATAAATATTTCCAGTGCTGAAACAAATGCTATCATTTTCTCTCAGCCTTTCTGCAGTACTCGGCAAGCAAAAAAACTAGAAATATTTCTACCAAAATACAAATTGATTTCATGTGTCACTAAAGCTTTTGCTTTTTTCCATCAAGATGACATGAGATCATAAGAGAATCCAAGCCATACACAAAATTATAAAGCAATAATCTGATCCCAAAATCCCATGGCTATTAATATTTTTATGTTCTTCCAGATATATCTGTTGGTACATATGCATATAGAAACAGGTGTAGAGATAGGTATATATGAATAGAAATATTTTCAAAACTGGGTTTGTTCACTGGAACTTTGCAGAGAGAAAAACATTCAAATTGGAAAAACCAATGAAACTTTTTTTCTTTCCTCCAAAAACATTCATTCCTGTTAAAATTTTTTATATGAGTAAGAAAAGAATCTTAAGTTCTTGGGCTCTTTGTGTGATTTTTAAATGACCTCCTTCAGTTTTGGATAGCATCAATACATTCTCTATTCTGAAGGGAAGGTGATTAGCATTCTTACACTTTCTTCTAATTCTCCACCTCACATCATTCGGTGTTTGTTAGTTGTACTATTTAAGCTGTTGGAGTTTATAAAATTTACCATCTGTTCTGCAAACACAATTCTCCAGATGTTAGTCATAGCCAAACATTTACTAGACTTAATGTTCACCATCACTCCTTCTATTATGCCTTTTCTTTCTTTATCTTTATTGGTCTTCTGGTTTGCTGGATTCCATTTTTTTCCTAGAAGAATTCATATGTACTATATTTCCAGTGTTCTAGCATATTTGAGATGTCTATCTGATGTCTTTATATTGGAATGACAACTGAATGGGTATAATTTTCCTGGGTGTGACTTTTTTCTCCTTTCAGAAATGTGCTCATAGCAACCTTACCTTCTAACGTTGAATGTGGTTGTAGGGAAGTCTGAGGCCAGTCGGATTTCTCTTGTTAGTGATGTGCTTCTCTTGCCTATATACTTAGAATATTTTATTCCTTATTCATGACATTTGATAAATTGTTGTTCAGTTGTATCTGACTCTTTGTGACCCATGACTGATCCATGATCCATGGACTCTGTACACCATGCTTCCCTGTCCTTCACCATCTCCTGGAAGATGCTCCCTTGCTCAAAATCACGTCCACTGAGTCAGTGATGCCATCCAGCCATCTCATCCTCTGTTGTCCCCTTCTCTTCTTGCCTTCAATCCTTCTCAGAATCAGGGACTTTTCCAGTGAGTCACTTCTTCACATCAGGTGGCCAAAGTCTTGGCACTTCAGCTTCAGCATCAGTCCTTCCAATGAATATTCAGGACTGATTTCCTTTAGGACAGGCGGATTTGATTTCCTCACAGTCCAAGGGACTCTCAAGAGTCTTCTCCAACACCACAGCTCATAAGCACCAATTCTTCTGCGTTCAGCCTACATTATGGTCCAACTCTCATATCCATACATGACTACTGGAAAAACCATAGCTTTGACTAGATGGACCTTTGTTGGCAAAGTAATGTTTCTGCATTTTAATACACTGTTTATGTTTGTCATAGCTTTTCTTCCAAGGAGTAAGTGTCTTTTTAATTTTATGGCTGCAGTCACCATCTGTAGTGATTTTGGAACCCAAGAAAATAAAGTTTGTTGTGGTTTCCAGTGTTTCTCCATCTATTTGCCTTGAAGTGATGGGACCAGATGCCATGATCTTAGTTTTCTGAATGTTGAGCTTTAAGCCAACTTTTTCATTCTCCTCTTTCACTTTCATCAAAAGGCTCTTTAGTTCTTCTTCACTTTCTGCCATAAGGGTGGTATCATCTGCATGTCTGCTGCTGCTGCTGCTAAGTCGCTTCAGTCATGTCCGACTCTGTGTGACCCCATAGATGACAGTCCAGGCTCACCAGTCCCTGGGCTTCTCCAGGCAAGAATACTGGGGTGGGTTGCCATTTCCTTCTCCAGTGCATGAAAATGAAAAGTGAAAGTGAAGTCGCTCAGTCATGTCTGACTCCTAGTGATCCCATGGACTGCAGCCTACCAGGCTCCTCTGTCTGTAGGACAGTATTCTTTCCAGGCAAGAATACTGGAGTGGGTTGCCATTGCCTTCTCCATCTGCATATCTGAGGTTATAGATATTTCTCCCAGCAATCTGGACTCCAGCCTGTGCTTCATCCAGCCTGACATTTCACATGCTGTACCTTGCATATAAGTTAAATAAGAAAGGTGAGAGTATACAGACTTGATGTACTCCTTTCCCAATCTTGAACCAGTCCATTGTTCTATGTCCAGTTCTAACTGTTGCTTCTTGACCTGCATGCAGGTTTCAAGAGGGAAGGCAGGTAAGGTGGTCTGGTATTCCATTTCTTGAATTTTCCACAGTTTGTTGCGATCCACACAGTAAAAGACTTTGGTGTAGTCAATAAAGCCGAAGTAAATGTTTTTCTGAAACTCTTTCTTTTTCAATGATCCAACGGATGTTGGCAATTTGATCTCTGGTTCTTCTGCCTTTTCTAAATCCAGATTGAACACCTGAAAGTTCACAGTTCATGTACCGTTGAAGGCTGGCTTGGTGAATTTTTGATAACTTACCTGGTGTATTTTCCATTGTTCACTACTAACATTTTGTTGTCACATTCTCTGATGAGGTGTTCACTAAATTGCTCATTTCAGGGGAACTTTCCTACAAAGTATACACACATAGGTTTTCATCCCTGATTTCTATCATCTTTTAATCAAATTGTTTTAATCTGTGGTTTTTTTTTTCTCTGCATGTATGTTCATCTTCAGTCAGTTCAGTAGCTCAGTCATGTTCATTTCTTTGTGACCCCATGGACTACATCATGCCAGGCTTTCTTGTCCATCACCACCTCTCAAGTTTGATCAAACTCATGTCCATTGAGTCAGTGATGCTATCCAACCATTTCATCCTCTGTTGTCCCATTCTCCTCCTGCCTTCAATCTTTCCCACCATCAGGGTCTTTTCCAATAAGTTAGTTCTTCACATCAGGTGGCCAAAGTATTGGAGTTTCAGCTTCAGCATCAATCCTTCCAATAAATATTCAGGACTGACTTTCTTTAGGACTGAGTGTTTTGATCTCCTTGCAGTCCAAGGGACTCTCAAGAGTTTTCTCCAACACTGCAGTTCAAAAGCATCAATCCTTTGGCGCTCAGCTTTCTTCATAGTTCAACTCTCACATCCACACATGACTACTGGAAAAACCATAGCTTTGAGTAGTTGGACCTTTGTTGACAAAGTAATGTCTCTGCTTTTTAATATGCGGTCTAGGTTGGTCATAGTTTTTCTTCCAAGGAACAAGCATCTTTTAATTTCATGGCTACAGTCACCATCTGCAGTAAATTTGGAGCCCAAGAAAATAAAGTCTGTCACTGTTTCCATTGTTTCCCCATCTATTTGCCATGAAGTGATGGGATCAGATGCCTTCATCTTAGTTTTCTGAATGTTGGGTTTTAAGCCAGCTTTTTCATTCTCCTCTTTCAGTTTCATCAAGAGGCTCTTTAGTTCTTCTTTGTTTTCTGCCTTAAGGGTGGTGTCATCTGCATACCTGAGGTTACTGATATTTGATTGAAATATTGATCAATTTGAAGAAATATTGATATTTCTCCTGGAAATGTTGATTCCAGCTTGTGTTTCATCCAGCCCAGCATTTCACATGATGTACTCTGCATATAAGTTAAATAAGCAGTGTGACAATACACAGCCTTGACATACTCCTTTCCCAATTTGGAACAAGTCTGCTGTTCCATGTCCAGTTCTAACCGTTGCCTCTTGACCTGCATATAGATTTCTCAGGAGGCATGTAAGGTGGTCTGGTATTCCTATCTCTTGAAGAATTTCCCAGTTTGTTGTGATCTACAGAGACAAAGGCTTTTGGTATAATCAAAAGCAGAAGTAGATGGTTTTTTTTGGAATTCTCTTGGTTTTTCTATGATCTGTGGATCATTTGATCGCTAGTTCCTCTCCCTTTTCTAAATCCAGCTTGAACATCTGGAAGGTCACAGTTCACATATGTTGAAGCCTCGCTTGCAGAATTTTGAGTATTACTTGAATCGCGTGTGAGATGAGTGCAACTGTCATCTTAGCCTTTCTATATAACATTAATTACACTTTCAGACATGCTAGGATCTAAATTATTTTTCTTAACCTGAGCAGGAGTTACTTTGAGCATTTCTTTGGCTTAACCATCTGACTTTTTGGAAAACTCTGATCTCTTTTTAAACTTTGTATTAGTAAAACTCTGTCTCATTCTTTTAAAGTTAGTCAGCAGTTTTAAGCCATGGCTAAAGTACTTCCTTTCCTGAGGTTATTTTTTCCTCAACTGTCTTTATCCATGTTTTATACAATTATACTTCTATTTCTCTTTCTTTCTTCTTTCCATTTCCCCTTCTTTCATTTCTCCCTTCTCATTCTTATCTTTTTTGAGTCCTTTATTGAAGCATAGTTGATATTTAGTATTGTATTAGTTTCAAGTGTACAACATAGTAAACTGATACTTTTTATAGATTATATTCCATTTAATTATTATAAAAATATTGGTTCTATCCCCTGTGCTGTACATTTCATCCTTTATCTCCTTTTATACCTAGTAGCTGTTTCTCTTAATCCCCTCCCCCATGCCTCACTCCTCCCTGACTCTTCTTCCCATTGGTAACTGGCAGTTTCTTCTTGTTATCTGAGTCTATTTGTTATATATATTTATTTTTAAAGAAAAAAACCCTTTAGACTCCACACATAAGTGAAAGCATGCATGTTAGTCTTTCTCTGACTTACTTCACTAGGCATACACTCCACGACCACCCATTTTGTTGCAAATGGTCAAATTTCATTCTTTTTATGGCTGAGTAATACTCTATTATGTGTATATTATTATTATACACCAAATATTCTTTATCCATTCAGCTGTTGGACACTTAAGCTGCTTATGTAGCTTACCTATTGTAAATAGTACTGCTATAAACATTGAGGTACATATATCTTTTTAAATTAATGTTTTAGGGTTTTTTTCAAATATAGACCCAGGAGTAGAAATGCTGGGTCATAATGATAGTTCTATTTTTAGTGTTTTGAGGAACTCCTGTACTGTTTTGCATAGTGGTTGTACCAATTTACATTCCCACCAGCAGTGTACCAGAGTACTCTTTCCTCTGCAGCCTCTTCAATACTTTTTATTTCTGTCTCTTTGATAATAGCCATTCTTATGGATGTGAGGGGATAGCTTACTGTGGTTTTGATATGCATTTTCCTGATACCTAGTGATGTTGAACATCTTTTCATATGCCTGTTGGCCTGTATATCATCTTTGGAAAAACATATATTCAAATCTTCTTCTCAAAATGGATTAAATTAAGTCTGAGACTAGAAACCAAAAAAGTCCTAGGAGAAAACAGGTATTACACTCTCTGACACAAATAAGTCTTAGCAACATATATTGATTTTTTGGATCTGTCTCCTCAGGCAAGGGAAACAAAAACAAAAAGCCAATGGCACCTAACTGAATGTAAAAGTTTTCCAGAGCAAAGGAAACCATCAACAAAACAGACAACTTACTGAGTAGGAGAAGATATTTGCAAATGATGTGTCTGATAAGAGTTAATATCCAAAATACATAAAGAACACATACAACTCCATATTTGAAAAAAAAATCTGATTTAAAAGTGTGCAAAGGATCTCATTCTTTTTTCACTCCCTCCCTCACCAACCCTTACTGATCTCCATTTCTCATCTCTGCATCCAGGTCTAGTATGTTTATATGATTGTCATGTTCTGGCTTATCAAGTTTTACCATGGACATCCTCCAGTCCTCAATTTTTCCTGATGTAGTGTACGAGTGTACCTGCTCAATTGCTTCAGTTGTGTCTGACTCTTCGTGACACTATGGACTGTATCCTGCCAGGCTTGTCTGTCCATGAGATTCTCCATGCAAGAATACTGTAATGGGTTGACATGCGTTCCTCCAGGGGAACTTCTCGACCCAGAGAGTGAATCCGGGTCTCCTGCATTGCAGGCAGATTCATTACTGCTGAGCCACCAGGGAAGCCCCATTTTCTCCTCTACCTTCAAGCAAATTTTATCAGTGCTGATGTTTTAGTCTTGAAGCATCATTAGGAATATGTTTTTAAAAGAGGAATAGTGCTTTCCTTATAGAGGAAATAGCATGTGTGAAATCAAAGCAGTGAAACGGAGCCAATTGTAAAGATTATGTGCCAAGAGAAATAATTCTTAGACTGGCTTGGCAGCCACTTGCACCAGAATCTCCCAGAGTGAATGTTAAACATGCAAATAAGGGGGCCCAATTTTAGACCTGGGCTTCCCCGGTAGCTCAGCTGGTAAAGAATCTGCCTGCAATGCAGGAGACCTTGGTTTGATTCCTGGGTGAGGAAGTTCCCCTGGAGAAGGGATAGGTTACCCACTCCAGTATTTTTTCCTGGAGAATCTCCATGGACAGAGGCACCTGGTGGGCTACAGTCCATGGAGCTGCAAAGAGTCAGACACGACTGAGTGACGAAGCACAGTACATTTTGGACCTCCGCAGTCATACTGGCAGAGCCGGCTGTCTAAGTTTGGCATAATGACAAAAGTGGTTCATATGAGAGCAGGCATTATAGGTGCTCAAGTCTGAGAATCATTACATCAGAATTCTGATATTGTACGGAGTAATTAGGAAAGAGCCTGATTATGAAGAACTTAGTAAAGAAACATTCAACTTGTCCTGTGCATTATGGAAATCCATGGAAGGGTCTCAGTTGATAGAGATTTTCATCAGATTTGCCTTTTAAAAAGTAGAATGTGTAGGAAAGGGCTGGAGGCTTCTCTCATAAGGTTTTTGGTACTTTGATATTTTTTTCCTTCTATTTTCTGTATTTTAAAAATATGTATATCTTAAAATACGTATTATATTTTTTAAAAACTCTTGTCATGTGTGCATGCTTAGTGGCTCAGTCTGTCCAACTCTTTGTGACCATTTAGATTGTAGCCCATCAGGCCCCTGTCATTGGATTTTCAGGCAAGATTACTGGAGTAAGTTGCCACTTTTTCCTCCAAAAACCTTGTCAATTATCCTAATTTCAAATGGTGCAGTAGACATGGAACAAGAGATGCATGGGTTTGAATAGATGAGAAGTAGGGAGAAGAATCTCAGGCAAGACAAAGAATAATCATCAAAGATCATTCTTGGGACTTGCCTGGTTTCCAAACGGTTAAGACTTCCCTTTCCAATGCAGGGGTTGTGGGTATGATACCTGGTGGCAGTTAATGTTTCACGTGTCTTGTGGCCAATAAACTGAAAAACATAAAGCAGAAGCAATATTGAGGCAAATTCAATGAAGATTTTACAAATGGTTCACATAAAAAAAAAGCCTCTAAAAATTGAAGTGACTACATCATTAAAAAAAGATTGCTTCTAAACGAGCATCACCACTGTTATGAGACAAGATCCATCTTAATATATGTGAAGAAATATTGGGATGGTAGCTGTGAAAGAGTCAGAAGTTACAGGCTTGAGACAAAGGACTGCCAAACTTAAGTCGGGAGGTTTTCTAAAATTTCAGTATCAAACAGGAGCAGGGGGTTATTACACAATAAAGAAGAGAAAAAAAGGCTTATTGGATCCCACATAATAATACCACTTTTGCTAATGAGCAGTTGGCCTACTTCCTTCAAAGATTACTTGTATTTGTTTTCTCTCCAAGCTGAAGATCATCAAGGCACTAGTAGGAATATTGTTGGCTGTAATCAAGCTAGACAAGTAAGAATACTCTTTAGCAAACAGTTATCAAGGTAGTGGGGTCAGTGAGATAATAAGACAAGATGTAAAACCATGGTTTTTCACCTTTATCTAAACAAAACATGTTACTATCACATATTTATGTACTTGTATTCTTGAGGCAGCAGAGATAGCCAGAAAGAGTGTATTTAGATGACCATTTGTAATCCACTTGAACCTCTCTTCATAAAGATAACTATATACTTAGATATCAGATGCGATTATTTTCTTCTACAACCTAAAGTCAGTTTGTTTCAGTCAGCTGTTAGCTCTAGTAAATCAGTGCCACTAATTGAATGTGATTGCTTGGCCTTTTCTCTCCCTAAGAACTAATTGATTGTTGGCATAATCTATTTTCTGTTATTTTTCCAAATCATCTTACAAATCTTGTTTGATAAATGTTTAGGCATTGAAGAATTTCCTACATTTACAGAGATAGTCTCCTAACAGTAGAACACATGAATCAGCAGTTCAGATAATAAACCTTATTTATGGCTGAAAAATCTAACTTCTAGTAATAGTCAAAATTTCACAACTAACTCCATCAGTAGACATTAATGTACAAGAGGAAGTTATAGGTGACAGTAAAGAAAGAAATAGATGGGCTTTAAGGTTGGAAGCTGAAACTAAACCTAGAAAGTAATGTGTGGTGTTTGTGAAATTTCTTCTCTTTATAGTAGAAGGGAGCTCACTGGGTAGTTGCAATTTGAAAACTGATATTTCAACTTATATGGAAGGATTATAGTAGAGCTAATTCCAGATCTTCTTGGTATGAGGAATGCAAAATGGCCCAAAATTATGTGCATGTCCATTACTTTGAGTATTAATAGTGAATTTAATACAAAATCACAAAATAGATTATAAGTAATAAAGCAGTCAGATATAGCAGTGTCTTTTTTGACAAAGAAACAATTCAGCATCCAAAACACATTTTTATTATTTTAGGACTTCAATATTTTATTTTTTTAATTTTCTTTACTTTATTGTGTTGGTTTTGCCATACAATGACATGAAACTGCCATGGGTTACATGCTCCCCCTCCACAACCCCCCTCCCTCCTCCCTCCCGACTCCCTCCCCCTGGGACATCTCGGTGCACCAGCCCTGAGCATCAACCCTGGGCTGGAGATTGATTTCACATATGATAATTAACATGTTTCAATGCCATTCTCCCATATCATCCCACCCTTGCCCTCTTCCACAGAGTCCACGAGTCTCTTTTATTAAAATACATATATTTTAAGATAGCATACTACATTTGGAAGTAGAGTGAAACATGGAAAATGCTTCCCTATGTGAGCCCATTGAAATCTAATTCATATTGAGTCCCCATCTTCCTTCACATTGCATCGAATTGCTAGAGATATATTCCCAGTCACACTGTTGCTTACACTTAACACACTGCATGATTGAGTCTTGATTCATTTCTTCATAGAATCACTCATAACTGCAGAGGGGCTCAGTCATTTTGTGGAGACCTAAACAAGAAATCATGTAGCCAATTGAATTAAGCAAAATGCCATGGCAAGAAAATTATGGAGAAGAGTTTAAAAAATGGATAGAGCATTTTATTAATGCTCTAGGTTTAGGTCATTGTACAAATGACAGACTTAATGAGCAACACCATAAATGTACGAGAAAATAGAATAATTGGCTGCTTGAACACAGCCCAAATATGTCCACATATTTGGGCTTAAAAGTGAATTTCTCTAAGGAAGGCTGCATTTTGAAGTGAGCATAACATCTTTACCCTCCAATGCATGAGATGTTGCATTCTCTGAGTGAAATCCTATGTGTCTATGGAAGGGCAACCTGGCACTCTGTGGGCATAAGTTTGAGCAGTCAGTCTTGAGCAATTCTTCCTTGTGATTGCTATGATTGGCCTTCAGTGGTGAGGTGAGAAGGCCATTCTCACCAACCAGAGAGGAAAATAAGGCTTTAAGTTAGCACTTTCTGCTCCTTCTTAACCAGTCTATTTAATGACACAGATGGAATGAGTGTTTTTTTACTTATTCATTTAGTGTATTTTTCTTAGTTTATTGACGAACTATGGATGATACTGGGAGCTAGGGTCACAGACATGAGAGACCAGTCTCAAGTTCTCACAGGACCTAAGAGCACAAAGGAAGCTCAGGGACCAGTTTCAGTGTGTTTTGGTCTCCTGTGTTGAGGCCAAGTAATGATGCAGCCATTTGACTTTATTTTGCTTTTGTTAGTTCTTTGAATACAACTTTATCTAATTCCATTTGAGTGGACTCGCTCTTTAAGGCTAAGTTGGAGTCACTAGGAATTATAGGACTAACTATACCCTACACAAAAGATAAACTGCACCGTTCGAGGGTCAAATAATACAAGTCACAGGAATGTATGTAAAACTATTTTACCTAGCACAATTCTGATGGAGACATTCCATCCTTTTTCTACTGTTTATTTTACTGTGTAATCAGAATTGCTTGTTTTGCTGAATTCACATTTTTGAAGGTAAACAAAAGCCAGTATAGTCCCAAGCATAATTGAATAAGTATATTAGATTTACCTTTTCAAGTAAAACCTACAAACCTGGACAAAATAATTAGTTAATGCTTTTCAGATGTTCACAAAGAAATGCAAACCTTGAAAGAAGGCAAATACTAGATACTACGCATTTGCTTGCTGTCTCCTTGGGGATGTTTTCTAAATCTGCACTGTCCAGTATGGTACCCACTAACCACATGTGATAATTAAAGTTAAAATTAACAAAATTAAAACTATGAATCCAGTTCTTCAAATAGGTCACATTTCTAGTGCTCAATATTGAATGAGGGTAGTGGTCCCCACACTGAACAGTACAGAGATATAGAATATTTTCATCATCACAGAAAGTTCTTTGGGTAGTGTTATTCTAGCCATTGCACAGGGAATTGAAATCTAAGCAAAACATAGGGTTCCCTTTATTTTTATTTATTTATTTTTTAAAATTTTCTTTACTTTATTGTGTTGGTTTTGCCATACAATGACATGAGACTGCCATGGGTTTACATATGCTCCCCCTCCAGAACCCCCCTCCCTCCTCTCTCCCGATTCCCTCCCCCTGGGACATCTCGGTGCACCAGCCCCGAGCATCAACCCTGGGCTGGCGATTGATTTCACATATGATAATTAACATGTTTCAATGCCATTCTCCCATATCATCCATAGGGTTCCCTTTAAAGTAAAAGGGTTGTAAGTTCTGCGGTGGTGAAGCAGCTGGTATTTGTTGAGAATTGTATGGAAAGAGAGCTGCGTAAAAAGGGACTGGGCTGTGCTGAACATATATGGAGGAAGACTCCATGAAGAATGTAAACAGAGACACCAGAGGTCATACAGTTCTGGGAGACCTTAGAATTATATCCCAGGCAAAGTAGTTTGGCCACCTGATGCAAAGAGTTGACTAATTAGAAAAGATCCTGAAGCTGGGCGAGATTGAAGGCAAAAGGAGAAGAGGGTGGCACAGGATAAGATGGTTAAATAGCACCACTGACTCAGTGGACATGAGTTTGAGCAAACTCTGGGAGATAGTGAAGGACAGGGAAGCCTGGTGTTCTGCAGTCCATGGGGTTGCAAAGAGTCAGACACCACTTAGCAACTGAACAACAACAGAGTATATCCCAGACAGGTTCTTGGTAGAACCTCAGGCATTCAGTTGAGGCTATTAAAAATACCTGCTTTGAAGGCAAAAGCCATAGTCTAGAGTAGAGGCTATGCTCTCAAGACTAAGGATGTAATCAATACAGAGCCATATTAATAAATAATAAAAAATCTGGCATGCTAAACTCTTTAGTTGTGTAGGGTAGTGCTGTTTGCAACTCACTTAGAAAAGCATCAAGACATACGAATAGATGAATATACATAATCAAGTAAATGTAACAAAGTATTGACAAGTGTAGAATCTAGATGGTAGTTTATGAGTTTTCCTTGTAAAATTCTTGAGCTTTCTGTGTGTGTGAAAATTTCCATGATTGCTGAGGGGAAAAGCATGAAAGGATGAAAATGATTTGCCAGAAATGTAACTGTCTGAAACACAATATGGTTAGAATGAAGACTGTTATGATCCAGGTACCCTCAATGTATTATCCATAGTACACAAGCAGACAATGAAAACTGGTAAGTATGTGAAGAAGCAAGAAAATAGGACAGAAACAATCACCGATACTGATAGGCCATGTGACAAGAATAGAAGACTAGACATTGACAACACTCATTGTAGACGTTTAAGGAATTTGAGAAGAAACTAGAAAAAAAAAGTCTGTGTGGTATCAAGGGGAATGAATACACAAATTGAGGTGTATTCACCTAATGGAATAGCACTACATGCAACAAGAATGATACACTACTGATAGATGTCAGCTTTATCTACGGGGTTACATCACAGTGAGGGAAAGAGGTCATTCAAAAAGGTGCACAGAATGTGTTAATCAACCATATTAAATTTGTGAACAGGCAAACCGAGCCATTGTGATAGGCATCAAAACGATGCTCTTATTTGGAGGGTGGAGACTGACAGGAAGGGGTATGAGGAAACTTCCTAGGGTAATGGAAATATTCCACATGCCCTTTGCAGAATTATTGGTGATGTAGGTTTATACGCTTGTCAAAGCCATCAAATTGTGCTCTTAATATGTGTGATTGCCACCATATGTAAATTCTGTCACAAAGTAAATCACATAGGCATGTATGCACTAATGTCAGATAGAAAAACTGACTTTATTTAGATAATGTTTTCAACATTCAAATTCACACTCAATGGCATTTCTCATCTAGCATTTCTATTTTAAACGTGCTACATTATAACCGATAGAATGATCTATGCAAGGAAATTCATATTGATGTAGCACTGATGTCAACATTACTATCCCCTCACTATGTGACTATGGGAAGTACTAATAACATTACATGCATTTTCTCCTTTAGTTTATTACAGCATTATAAAGTATATTCTTATTTTACAGATTAAGAGATTGAGGTAAAGATGCAAAATAATGTTACTCAACATTATGCAGCTAATAGAACAATAGAGATGAGATGAAATCCCCAATTTTCTGATCCTCAAACCCATACTCTTACCCTACTAATTTCAAGTTTTATTTTTTTTTATACGTACCCCTCTTTTAAGGCTGTATGTATTTTGGTGTATGGAAAGAAGTGACTCATTGGAAAAGACCCTGGTGCTGGTAAAGATGGAAGGTAGGAAGAGAAGCGGACAACAGAATGAGAAGGTTGGATGGCATCACCGACTCAATGGACATGTTTGAGCAAGCTCTGGGAGTTGGTGATGGACAAGGAGGCCTGGTGTCCTGCAGTCCATGCAGTCACAAAGAGTCGGTCATGACTGAGTGACTGAGCTGAACTGAAGGAATGATGTGAGCGTTTTATTTCTTTGGGAGAACTAGCTTATCCATCCAACTTTCACATCATGTTGATTTTCTATCCATTGAGGACCCCAGGTGATTTCCTTTTCCTGTAGCAGGACTACAATTAGTGTCTACACTGAGTGAAAACAACATAATAAAATTTCATTTAAAGGTTGATTATAGTAATCATGATATAAAACTGTCAATAATCGGCTTTTGGTAGCAGTGAGCATGCACATGACTAAGCGACTGAACTGAACTAAACATGCACATTTGTTGTTGTTCAGTTGCTAAGTCATGTCTGACTCTTTGCAACTCCATGGACGGCAGCATTCTGGGCTTCTCTGTCCTTCATTATCTCCTGGAGTTTGCTCAGACTCAGAACCATTAAGCCAATGGTGCCATCCCACCATCTCATCCTCTGTTGTCCCCTTCTCCTCCTGCCCTCAATCTTTCCCAGCATCAGGGTTGTTTCCAATGAGTTGGCTCCTCGCATCAGGTGGCCAAAGTATTGGAGCTTCAGCATCAGTCTTTCCAATGAATATTCAGGGTTGATTTCCTTTAGGACTGACTGGTTTGATCTCCTTGCTGTCCAAGGGATTCTCAAAATTTCCAGCACCACAGTTCTAAAGCATCAGTTGTTCGACACTCAGTCTTCTTTATGGCCCAACTTTCACATCCATACATGACTATTGGAAAAACCATAGCTTTAACACTAAGGACCTTTGTTGGCAAAGTGATGTCTCTGCTTTTTAATATACTATGAAGCTTTGTCATAGCTTTTCTTCCAAAGCACACATGTCTTTCAACAGACAAGTTTGGCCTTGGAGTACAAAAGGAAGCTGAGCAAAAGCTAACAGTTTGGCCAATAGAACACACTAGTCATAGCAAACACCCTCTTCCAACAACAAATGGTGCTACACTTGGGGATCACCTGTTGGTCAATACCAAAATTAGATTGATTGTATTCTTTGCAGCTGAAGATGGAGAAGCTCTATAGAGTCAGCAAAATGAATACCAGGAGCTGACTATGGCTCAGATCATGAGATGCTTATTGCAAAATTCAGGCTTGAATTGAAGAAGGTAGAGAAATTCACTAGGCCCTTCAAGTATGACCTAAGTCAAATCCCACATGATAATACAGTGGAGATGACAAATAGATTCAGGGGATTAGATGTGGTAGACAGAGTGTCTCAAGAACTGTGGGTAGAGGTTTGTAACATTTGCATGGGAAATGGTGACCAAAACCACCCCAAAGAAATGCACAAAAAGTAATGCACATTTATCCAGAGGCTATTTTTCTAAGAGCTATCTCAGTGTGATGGGAGCTGTACATTTTATTAATTCTGTGATTTAATTAGGTGAAATTATGGTCAAATAAAACTTCTATTTCTTATTTTCTTAATTGTAGGTCAATTTTCTTTGAGTACTGTAGTACTTAGAAAAGATAAGTTCTTTTGCTTATCGGGTCATAATCTTTCACTCTGGCCATCTTTTCTTTTTTCTTAAGTTTTTTCTAAAGTACGATATTTGTAATTGGAATACATTTGGTGATAAATTAGTGTCAATTTCTTACCTTTTTCTAAGCCTCTGACAGAAAGTGGATGTTTCTAAAGATATGCTTCAAGGTCTTTGAAACAGTTCATCTAGAATGTCCTAAGTAGAACCTGTAGCTGGTGGTAAACATAGTCTACCATCTGAGTTTCTTCTCCTAATCACACAATGTTGGTGTGTACAGAGTAACTAAATTCTTGCTTATAAGCAAATTCTTCAGCTAGGAAAGTACCTTTAAATAGCAGGAAGATTTTGAGAAATTTTCTCAAGGAAACCTGTTTTCAAATTCTGTACCATTTTTTCCTGATATTATATTGGGAAAATTATTTTAACTTTTGGAACCTGTTTATTCAAAAAAATGAAAACCAGCATTACAGGGTTTTATGAGGATTAAAATCAAAGTTTGTAATGTATTTGATGGTAAATGAATGTTACCACATATTAAAGTATACCAAGATGTTTTATTCCCATTAAGGAAGCAGAAGGAATAGTGTTGGAGAATATAAAACTCAGTCTGGAGACAGGCCATCTGTGTGTTATCATGTTTATCAAAAGCTAATGACAGCTTTTGTATTTCTTCATGTGACAAGTGTCAGAATCTTAGCTTTTAGAACTCACTGTATTTTGCTCCCACTCTATGTAAGCATCTACTTTAATTTTTCCTGTAACCCCCAAAATTCCATTCTATTCATTCCATATCTACCATTCATTCTGTCCAAACCCTACGTTCTCCCCCAAGTTTATTTTATTCATTCATTTCCTCAGTTAATAATTAATTAATTGACTTCTTCATCCATATAGTCATCAAAGCATTCTGTTTTAGTGGGGATAAAAACAGTGAAAAAGATAAAAACCAATTCCTGTTCCTGTTTCTCTGGAACTCATACTACTTACAATGAAAAGAGATAGCATGACTGTATTTAATTATGTATGCCATGAGGGAGAGATGTAGGAGTTATGAGTGAAATACCAGAGGGAATTAGTGCAGTATCAGGACTGGCTATAGAATTTGCAGTTTTATGTAAAATAAAAATGTAGGGTGCCTTGTTCAAAAACTAATAAGAATGTGAGGATAATGACAGGCCAAGCATAGGACTCCTTGCACCCACATAAATTGCAGGGCTATGAAACCAACTCTGCATACAGCGGAGGACCAAGCAAGGGTTTCTTGAGCTGTGTTAATTTCACTGGAGATGTGAAGGAGACATGTGTGTCAGGTAGACAGTTTCAGACTTGTGCTTTCATTTGCTAGTCCCTTTTAGGCCTAATACGTTATCGCCTCAAGAGCCTTCAGACTCATGTGTTTATAGCAAGGAATGATGAAGCTTTTTCAATACTGGTCAGGATGTTGGTGGAAGAGAGATGCAGTTACTTCTTGCCATTTCAGTTTCATCTCTCATGGGTATCAAAAAGCAAAATTTAAGGCCAGAGTTACGACTTATAATTTTTAAATATCAGAGTTTATAATTAGAAATCTTTCTTGGATATTTATGGGAGGACACTGGGCTGCGAATTTGAAGACCTGAGTTTTTGCTTAAATCTGCCTCTCTATGACAAGGTATTCTTTTTTTTTTTTTCAGTACATTTGTCTTTTATTCTGATAAGTTTTTTTTTTTAATTGTTTTTGCCATACAATGTCATGATATCACCATGGGTTTACATATGCTCCCCCTCCAGAACGCCCCTCCCTCCTCCCTCCCCCGGGAAAATCTCACTGCACCAGCCCCGAGCATCAATCCTGGGCTGGCGATTGATTAGACTTATGATAATTAACTTGTTTCAATGCCATTCTCCCATATCATCCCACCCTTACCATCCTAGCTTCCCAATCTGCGGGGGGTGGGGTGGAAATTAAGCTTCCTATCAGTTTGAGGCTTCACACTACTGACAATAGCATTTTCTACTTTTATTAAAAACACAGTATCTCATTTTACCTTTGTCTGCTCTTTTGGAACATAAAGTCACAGTGTTGACTGAGTCACTGACAGCATAAATAGAGCAATAGCTGGCAAAGGCCGCCTTCCACAGGCAATCTCTTTTCTTAAACAACCGTATTAAGTCCCTAAGGTTACCAGTGCTATTCTGTTCTTCTGTTAGATAAAGGTCACCTCTTTACTGGCAACAAATTTTTGTACTTCCCAAAGGTAGATAAGCTTAAGACTACATTTGTTGTCTATATTAACTTCTCTAGTGCATCTGTTAAATATCAAAGTAATTAAAGTCTTAGACACTGAGTCACTTTATTCTCAGGATGAGACTTTTTAGACCAAGACACTTCAGACAGTGTAGTTTTGGAAAGGTGAAACTAAAACACTTTGATTTCTGAAAACTTTCTTAAGTTTCTTAGTACATTTGTACAGTTTAAATACTGTACACATTTTCTATTATCAGACATATTAACCCAGATAATGTATGCCATGATAATGAAGAACACACAACAAAATGTTTATTTCTCTTGAAAATCCCCTGTAGGAATGGACAAATGTCCTCTGTGATATCATTCAGCAGTGCAGGCTAACAGAATTTCTACCCAGGAGGTAGCTTCGGCTACCTTGATATATCAGGGAGAATTCGTTGATATAGCAAGGAGAAAAAGAACTTCAAGTTAGTTCTCTTGCTGAAATTATTTGACCTGAAGGCAACATACATTATATTTGCTTATAAGCCATTGGCTATAAATAGACATACAGTCCAGACTGAATGCATGAGTTCAGAGGTATAATCCTCTATATGTTAAGAAGAAATAGTAAACCCTAAGTCTCTGTCACATCTCAATACAATAAAACACTGTTTATAAAAGAAAAGTCTATTTCGTTTTTTAGAAGGAAGTTTGGTCTAAAGTATTTTAACCTAGATGGATGCTAGAAGTTCAGATGGACAAGAGCATACACATCAGTACTGCCAACTCTGGTTTTTGGCTGCACCCACCGCATGTAGGATCTTAGTTCACTGATCAGGGATCGAATCAGTGCTCCCTGCATAGAAGCTCAGAATCTTAACCACTGGACCACCAGGGAAGTCCCAGTACTGCCAACTCTATATTTGGTATCTTTGGTTTAAGATCATGTTGTCTGATTTACTTGTTGTTATAAGTGTATATCTTCCTGTTTCTGTATTGCTATTTTTCCTTCTTCATTATCTCAGTGTTGATTGATTTCCAACTGTTTGTCAAGAGACCATAATTAAAGCATTATCCTTTTCTTCAGGGAGATTACAATAATCTTAGAACATCAGTTTGGTCCATAAATAAGCATAGTTCTCAAAATCACATATCCTAATGGTATCCTATTCAGTTGTAGCTGTATACAAATTGGCTTTTTGATAGCATGTCTTAAAATTTTTAGTTAGGTGCAAATTATGTTTTCCACACTTTATGGTATATGAATATATCATCTCAGATGAATATTTTCCAAGATGTTAGAGCTGATTCAGAGATCTTGAATAAGAAAATAAGCTATTAGCATTATTCATAGGCGACTCGGAAACTCACAGCCAAGAACAAGTAGGACAGTTTTATATCAAGGCAAAATTTCACTGCTAGATTTAATTCTTCCAATACTAAATATGATAGCTGAAACATATGAGGTGCCTTTTGATGAGCAATATAGAATCCTATTTTGTTAGCAAATGAAAAGTTTGGAAAACAAGGTGTTTAAGGATTTGTGTGCAAACATATCTCTGCCCTACTCAGTTTATTATTGTTAGAAACCTTACCTAAGCCCTCTGTAACTTGAAATAGATTGTCATTGGGATGTATTAATGCATTTTCTCTCTTTGTTATTTTATTGTATATCTTTGGAATAATACCCTGGGCAGGCACTTTTATAGGCATTCAGTAGGCAATCGGAAATACAATTCCTAACTTCTTAGACCTTGCTTTCTATTGGAGGAAATAAAAATTTATAACATAGTCTAGAAAGTTCTATGCAAGAGAGTAGAGGCTGCTGCAGGAACTCAGAACAGGGTGGAAGACAGGATGAGAGTGTGTATACATATATGTGTGTGTGTGTGCTTGTGTCTAAGAGATGGCCATGGACTGTGTATATAAGTTAGCCAAATTAATGTGGGGAAAGAGGAAGGTGTCCATAAGAAAAAAAAAAATCTGAGAAGACCTTGATCATGATAGTGACAAAAACAGAGAAATTCAGTGGAGATTGTAGAATGTGAGGGGAAGATGCAAGGCATTTATATGCTCAAAAGATATATTTGAATAGCTAGCTTTATATAGAGATTTATCTGGTTATGTAGCTTACATTTATGGGAATTATCTATTATATTATGGGAATTATCTATTATATTGGCTTCTGTTAATTTTAAGAAATGTCTTTACATATTAGTATATTAATCCAAGTCTGTCTTCGATCTATGGTAATGTACAGAAGGGAAATGTTGTCTGAATCAAGGTCTAGCAGTTCCAGAATGCTCCAGCAGCTGCTGTGACATTCGCTGAGAACATATCATCTCAAATAATTTGCCCATTGATCTTGCTCTTCTCAGTATATTTTGCTTGGATAATAAAACTACTAAATTTGGAAAGAAGCATTTGAATAGTTGTGTTGATTGTTGTTCTTCAGGCCCTCAGTCGTGTTCAACTCTTTGTGACTCCATAGACTGCAGCATACCAGGCTCCCCTGTCCTTCACCATCTCCCAGAGTTTACTCAAACTCATGTTCATTGAGTTGGTGATGCCATCCAACCATTTCATCCCCTGTCATCCCCTTCTCCTCCTGCCTTCAGTCTTTCCCACCATCAGGGTATTTTCTTATAAGTTTGGTCTTCATATCAGGTGGCTAAAGAATTGGAGCTTCACCATCAGTCGTTCCAATGAATATTCAGGGTTGATTTCCTTTAGGATCGACTGGTTTGATCTCCTTGTAGTCCAAGGCACTCTCAAGAGTCTGTTCCAACACTACAGTTCAAAAGCATCAATTCTTTGGCCTTTAGCCACCTTTATGGTCCAACTCTCCCAGGACTCCATACATGACTACTGGAAAAACTACAGCTTTGACTATATGGACCTATGTTGGCAAAGTAATGTCTCTGATTTTTAATACAGTCTAGGTTTTTCATAACTTGTTGATGGCTATATTGAAATTAAATGCAAAGTGATGGTAAAATCTGGCTTAGCTTGATGGAAAGGTTCTGGTTGATTTTCAGTCAAAGTAAAATTTTTATTCTTTCATGATGATAAGTAAAATCCTTGTGAGTCACATGCATTTCTTGTTCACTTTATAATGAAAAGAGTAGCTCAAAAGTCAACCTAGTGTTGTTCTCTTTAAATATTGTATTCCTTTTTTTTTATTGTTTTTACCATACATTGTCATGATATCACCATGGGTTTACATATGCTTCCCCTCCGGGTAAGTGCTATAGTTGAAATCCTTTTATATATTTATTGACCATTTGGATATTCTCTTTGAATTCTCTAAATTCAAGGTTTTTTGCCTATTTCTGTATCGAGCAGATAAGTTTTTAATTATTGGTTTCTTTCTCTCTCACAGACACAATTTTCATGGATTGCAAATAGTATATTCAGTTAATCTGTGTCTTGCTTATTAACTCTCCTGTTGCCTTTTTTTATCTGTAGTTATCCATTTGACCAGTATTTATTGAAAGGCATTTTACCATTGAATTATAATGTGTCAGGTGTGTGTGTGTGTGTGTGTGTGTGTGTGTGTGTGTGTGTGTGTGTACTTTGAGGAATAACTTAAAATGTCAAATCCAGGTGATTTGAATTGAACATAACAATTTGCCCATTCTGTGTACTCCTTCTCCTTTTCCAGCTCAACATTTAATGATCCATGACTCATATTTTGTGCAATGCTGGACCACATATGATTTCTCTCCATACTCCTCACCACATACCTTAGCTCAAAATTACCCCTAATCCTCTTATACCCTGCCCATCTGCCCCCAGTTCTAGTCTCTTTTCCCTGTTCTGTCTATAGCCACTATTTTCAATTTGGTATAAATATTTTCTAGGGCTGCCATACAAAATATCCCAAACTGGGTGGCTTCAAACAGCAAAAATCTATTGCTTCACAATTCTGGAGACTACAAGTCCAAAATCAAGGTGTAAGCAGAGCCATACTCCCTCAGAAATTTACAGGGGAGAGTCTTTACTTGCTTCAACCTAACTTCTGGTGTTTGTGGGCAATCGTTGGCATTCCTTGGCTTGTAGATGCATCACTTCAGTCCTGTCTTCACGTTGTGTTCTCCCTGTGTCTGTGTCTCTTTTCATGGCACTCTTTTTATCCCAGTCATCTTGGATAGGGGCCCACTGCACCCACACACAAAGGTCCATCTAATCAAGGCTATGGTCTTTCCAGTCCTTATGTACGGATGTGAGAGTTGGACTATAAAGAAAGCTGGGCACTGACGAACTGATGCTTTTGAACTGTGGTGTTAGAGAAGACTCCTGAGAATCTCTTGGACTGCAAGGAGATCCAACCAGTCCATCCTAAAGGAGATCAGCCCTGGGTGTTCACTGGAAGGACTGATGCTGAAGCTGAAGCTCCAGTACTTCAGTCACCTGATGCGAAGAACTGACTCATTGGAAAAGACCCTGATGCTGGGAAAGATTGAAGGTGGGAAGGGAAGGGGACAGCAGAGGATGAGATGGTTGGATAGCATCACCTACTCAGTGGACATGAGTTTGAGTAAACCCCAGGAGTTGGTGATGGAAAGGGAGGCCTGGCGTGCTACAGCCCATGGGGTCGCAAAGAGTCATACACGACTGAGCGATTGCATTGACTGACTGACCACCCAAATACGACCTTATTTTAACTAATTATGTCTGCAAAGACCCTATTTCTAAGTAAATTATGTTCTATGATGTTTGGATTTAGAACTTCAACGTATCCTTTCACAGGGGAAACAATTCTACTCATAATACCCTTCAAGATTTTTTTCTCATGCTTTATGAAGAATTGATTAAATGACTAGAAATAAAAATAAAAAACAATGACAACAGTATATGTTTATTCTTTGTGGGAAAGGATTCTTTTGAATGACAAAAAAGACATCAGGAAAAAGGTTGATCAATTTATTCAAAATGAAAACCTCTATTTGAAAGAGAAACTTTGTAACATGTTTAACAGATGGAGTATGTTCATTTCCAGGAAAAGACTTCCAACAATACAAATTAAGGCAAAGAGTCAGAAGAAAAGTGGGCAAGAAAGATGAAATATCTGTTCACAGATAGGGAAATATAAATGATTAAAATAATGTGCTTTCTTTCTGGTCTTCTTTAATGTCATCTCTTCCCTGGGCAAGTCTGTTCATCCTTCTGCTTTTACCCCTCCCTTGCCCCAACATCTACAACCAATTCTCACTCTGTCTCACTATTATTTAAGTTTTTTTGGCCTCATCTCAGGGCATGCGGGATCTTAGTTCTCTGACCAGGGATTGAACCCACACCCCCAGCAATGGAAGACCAGAGTCTTAGTCACTGGACCTCCAGGGAAGCCAGTGTTTTGCTGTTACCTTTTTGATTATCTTAGGGACAACTTCCTAAACTTCTCTCACACCAGCCCCATCCTCTCTCCCAGTGATGCCCTGTGCATGTCTTTATCATTGTGCTTTTCTTGTAAATAACATGGTCTCTTTGTCTTCCTTCTTAGATTTCTAATTCCTTGAAATCTAAGGATCATCTTAGGATGATCTAAGGATCATGATGCAAGGGTCATATGTAATTCTTACTTTATCAGAACAGACTTTAAACATGAATGAACCAAGAGGATATTATGCTGAGTGAATTAAGTTAACAATAGAGTAACATATTGTGTGATTTCTATTTTATGTTGAATCTAAAAAAGCAAAACTCAGAACCAGAAAGTAGCATGGTTCTTGCTAGGGGCTGGAGGAGGTGGGAAGTGAAGAGATGTAAACTCTTCACTTGTCAAAGGATGCAAACTTTCATTTATATAATAAGATGAATTCTAGGGATGTAATATACAATATGGTGGCTATGATTAATAATACTGTATTGTGTACTTAAAATTTGATAAGAGAGTAGGTCTTAAGTATTCTCACTGCACATCCGCACAAGGTTACTACCTGAAGTGATTTGTTAATTAACTTGATTGTGATAGTCACCTTTGAACATTTGCATATCACAAATCATCACACTGTACATCTAAAATGTATACAAAGATTTGTTAATTATACCTCAGTAAAGCTGGAAATTTTTTTTAAAATTCATGAATCATGAAGGACAATAAAAAACAGGATTTTTTTAATATACATGTTTTGACTTAATAAATACATTGTACATTGTGCTACTCAAAGTATCATAAGGAATGATAAGTTTACTCTGAACTTTGGTGCTAAAGAAAATACAGAAGTCATTTTATTGAACAGTGAAAACACCTAACTATACTTCTTACTTCTCCTCATTTGCCAAGAAGTTCTGAATGCAATGCTGCATGAAATATTAACTGACTTACTCCAAGGAAGGTATATTTCTTATGAACATTTTAAAAGACATGTTTATTTTTTAATATGTGTCTTCCTTCTTACATTCAATTTAGAGTGGAGTGTAATTTTAAACAAATAATTATAACCAAACATTCTACAGTTCCATACTTCCACACATTCTGTAAATTTGTTCTTCTGAAAATAGGTATGAGATAGAATTGATAAGTCTTATCAGGTTTCTGTGATTCATTTCAGCTAGCAAGTGGATCTTAGTATCACAAGAGCAAACTTAAAACATTAAATGTGATTTATAAACTTTTTGAGTAAGGAGAAGAATAACAAAGCAAACATGCAAACTTTTCAGCTTATTTCATTTAATTGAGATGAAAAATATTTTATTAACTTCTTGATTTGTACCCCCAAAGAAATGATTTATCTAGATCTGTTTCTGCCCTGAAATCCTTTCTCCCCTCATTCAGATTCTGTATCTTAGCTTTCACAAAATTGGGCATTGTCTCCTCATACCCACATAGATGAGAAATAGACTTGTCAAAAGATCAAAAAAATCAATCAATGCCTTTTAAAGTCATATTAGCATCAAGCAATGTTTATTCTTTTATCTCTGTAAATAAAATAAGTTCCTATATGAGACCCCTGGAAAATTAAGTTGCTTTGAACATTTTATAATACTTAATATTGAAACAGCACCTAACTAAAGAAATTTCTTTGTAATGATGTTTTCAGAGGAACCATTGATACTCAAAGTACTACCAGATATCACTCATTCCAAGAGGACTGAAGAAATGAATATGTCCCATTCTGGTGTGCTCCAAAACCATAAAACATATTGAGGTATATGATTCATCAGAGTCATGTGATAGTTACTGCTCCCCTGATGGGCAATTACTTCACCAATTGCATTATAAGAATTTCCTTCTTGGGTTTGTTTCTGTGTTCTGTTGGTTGTTGCTGCATTTTCTTTTCTGGGATCTAAGGGGTAAAAGAATGAACCTTTCTTTCTTTATCATCCCTATACCTCTAATTTCAAGAACTCATTCCAACTATGGTATCCAGCTAGGCTACCTTGGATAACAAGTCTTACACGAATTCATCTCCAGCATCTTGATAAACAGTCTTTTTCTATCTTTTTATAATGATGGATGAAGAGAATTTAGATTTTATCTGACACTGGGAGCAAATCTTCAGGCTGTTAATAAGTGCTTTGCGAGCTAAACTTATATAATTGGGAAAATATTTGGTTTAAATACAAGTGTCAACATTTTCCTGGAGACAGAAAAAGAAGCCTTCTTAGTTCATTATTGTATCTGACCTAATTTCTCAATTTGCTTAAAAGAAGCAACTTGGCATGAGATCTTTAAGAAAATAATTCTGTGGTATTTCTACTATTACTACTGTAACTCAAAATTAACAAAATTACTATCAATATATGCCTTCATAAAGATCCTGTTTTGATTTATATGTTTTAATCAAATGAAGGATTTGTAACTAGTGTATGAAATGCTTATAAAGGACAAGAAAACTAGTAAGGTAAGTATCCATCCTACTTTATGATCATGTTTCCCTTCTTATTTTGCTCAGTAAAATCCTATATTAGGAATGCAGGATAAATCTCATCTAAAGTAGTCCCAAATTATCCTTTCGTATTTCAAGATTTGAAATGTTGACTAATAACAACAAAAAGGGAGTTTTTGCCAGCACTTGAGTTTAAGTACAGAGAAACAAAGTTAGAAACCACAGGGCTTGTATAATTACACTGGATCAACCTTAAAATCTTTATAGTTTTGGATAAATGAAGTAAATTCAGAAACTTTGAGTTACATAATAATTGGGAAGCAGAAACACAATAGATTTAGCAGTGGTTTTCTGAAGTAATTTCCAATAGGCAGTGCTGTGGTCTTGGGCTTATTAAATGATAAAAGGAAAATGTTCTCAGCTGTGCAGCAAGTAGAGCTTAGAGAGATGCAGACCTGAGTAATGATACCTACCGCTCACTGGATAATTTCCGTGGAAGAGGGCAACATATATTGCATTTTTCCTAACATCTTGTATTCTGTTTTTACCTTTATGGTTGAGAAAAGTGAGCACCACAGAAGCTGGCTTTATGGAAAGTGACATTTGGTTTTGGTTTTTCCATGGTCACTAAAGTTTACAATGATCCATGTGGGGAAAACAAAGCTAGGGTGAAAACAAAGTCCAAGTTGCTTTCATCACACTGCTTGCACTTAATGCTTTCAAAAGAACTGTATCCTTGAGTTACTAGATACACTGGGGTGGCAACTGTTAGGAATCCTATAGAGAAGGAACAGAGATTGAATGAGAAGTTTTAAAAGATGATATCAAGAGATGTCTACAGAAGAGACCTTGGTTAATGGAGGAACCAAAACACCTCAACTGGAGAGACCTATGAGGGTAAATGGGCCATTGGATGCCACTCAGAATACAACAAAATAAGCTACCTGATTTGGCAGCTTATTTGTCTTAAACCAAGTCTTATTAATCATATAATTTCTGTTTTTTATACACAATGATAGTACCTTATTTGACCTCTATATTTAAGCTTTTACTAAACCAACATGTCAGTTCATTATAAAATGTTTTTCTACCAATAAGTTTGTGACCCTATGGACTGTAGCCCACCAGGCTTCTCTGTGCATGGGATTTTCCAGGCAAGAATACTGGAGTGGATTGCCATGCCTTCCTCCAGGGGATCTTCTGAACTCAGAGATGGAACCACTGTCTTCTGCATCTCCTGCAATGCAGGTGGATTCTTTACCCACTGAGCCACCTGGGAAGCCAAAGTTAAACAATACTATGACCTAAACAAGCAAAATAAACCAGCAAACAAAAGCAAACTATATGAAATATATTTGTAATTATGGTTGATTCACACTGTTGTATAGCAGAAACCAACACTACATTGTAAAGCAATTTTCTTCCAATTATAAATAAACTTAAAGAATATAAAAGCAAACCAAGGTTATGAGTTTAAAATTTCATATATTTCCAGTATTTAAACAGAGAAATGGACATATATGTCTATAAGAAATAGTCAGAATTTCAAACATTTATGCCAAATACTTTTGGTTTTAACTGTTAACAAAAATTAAAAGGGAGAGGTGTTTTTATTTTTTCTTTGAATTAGTGGTGATAATTTTCCAGAATTTTTCTCTTGGAAATTTAGAAAACAACCTTTTGGTTAATGTTTCAAATTGAGTGTTAGAATTTTTACAAAGAGTACTCCACTCTTCATGGTTCCAATTTAATAAAGGGAAGATATATATTTTAATGATACCAAATAATATATATACATATGTTAATATATACATACACACACAGATATACTCAACTACTGTAAACATAGTGTTTCTTTTTATGTGCCTATTACAGATTGTGGCCACCAAGATTATTCATTTTATTTGTTTTCATGAATCCCTGGCAGCTCAGATGATAAAGAATCTTCCTGTAATGCAGGAAATGTGGGTTTGATCCCTGGGTCAGGAAGATCCTCTGGAGAAGGAAATGGCAACCCACTCCAGTATTCTTGCTAAAAAATTCTGTGGATAGAGGAACCTGCTGGGCTACAGTCCATGGGGTCACAGAGTCAAACACCACTAAGCAACTAACACACTTCAATCTAAGTTCATAGTTATCCTTATAGAGATAATTAAATAAACACATAATTCCTAACATCTGCAATTCCTCAAATAAAAGCAATTGGATAAGAGCTTAGTTAAGAGCATGTAAAAGGTAAGGTCATCTCCAATGTATACAACAAAGATCCATTCTTTCATTGAGTTTACATTCTAGCAGAGTAGAACTGGACATTACTAATTTACATAATAAATGTGCAGATTATATAAGATGGTGAATACTACAGAAAATATAAAAGGTAAGCAAGATGAGGTAGTAAGCTTTTGAGCTGTGAGAAATAGAAATGGGTCAACTGGTTTAGAGATTTACAGCACAACTGTAAAGATAAAGATTATATCAACTGAATTGAGGAAAGTTACAAATATAATACCTTTTTCAGGAGAGAGATCATCAAATTTCAGTTTTGGACATGTAAAATTTGAAGTGCCTATCAGATGCTAAGTCTAGATGTGAAGTCACTATTTGGTTATACAAGATTGTAGTTGAGACCATCTTTCTGTCTTTATCCTGGAAACACCATAAGACAAGAATTCAAGTGTACTTATTTTGGGAGGTTAACCCAGGAAACACAAGGAAGGAAGTGAAGTGAGAATGCGAAGGGTCAGTTTGGTCGCTCAGTCATGTCCGACTCTTTGCAACCCCATGAACCGCAGCACGCCAGGCCTCCCTGTCCATCACCAACTCCCAGAGTCCACCCAAACCCATGTCCATCGAGTCAGTGATGCCATCCAGCCATCTCATCCTCTGTCGTTCCCTTCTCCTCCTGCCCACAATCCTTCCCAGCATCAGGGTCTTTTCCAATGAGTCAACTCTTCACATCAGGTGGCTGAAGTATTGGAGTTTCAGCTTCAACATCAGTCCTTCCAATGAACACCCAGGACCAATCTCCTTTAGGATGGACTGGTTGGATCTTCTTGCAGTCCAAGGGACTCTCAAGAGTCTCCAAAACCACAGTTCAAAAGCGTCAGTTCTTCAGTGCTCAGATTTCTTCACCATCCCACTCTCACATCCATACATGACCACTGGAAAAAACAGAGCTTTGACTAGATGGACCTTTGTCAGCAAAGTAATGTCTCTGTGCTATCTAGGTTTGTTGTAGCTTTTTTCCCAAGGAGCAAGCATCTTTTAATTTTGTGACTACAATCACCATCTGCAGTAATTTTGGAGCCCAAGAAAATAAATTCTGTCACTGTTTCCATTGTTTGCCCATCTATTTTCTGTGTAGTGATGGGACTAGGTGCCATGATCATTTTTTGAATGTTGAGTTTTAAGCCAGCTCTTTTTCACTCTCCTCTTTCACCTTCATTAAAAGGCTCTTTAGTTCCTCTTCACTTTCTGCCATAAAGGAAGGAATCAGTGATGAATTAAGTAAAGACCTCTGTGCTTTCGGGAACACAAAGGAGCCATGTGGAAACCCCCATTTGTCCTGAGATACTGGCTTCCTTATTACAGTGAAACTCAAATTGAAGGTGTACCAATGACTATAAAGGGATTCTTTTTGTTTGTTAATTCATTTGGCTGCATCAGGATTTAGTTGCAGTGTGAGAGATCTTTGTTGAATTATGTGGGGTCTTTTTGTTGCAGCTGGGCTTTCTAGTTATGAAAGTCCCAGCCTGGGCAGGTGTAGTACTTGTAGAGTGCCAGTTTCCCTGAGGCATGTGAGATCTTAGTTCCCTGGCCAGAGATTGAACAGATGCCGATCTGTGGCATTGCAGGTGGATTCTTAAAAACTGGCCTACCAGGGAAGTTTCCATCATCGAGGGATTCTTGAGTGCACAGTCTCTCAGGCCTCAGAGAAAATGAGGGGCAGAAAGCTACTGGGGATGGAGGCAAAACATTCGGTAGAGGTTGGAGAAAACCATTATGACTATATGTGAGTATCGGGACAGCAAGAAAGAGTCCCCATGATAAAGGAGTATGCACACAGATGAATCATCGAGGCAGCTGTCTCTGTAAGAAGGGGCAGGTACAAGGGATTGGTTTAGGGGCTAATGAAGATCTACAGCTTGGTACCTAACTGAGAGATATCTCCACTGTCAAGGCTAAGAACAGATGCTTCATTCTACCTTCATGGAGAGCCCAGACCCTTGACGCCCAGATCTGTACCCTGGACAACGTTTGGCTGAGGGAAATGCTGACCTCTTCCTTTAGAGAAATATCATAGATGAATCAGAAAAGCTCACCACATGGAAGCCAGGAGTGAAGGAAAAAAAATTGTGAATTTCAAAATGGAATGCTTTGGCATTTACAGTCTGCTCAGGATAAGAGATCAGAATAGTCTTACAAAAAGAAGTGAGGATAAATGGAAAAGGGGTGCTCTTACTGTGCAACCATATCCTACAGGGTTGTTCCGTCTGTTTTTAGAGTTGTGAAGAGCTTGAGGACAAGGAGACCCAGTTCCAGTGTTTAGTCTTCGTTTTGATTCTTATGTGGCCTTTGGGGAAGAACTACAACTTCTTTGATATTATTACATAGAGAAGGGGAAAAAGAGAGGGAGGGAGGGAGTTTTCTTCCTTTTTTAATATGAGATATATAGCAACATGTTTATGTGATGATGGAAATGATTTTATAAAGGTGAAAACTATGGTTCATGTTAATACACGCCACAAACGAATCGGCTTAAGAGGGAAGTTTAGAACATTTAATTAGATTCTTTTTGGAACTAAACATTTTTATTATCAAATCAGTTTACTTAAACCTTGATTTCCCCCTTTTGCATTCTCCCATCCTCCTTCCCCCACATCTCTTTCTTTCTGTAACATTACATTAAGTGCATAGACAGGACCTTTGTATGGAGGGAATATATAGAGTGATTAGACAGGACCTTTAGTAAGGACTATTGCGTAAAAGAATGACTGTGCCATTCCTGTGAGGCTTTGAGGTTCTTTAAGAACAAGAACCAAGCAAACAAACAATTGAAATGAGTAATTTATGGTCTGAAAGCCAGAGAATGAAAAACAAGTCCATTCAGAGTACAAGGACTATAGAATTTCTTCCTAGAGGACATTACTTTTTAAACGATAATATTTAACACTAGATGAGAATTACTATTGATCATCTATCAAACCAGATTTCTTTCTGCAGTGTTTCTGGATAAATGGAACACAGCTAATATAGGTTTTGCTTCAAAGCATCTGCTGATCTCATATTGCAATTTGTATCCAAGTTTAATGAGATAAGCTGATTTGAATGACCTCAGTTTGTGAAAGACTAATTTATCATCTTCCTGTGCAGCCTTGACTATAATGCTGTGCTCTCAGGATATGAAAGAGGCAAATTCCACAGAGTAGCATTTTAAGTAAAAGCATCAAATCATAACCAAACAACTTCCTGAGAAGTCAGGCAAGAGACTACACGAAGAGTCAATTAAAGAAGGCCTTGAAAGCCCTAGGTATTCTCAAAAACCTTCCCAAACAGCCCTTTTGTGGAAAGGGATGATCTAAATGAATCTTGTTTCACACTCAATTTGTTGTGCATAGTTTAGCCTGCCTTCCATACCAATTAGAGTCCCAAACTGCTTCCTGTACAGCCTGGGAGCGGTACAAAGGAACTAAGTGCAGGCTCATTGTACTGGATGGTGATTGGAGCTCTGCATCTCACACAGTCCTCATCACGGATGTGCATATTATCCAAAACCATGCGTTTTGAATAGACCTCACGTTCTTTTTAGAGTTGGCATGGACATGTACTCTTTTGTTCTCAGATATGAAATACATGGCTTCTCAAAGTAGTCAGTTTAGAAAGAAAAAAGAGAAACAAACAAAACTTCAATTGCATGGGGAGAACAAGTTGATGATCTAGAAGGCTTCTGATCATAACAGATATCCTAACTATGGAATATTTTTTGGTCCTTACTTGCAGTGATGTAGCCAGGAAATTATGTTGTATTGTTTCGTGGCTTGTATTTAAGTCAAATGTTAAATTTGACTATCTGGACCTATCTAGATGATGCTTTAAGTAAAATAACTAGATAATTTCCAGTACTTTTATTAAAAGCTACATTTCATTTCTCATTATATCAAAGCACATAAACTTTTTTTGATTTTTGCTTTTTTAACAATTTTTTTTTTATTTTTTACTTTTTTAATGTTTGCTCATTTTGCTTATGGCTTCTCACTGCTGTTTTCTCATTGCCTAGAACAATTTTGAACAGTGGAGAGAATTGAAATGCTTGCCTTGTTTTTAATCTTTGAGTAAATGCTTTCAATGATTTGCTTTTAAGTATTAGTTAGCTTTAGGTTTTTCATAGATGTCCTGCATCATGTCAAGGGAATGTCAAGGACATTTCCTTCTATTACTATTATAGTTTGTTGAGAATTATTTTCATGAATAGAGTTGAATGTTTTCACATGTTTTACTGTATTTATTGAAATGCTTATATCACTTTTCTGCCTCATTTTATTAATATAGAAGTGACATTGGTTTCCAATTGATAAACCTTGTGTTGCTGGAGTAAGCTCTACATGGTTATGCTATATTACAAATTTCTGGATTCACTTACTATAGTTAAAGATTTTTTATGTGTGTGTTTATGAGGGATTGTTGTTGTTTAGTCTCTAAGTCATGTCCAACTCTTTTGTGACCCCATCAGGCTTCTCTGTCCATAGAATTTCCCAGGCAAGAATACTGGAGTGGTTTGCCATTTCCTTCTCTAGGGGATCTTCCCAGCCCAGGGATCAAACTTGTGTATCCTGCATTGGAAGGAAGATTCATTAACACTGAGCCACCAGGGAAGCTCCTTGTGAAGGATATTGGTATGTAATTTTCACCAACTTGATGAACATGGGTTTGGGTAGACTCCGGGAGTTGGTGATAGACAGGGAGGCCTGGTGTGCTGCGATTCATGGGGTCACAAAGAGTCAGACATGATTGAGCGACTGAACTGAACTGAACTGATTTACATATGTGCCGAGTTTTGATGCCAGAGATATCAAAGGAGAAAATTAACATAATGGATACTCTATCTTCCTTAAATAGTCAAAAGAATCCACTGCTAAAGATATTTAAGCATTATTTTGGTGTGTGAGAAATTTTAATTCTATTTCTTTTAAAAAAATATATAGGAGTTCTCTATTTCTTCCTGTGTCAGTTTTGGCAACTTGCTTTTTCTGAGAACTTGTACATTTCCATGTATGTTGGCAAATTAATAGGGATGAAGTTCACAGTATTCCCTTTTATTTTTTAAATGTCTGTTGGATCAGTAGACAATAAATATTTGTTCAAATTTGAATAAAAGAATAAACCATAGAACATTTACTCAACTTTTTTCTAATTCGACCAATGACTTTTAAACTCTATTAAAGTTAAAAAAAAAACTTTTTTTTGGACATAAAGCTCCCTAAGAAACTTTAAAATAAATTTAAAAGGGGGCTATCAATAGTGATAAAAGGAAGATAATTTAGAAAACATGAGCTCCTTGAACTTCCTCCCACCCCAGTCTTCCTCCTGTGACAACTGAGGGGATGTTCCCCCATTTATGAAAACTTAAGAATTCAGTTGAATATATAGTCATAAGTCACTGAACTATAAATGTAGAATGAAATTTTACTCATCTTCACATTCTTTATAATACTAAGGATAGTGATTTTCATGTAGTTTTCAGCACATATTTCATTAGTGAATAAAATGAAATGTGTCTTTGACCTATATCAATGAAGTAAAAATAATCAAGTTATGAAATAAACCCATACTTTGTGGCACACATAATATCTCAGTTTCTTTGTATACTTTCCAGCATTTAAAGAGAGCCCAGCATGGTGAATCTACTTTGTTGTTTGTATCTATATGAAGAATATTTAATGGAGTATAATATTTCTGCCTTGAAGTATGACCTATATCCATGCTAATTTCCAGACTCTAAAACAAAGCAGTGATTAGACAGGCAGGGGGCCACTAGAGACCATTTCTCTTTCTTTTGACAAATTTCTGATGTGATCAGTTGGTTTACTGAATGGGAAACCAGGCTTTGCTGCATTATTAATACCCTTTCTCATGCTTTGTATCTCAGCATGAACCTTCTTTCCTTTAGACATATGACAATGACTGACAAAAACACTCCCAGTTGTAACAGACAAATGATACTTTATGCTTACCTTTCAGCATGGTTACAGGTTTGCCTGTGTTCCTTAAAAAAGTTCATAAAGATATTTCGTGGCACTGGAGCAGCAGCTGCAAAGAATGGGGCGACTGTGAAGAGATACCCCACTTCCAAGGGCAGAGAAGCCCCAGAAAGATGGTAGGAGGGGCAAAGTCACATTTAGAATCAAAAAACACACCCACAAGAGATGCTCAGAGGGCTGAAACAAACCGTGTGTGCACCAGGACCCAGAGACCCACAGAGACTGAGACAGAACTGTGTTTGAGTGTGTCCTGTGGCGGTACGGGTCAGCAGTGGCCTGCTTCAGGGGCAGCAGCGTTGGGTGCAGCAGACCTGGGTATGGCATAAGACCTGTGGGAGGAGGTCACCATTAACCCCAACACAGAGCTGCCAGAACTGACACAGGACTGGGGAAACAGATTCTTGGGGGCACAAATGGAAACTTGTGCACACCAGGACCCAGGAGAAAGGAGCAGTGACCCCACGAGAGACTGACCCAGACTTGCCTGTGAGTGTCCAGAAGTCTCGGGCAGAAGCATGGGTCAGCAGTGGACGGCCATGGCCTGTTGCAGGGTTGGAGGCACCGAGTGTAGCAGTGCGTGAATGGGACCTTTTGAAGGAGATTGCCATTATCTTCATTACCTCCACGACAGTTTCAGTTCAGTTCAGTTGTTCAGTCATATCCGACTCTTTGCGACTCCATGGACTGCAGCACGCCAGGCCTCCCTGTCCACCACCAACTTCCGGAGTCGACTCAAACCCATGTCCATTGAGTCAGTGATGCCATCCAACCATCTCTGTTGTCCCCTTCTCCTCCTGCCCTCAATCTTTCCCAGCATCAGGGTCTTTTCTAATGAGTCAGCTCTTCACATGAGGTGGCCAAAGTATTGGAGTTTCAGCTTCAACATCAGTCCTTCCAATGAACATCCAGGAGTGATCTGCTTTAGGATGGATTGGTGGGATCTGCTTGTAGTCCAAGGGACTCTCAAGAGTCTTCTCTAACACCACAGTTCAAAAGCATCAATTCTTCAGTGCTCAGCTTTCTGTATAGTCCAACTCTCACATCCATACATGACCACTGGGAAAACCATAGCCTTGACTAGATGGACCTTTGTTGACAAAGTGATGTCTCTGCTTTTTAATATGCTGTTTAGGTTGGTCATAACTTTCCTTTTAAGGAGTAAGCGTCTTTAATTTCATGGCTGCAATCACCATCTGCAGTGATTTTGGAGCCCAAAAAAATAAAGTCAGGCATTGTTTCCACTGTTTCCCCATCTATCTGCCATGAAATGATAGGACCAGATGCCATGATCTTAGTTTTCTGAATGTTGAGCTTTAAGCCACCTTTTTCACTCTCCTCTTTCACTTTCATCAAGAGGCTCTTTAGTTCTTCTTCACTTTCTGCCATAAGGGTGGTGTCATCTGCATATCTGAGGTTATTGATATTTCTCCTGGCAATCTTGATTCCAGCTTGTTCTTCTTCCAGCCCAGCATTTCTCATGATGCACTCTGCATATAAGTTAAATAAGCAGGGTGACAATATACAGCTCTGAGGTACTCCTCTGCCTATTTGGAACCAGTCTGTTGTTCTATGTCCAGTTCTAACTGTTGCTTCCTGACCTGCATACAGATTTCTCAAGAGGCAGGTCAAGTGGTCTGGTATTCCCATCTCTTGAAGAATTTTCCAGTTTATTGTGATCCACACAGTCAGAGGCTTTGGCTGCTGCTGCTAAGTTGCTTCAGTTGTGTCCAACATTGTGCAACCCCTAGATGGCAGCCACCAGGCTCCCTGGACCTGGGATTTCTCAGGGAAGAACACTGGAGTGGGTTGCCATTTCCTCCTCCAGTGCATGAAAATGAAAAGTGAAAGTGAAGTCACTCAGTCGTGTCTGACTCTTAGCGACCCCATGGACTGCAACCTACCAGGCTCCTCCAGCCATGGGATTCTCCAGGCAAGAGTACTGGAGTGGGTTGCCAGTGCCTTCTCCGCAAAGACTTTGGTATAGTCAACAAAGCAGAAATCGATGTTTTTCTGAAACTCTCTTGCTTTGTCAATGATCCAGCAGATGTTGGCAATTTGATCTCTGGTTCCTCTGCTTTTTCTAAAACCAGCTTGAACATCTGGAAGTTCATGGTTCACATATTGCTGAAGCCTGGCTTGGAGAATTTTCAGCATTACTTTACTATCGTGCGAGATGAGTGCAATTGTGTGGTAGTTTGAGCATTCTTTGGCATTGCCTTTCTTTGGGATTGGAATGAAAACTGACCTTTTCAGTCCTGTGGCCACTGCTGAGTTTCCCAAATTTGCTGGCATATTGAGTGCAGCACTTTCACAGCATCATCTTTTAGGATTTGAAATAGCTCAACGGGAATTCCATCACTTCCACTAGCTTTGTTCATAGTGATGCTTCCTAAGGACCACTTGACTTCACATTCCAGGATGTCTGGCTCTAGGTGAGTGTGAGAAGTCATACCATCGTGATTACCTGGGTCATGAAGATCTTTTTTGTACAGTTCTTCTGTGTATCCTGTATGTCTGCAAAGACCCTATAAATCACATGTAGTTAATGTGTGTGAGAGAGGTCCCCTTCACTTCTTCTCTGCCTTCTCTCATGTTAGCCCTGTTGTCATTCAAGTAAATTTGAAAGACCTTCTGGCTGATTCAACTTTTAAAAATTAATCTTCAGAAAAAGATGTTGGCCATTCTCCTCACCCTGTTAAAGCATTTCCTCCCAGAATATTAAAATGTGAAGGAAGAATTTAGAAAGTCAGACAGGCAACTTTTGTAGTCCTGATAACAAACAGCTTTTCCTAGACCAGTAGAAATAAAATTTCGAATCAAGTTTCATAAACGGTATATTCATTTTAGAGCTTAATCAATGTTATTAATTCATGACTGACCTTATAATTAATGTAAGTGCAATTGCAGTAGTAGAAATATTATTTGCTACATATCCTATCTATTCATAAAAAACTTGCCTTCTCTTCCTGTTTGGTTTGGTCCTTTCCTTGCTTCCTGTCCCTTCAGTTTTCTCTTTCCTTCTACTCCCACCCCCATTTTAGGAAACAGTTTATAATTATTGGAAAGGAATACAAGTTCTTCAGAAATACCAAGGCTTTTATTTTTGAAAATCAGAATCTTTATATAATTGGTCAATACCATGTTTCTAGAAGCCTCAAACTCTGTTAAATTGGCTTTACCTAGCTTATTTGTCATGATTCTTCCAAAAAAACTCCCAAATCATTTGAATCTTCTCCACAGAACATCTAGGGGACCAAAGGAGTGCTACTGTACTTAGTCTGTATCAGTAAGTGTCATCTGCACTACTGGGTAGATTCAAATTCTGATTCATCTTCCCCTAAGACATGAATGTGATTCCCTGGTGCTCAGAGGGTGAAGAGTCTGCCTACAGTGTGGGAGACCTGAGTTCGATCTCTGGGTTGGTAAGATCCCCTGGAGAAGAAAATGGCAGCCCACTCCAGCATTCTTGCCTGGAAAATCTCATGGACAGAGGAGCCTGGTGGGCTGCAGTCCATAGAGTCAGACACACTGTGTGAATTCATTTTCACTTTCAAGAAACGGATCTCCTTAAAGGAGTTTTCTCTCTTCCGAGTCTCTGCTTCTTAACCCAGTAGTGCATTCAAACGGAGAGATGGAGCTCTCTGTTTTTAATAGAGTGAAACTGGTGAAATAATCACATTGTGTGTTTATTAAGTGTTTACTGCTCAACTTCATATGTAAGGAAAAAAGAACAGTCGTGACTTTTTCTGTGTTAGCTGTATGGCAGGTGGCTTCTAAAACCAAAGTCATAAGCAAACAGTTGTACACTAGCATTATCATTTGACAAAACTGCAGGCCTGCTTCTCTCCATCTGCTTAAGAATTGGGAGTCAGGTCATACCAGGCAGGCAGCAGTCTGACCCTGAGAGCTCCTAAGGAAGAGGTTTGTACATTTCTTCATTGATTTGAACCAATGTGGTCTCCTCCCACAATCCGTTCGTCTCTTTAGAAAAGCGTTCAAACTTATAACTGCCAAGGGGAAGGGACAGTGCAAGTTGCTCAGTTGTGTCCGACTCTTTGTGACCCCATGGGCTGTAGCTTAATAGGCTCTTCTATCTGTGGAATTTTCCAGGCAAAAATACTGGAGTGGGTTGCCATTACCTTCTCCAGAGGATCTTTGTGACCCAGGGATCAAACCCAGCTCTACTACATAGCGGGCAGATGCTTTACCATTTGAACCACCAGGGAAATCCTATGGGGAAGGGATAAAGGGATAAATTGGGAAATTGGGACTGACATATACACACTAATATATATAAAATAGGTAACTAATAAGAACCACCACTGTATAGCATAGGGAATGCTGTTCCATACTCTGTAATAACCTTTATGGGAATAGAATCTCAAAAAGAGTGGATATATGTATAACTGACTCATTTTGCCGTATACCTGAAACTAGCATAACACTATAAGTCAACCATGCTCCAATTAAAAAAATAAAAGAAACATTCCTGACCTTGACAGTAAATAGCTCCTAAGTGTTGTATGGGAGATATTTACATGGAAAAGGAAACACAAGTATGTGTGGATGGAAGACAAAGGTAGGGGTATAATCTCCCCGTGATGAGATACCCTATCTAGAGGTCCAGGTGGCTAAGAGCTGAGGGCAGCCTCTGGCTGTTGGCCCACAAAGAAATTAATCCCTCAGTCCAGCAGTCCTGATTGACCTGAATTCTGACAACACAACCATTGGTCTTGAAGTAAATCCTACACCAATTGCCCTTTCAGATGAGACCTCAGTCCTAGCTTATGCCTTGATTACAGACTTAGATAGACTGAATTGGAGGACTCAGTTAATCATTCCTGAACTCCTGACCCACAAAAAAATGAAACAAGAAATGTAGATTTCTCTAAGCCACTAAATTTGTGGTATGTTTTAATGTCAAATTTTACTTGTTCATTGCTGATATATAGGAAAGTGATTGGCTCTTGTATAAACATCTTTAGTGGAACCTTTCTATAACTACTAGTTTGAGAAAAGTTTTTGTCTATTCCTTTGATTTTTTACAAAGATAATCTTGTCACTTGTGAACAGAGAATTATATATTTCTTTCCAACCAATCTGTATGTATTTTATTTCCTTTTCTTGTCATGTTGCAATAATTAAAACTTCCAGCATGATGTTGAAAAGATGTGTGAGGGTGAACATTCTTGCTTTATTCCTGATTTTAATGGAAATGCTTTGAGTTTCTTATCACTAAATGTTGTTAGTTGCAGGTGTTTTTGTAATCTTTATTAAGTTGAAGTTCCGTTTATAGTTTCCTGAGAGTTTTTACCCTGAGTGCTGAATTTTGTCAAATGCTTTCTCTCCATCTATTGATATGATTAACTAGATTTTTATTCTTTAGCCTGCTTGTGTGATGGACTACATTAATTGATTTTTGAATATGGAATCAGGCTTGCATATTGCATAGTTGGGAGAAACCCCATTTTGGTCAAGGTATAATTTTTTATACACATAATTGACTTGCTTATATTTTGTTGAGACTTTTTGCATGTATATTCATGAGAGATACTAGTCTATAATTTTCTTGTAATGTTTTCATCAGGTTTTGGTATTAGAGTAATGCTGGCCTCGGAGAATGAGTTAAAATATATACCCTCCGATACATCCAACTATAATAGTGGATTCATCTGCTTCTCCCTGCAGTTTTATCATTTTGTCTATGTATTTTGGAGCTCTGTTTTAGGTGCATGCACATCAGAGATTGTATTATGTTTCCTTGGAGAATTTACACTGTCATCATTATAGACTACTCCTCTTTACCCCTGAATTTATTTTTGTTTCTTTGCTTTTAATTTCTGCTGTACCAGAAATTAATACAGCTATTCCTATTTTCTTTTGATTAGTGTTAGCATGGTATATAGTTATCCCTAGTTTTTTAAGAAATCTCTATACCATCTTCCACAGTGGCTTTATCAACTTATATTCTCACCAACAGTGCAAGAGCATTCCTTTTTCTCCACACCCTCTTCAGCATTTATTTTTTGTAGACTTTTTGATGAGGGCCATTCTGACCAGTGTGAGGTGATATCTCATTATAGTTTTGATTTGCATCTCTCTAATAATGAGAGATGTTGAGCATCTTTTCATGTGTTTGTTAGCCATCTGTATGTCTTCTTTGGTGAAATGTCTGTTTAGGTCTTTTTCCCACTCTTTGACTGGGTTGTTTGTTTTTCTGGTATTGAGTTGTAAGAGCTGCTTGTATATTTTGGACCCCCTGTAGTTTTTAACTCTCAGACTTGCATACTAAGCTTCAAGGAGTTTGTCAATTACAGTTCAGTTTTCCTATCCCACACTTGTCCTCAGGAGATTTTTGCTTCTGGTATTTCCTTAGGTGATTCTCTATTCACAACTCTCTCTCTCTGTCCAAATTGGAGGCACAACTCTTTGCCCAGTGACCTCATTTCTGGTGGATTTAAGAATTGTTTTTATTATTTTTTTCAGCTGTTTTGCTAATTTATTAGGACATAAGAACAACTTCCAAGAGTCCTTACATGTCAGAGTAGAAAACGGCGGGAGGAATACTTTCCCAAAGATGTGTAGTGGGGAGAGGAATCTAATAGGACAGATTCCATTCACTGCTCCTAAGTTAGCCCTCAACTTGCTCTCCTTTCCATTTCAAGAGTATCCTAGGTGCTGACGCTCTTGAGGATTCTTTAAAAAAAGTTGATTTGCTTGACAGCTTTTGCCACCAAAGATCCGGGTGTAGGGTTTGGGTCCCAGCCTACAAAATCAGCTACCACACATTTCATCTACCTTCTAGCTTCCATATTTTATGAATATTGTCTTTTTTCTATTCCCATGTCTTTAAAAAAGTTATCTTCAATGTAAATTTAATAAAGGTTCAGGAAGAAGCACAGGAGAAGGCAATGGCAGCCCACGCTGGTACTCTTGCCTGGAAAATCCCTTGGACAGAGGAGCCTGGTAGGCTGCAGTACACCGAGTCGCGAAGAGTCAGACACGACTGAGCGACTTGACTTTCACTTTTCACTTTCCTGCATTGGAGAAGGAAATGGCAACCCACTCCAATGTTCTTGCCTGGAGAATCCCAGGGACAGGGGAGCCTTGTAGGCTGCCATCTATGGGGTCGCACAGAGTCAGACACGACTGAAGTGACTCAGCAGCAGCAGCAGGAATAAGCAAGTTAAATGGGTGCACGAAATCTGTCATTTTAATCAAGACCCTTTAGAAGAATTCCTCTAGTCTGTTGGCACTGAAAACGAAACAGTTGCTCACAGCTCTCCCCACAGCCTTCTCCCTGTGTTTGGGAGAGATTTACTAAATTGCCCACTCTCTTTTCCTGGTGAGATGTAATAATAAAAATTCACTTAAGAAAAATTTCAACCATGGTTCCTTGAACCATCCTTGTAAATCATCTCCTAAAAATTTTTATAGTTCTCAGATGCCCATCAACGAATGGATAGATTAAAAAGTATATGTACATAATGGACTATTGTTCAGCCATGAGAAAGGAGGAAATCCTGCCATTTGCAATAATATAGATGGACCTTGAGCACATTATGCTAAGTGAGATGAATTAGAGAGAGACAAGTATTGTGTGATATTATATGTTGAATATTTTTAAAAAGATCAAGCATGTTAGGAAAAAAAAAAGTAATGGTAGTTACCAGGGGTGGTGGGGTGGGTGCAGGGATAAGGGTAGGTGTTTAAGGGTACAGACTTATAACAAGTGCTAAAACATCCATAGAGAGTTAATGTACAGTTTATTTAATATGGATAGTAGCCTTGTACTGTAAGTATTGTGATAAATATTACAATGGCAACTGTATCATAATATATAAATGCATCAAACTGATATAACGTATACTTAAGTTTCCACAATATTACATGTCAAATTTATCCAATTGAAACTCAAACCTTTGTATGAAGGAGTTCTTCCCAAGAAAATGGAAAAATAAAGACATATACATAGAACTTTTAAATATTTAAAGTACCAGATGGGTAAACTTTATAAGCATGAACTTCAATTCAAGATTTTATTGCCACTGTACTTCTTTAATATTTCTTTAGAGTTAAGGATATAAAAGCAAACTTGTGAAGAAAATGAAGTCAAGGGACTCTCTTCTCTTTTAAAGAGAGTCTTTCCAGTGATCTAGAAATCTCTAGATTTTGTCCTTTGTTCTGTAGTTTCACCTCTTCTGTCTGTTTTCTTGGTGTCTCGTATTTCTAGGACAGAATGTATCTGCAAAGAGACAGAGAGAAAGTCTCATTTTGGAACAAACTCAAAATGTCTATTCCTGAGATTATTTGTCACTTGATGAGTATGAGGCTCAGATAAATGGTTGCATTAATAGAACATAAGTTGAGGAGAGGGGGCTCCCCTCTGAAAACAGTGAGGGGACCACAATGAATGTGTTCCCCAATATAGGTCTTTGGTCTACCCTTTTTAGAGGATGAGTATAGAGCTTACTCAATGATGAAGGACTTAAAAAGTTTCAGAACAGGAAAAAATAAAGAAATTCTGGCATCAAATGCTTTATAATAGCCACATCTTGAGATAAAGGTGTTGATGGGGGTGCAGAAGAGGAGAAGTTTAGGATTAGAGAAAGTAACTCAATTTTTAATTTTAAATACATTTTAAAAAGTAAGGGTATAGTTATTAGTTATATTATTTTTCAAATATAGAAGTTGTTTTTTTTCCCCTAACACTATAAAAATTCCTTTAAGGAAAATGATTGTATTTTTGTCATGGCGATTACCTGCCATGAAAACAAGATACTCACTCATGAAACTTCTGAAAGTAATGTTAGGTAATTTAGGTAATTCACATTCATATGTGAATGAACAAAAATGAGGTAGTAATAGATGTAAATATTACAAAAGTCAAGGAGTTGAGATGTATGGAATTTTTGATAATCAGGGCCACCTCCAGGGAGATGTGAGATTTAAGAGATGCTTTTAAGAGTCAGTGGCCTGGGAGGAAAATCCAGATCAGCAGATAATGAGAGTACAAGGATGGAAGTGAGTAAGAGGGAGTAGTGGAGTCATGGCTTTAAAAAAAAAACGGTCACAGTTTTATGGCGCACTTTTAATAAATATATATTTGTGAAAACATATATGTATGTTTTCTGAAACAAACATGTAAGCAAACAAAAGAAAAACAATGACTAAATTGTGAGTTTAGGCATGTCCGATTCCATCAGTCACTGAAGAAAGACTGTAGATCGCATACTCTCTAGGGACCAGCAAAATTTCTTTTCTATGGATCATGGTTAAAAATAGTTTAATATAAAATAGGAGGAATTGATCCCTGCTTAGCACTTAGCATTGTAAATGCTCACAAACTATGTGTCAAATAATTAGAGTAATCAAGTTGCAGTCACTAGCTTTAATTAAACTTTATAGTACTGAGTGAGGAGTAATAAATTTATATGAAATAAAAGTGGAGAGGATTTAGGGCTAGTCTGAATTGCATATTGATTCAGATGAGAGTAAAATGTATGAGTATGGACACATCAGTAATTAACTAGTGTAAATCATTTCCAATAAGTCTAATCTCTCACAAACATATTCACAAAAAAGATTAGGGAGAAGATGCCCAAACGTTTTATTAGCTTCAGTCATGACACTAGACTCTGGAAACTTGTAAATAGCTATAGGTAAAGCACTGCCTGGCCATGCTTAACTTAATGAAGGATGAACATATTAATTTTCACTTAAAATTAGAGTCAGAAGTCTAAATCCTGAAAACAAAGGATCAAGCATACTGAAGACATGTATTGTATATTCTTTTTTTAAAAAAAAAATCCCTTGAAAAAGAAACTAAAGAGCATTCTTCTGAGAGAATGGAATTGTCTACTCACTTATTCCTCAGCCTTTGGGGAGTGTCTGTTATGTACTGAGTCTGGGAAACCATTAGGGAAATATGAAATCCTTATTCTCATGGCACAGAGTCTAAAGGGGAACAGAGAGCGAAAAAAATCTGTAAATTGTGTTTACCACTAAGATTGAGAAAAATAAAGATGTGTATATATGCCAGGGGGAGGGGCAGGGAGACGCCTACTTAGGATAATAAAGGAAGACCCTCTAGAAAAATAACCTTTAGCAAGATAATTAACCATTATGAACTTGGCAAATTAAGGGAATGGGGAACTGGTAGAAAGAGGAAGTAGAGAGGAGAGTATTCCAGGTAAAGGGAACAACATCTGAGACGGTCCTGATATAGGAAAGAATGTGGCGTATGCATCATGTAACAGGAGTCCATAGGCTTGTAGTGATGTAGACAAGAAGAAGAAAGATAAAACAGAGACAGGAAGGATGCATAGCCTTCATCAATGGATTTAGAGAATATGTAGTAGAAAATAAAATATTTCAAAGAAATGACATTCATTCATTCATCAAGTATTTATTGAGAGCCTTGATCCACACTTGGTTGGGTTCTAGTTCCTTGGCATACACTAGTGAGAACACACACATTGGGTGGAAACAATCAATAGCAGCCATAGTAAGCCATTAAATGTTATGACATATCAGAAAGGATGAATTCTATTGATAAAATAAATTTCAGAGCCATGTTAGGAAGGCCAAAAAATGCAGGAGACCGGGAGACATGGAAGAAAACTGTAATTTAAATAGAGCAGTCAGGGTAGGCTTTGTAGATTAGTTATGATTTTAAAAAGATTGCTTCAGCTATTTAGATTTTCCTTTTTAGGCTGTGAAACTGAACTAATGGAAATGCATTTTGCTGTCTTTGACATGCTGCAAACTCTGCCTTCGTATCAAGATTTTTTGCACTGCTGTGTTTCATTGACTGAGCCAGTGTTATGACTCTGTATTTGTGTTTGGTTCTTGCCATACTATTTGAATGTGAGAAGATTCTGAAGTACATTCTTTGGATATCTTTGGAGGAAAAAAAAAGTTTTGTTTTTATAGAATGGAACTCAAAAAATTGGCTAATTCAGAGAAACAGCAGCAGGAGAGGGAGTCAATTGTTTGGACATTTCATATCTCTTATTACCCTAGACTGGCTGTGTAGTCATGAATTCAAGCCTGATTAGAAAAAGCAAGATTGTTCTGAAGAAACTTGAAGCTAGAAATAGTTCCCTAAATTTGGATCAATTCCTATCTTGAGGTCAATGTCTGGTTAAGAACTTAATTTTCCATATCATTTGGTTTCTCTTTCCCAACTGCATGTGCTTATTATGATTTTTATGATACAGAATGATTTTTTGAAACTATGTTAAATATTTGTGTTGTCATGGTACTAGATATTTAAAGTGAAATTCTCACTAATAGGTTTTATCAGTTTAAGCCTAGCTTGAATGTTAGGTCAATAAGTGGCAAAATTATTTGTTATTAATTCATTTATTCACTCATTCAACAGTCATTTATTGAGTTTCCATTACAGGGTAAGTTCTGAGCTAGGTGCTGAGGAATCGGTGATAAAAAGACAAAATTCTTTCCTTTAGGAGACCTACTCTAAAGAAGAGATAGAAATTCTTTTTAGAGATCACTTTCCATTGATCATATGAAACCTTACTCATCCCCAAATTTTAAAAATCATGAATGAAGGTAAAAACAAACTGTGTGTGACTGAAGTAGTAAGGAAGGAGGCAAGATAACTCAGGGCCAGTACTCTTGGTCAGACAAGTTGTATTCTATATAAGCACGCTCAACTAAGAGGGTGTCTGTGGGCTGAAATCCATTAGGGCTGAAACTCCACACAGAGTGCTACAGTTTGACCCATTTTGCTTCTGTTGCAGGAAGAGGGGGATTTTTCTAATTTTCAAAAAGTTCTAAAAGGTTAGTGGTGACCATGATGAGCTCTTTCATTTGATAATATCAATGGCTAATATTTATAGCCTTAATGTGTGTCAGGCATCACGTTTCATGCATAATCTATTATTTTATCTGAACAAACCAGTGTTGTTGCTGTTGTTCAGTCACTCAGTTGTGTCTGAGTCTTTTGAGACCCCATGGACTGTAGCCCGCGAGGCTCCGCTGTCCATGGGATTTCCCAGGCAAGAATACTGGAGTAGATTGCCATTTCCTTCTCCAGGGGATCTTCCTAACTCAGGGATCAAACTTGCATCTCCTGCATGGCATGCAGATTTACCACTGAACCACCAGGGAAGCCCAAACAACCCAAGGACAAACTCTGTATTGTCCTCATTCTATAGATGAGAAAACTATGGCTTAGAGAGAATATAACTTGCCTAAGGAGAACCAGCTAGTAAAGCTGCCCTTTGAACCAGGCTCTTTATCTCCAGAAGACACTACTTTAAAGACCACGTTGATGCATAATATGCACAGATACACATGCAGGCACACACATACACTTTAAATTCAATCTGATTTTATTATTTGCTGCTAAAGAGTATTGATGCAATATCTATAGACCAGCAAAGGATTCAAATGGCCAGGAATCTTGTGTTTAGAATTCAGTAATTCTGAGCAGGGATAAATTGCTGTTAAGGGATTCTTGGTTACACTGCTCTGTTAATTTAATAGCAGATTCTGACTTTATTACAGTAAATAACATATTCATTAAAATGTTTAAACACTCATGAATGAAGAGAAGAGGCATTAGAAATGCACTCTGGTAGCATCACTAACAAAGCAGTGAAATCATTTCTCTGCATCAGGGAATTCTGGGGAGGTGATCTGTGTGCTCAGTTTCAGGCCCTTTTGGTCTGTTCTATGTTTAGGATTCAAACCCACCTTCCATACCACAGAGGCCAACTTCAGACAGCTATCTATTTTGGAGGGGAGAATCAGCAGCCTCTCCATGGAATCAAGTAATTAAGAACTAATGTAGGTCTTCACAAAGAAAAAGCTTATTTTGGATCGGTTTAGGCTAACCCACCACAGGGAAATACTGAGCAGTCCTTCGTTCCTGTTGCATGAGCGAGCCAACTGCCTCCTGAGTGGGGAACTGAAAATGCAAATGTTTTGTGACTGTCAGGTGAGGTCTTATGGGCTCTGGAGATAATTTTGTTTGGGACTCTAATTTCATAGGATTCAGAGCATCTTCTCTAGTGAAGGTAGCTCCAGAGTGTTCCTGACATCCGAAGTTGGGGCATTTACACACTGATAAGTTGGGCTTCCTTGGTGGCTCAGGCAGTAAAGAATCTGCCTGTAATGTGGGAGACCCAGGTTCAATCCCTGGGTTGGGAAAATCCCCTGGAAAAGGAAATGGCAACCCAGTCAAGTATTCTTGCCTGTAGAATTCCTTGGACAGAGGAGCCTGGTGGGCTACAGTCCATGGAGTCACAAAGGAGTCAGACGTGACTGAGAAGTGAATACTTTCATGTTGGTTTAAAATATACAAAAGGGGGGTGATTTCCAGAAATAGTATTTTTAGTTCATTTTTAACTGCTCTTGGAGATCTTTGAATGGAGCCATGATGCTAGTATGGCTGTAGGTGCACAATGTTTTATATGTGGCAGCAAATAGTGAGGTCACTGTAGTGATACAGGCTGTAAGAACCCAGGTGATAACGTTGGTAATAAGAGGGAGAAGTCAGGTGGGAGAGAAATAGTATCACACATTGATAAGGGCTTGACTACTCATAATTGAGGCTTCCCAGGTAGCTCTGGGGGCTACAGTCCATGGGGTTGCAAAGAGTTGGACGCAACTGAGCATGTATGCACTCTTGATTGAATATAAGAGGTGGTGGGGAAAAAAAAGAATTTGTCTTTTTCTGCTGCATCCATCACTTAAGAAGTATTTAGCACCCATTAAGTCTTAGGCAAAGGGCAGTGCTATGGATACAATGATGAAAATGTAAAACCATTGCTCACATGATAGTAATCTCGACAGAGGTACACAGAGTACTCAGAACTAAGAATCTAAGATGGAGATGTTTGACTGAGTCATGCAAGTAGAGGAAGGCTTGCTTCTCTGAGTAAGTAATATAAGAGCTGAGGTCTTAAACGTGAGACAGGCGTAAACTTGATGAATAAGGGGGATAAGATTATTTAGTTTGGGAGACATCCCTGTATCAGGTGAGAGGATGATATGGATGAGAAACTGAGAAGCCAGTGTAGAAAATGACAGAATATAGGCATGGGTGGGAAGAAATTAGGTTTAAGAAATAGGTAGAGGCTGGTGGCAATCATTAATGTGGAAATACATCCGAGTTCTCCAGCTTAACATGTGATCTTGTAGTTTTCTTGAAATGAGATATGGTAACTGCTTCATAAATCAAAATAGTACAAGAAAATATTTTAAAATGCTCTGGAACATAGTGGCAAAGATCAAATCAAGCCACTGCACTCATGGTGAAAATTTCTAAATGGATAACAATTCCTCTCAGTAGAGATTCATCTGAGAGTATGAAAATCCTTCTAATTGGAGAAAAGTAGCTCCAAGAAAAGGAACTGAGTGTGCTGTTCTTCCAACTAAGTTACAGTCTAATAACTATAAGACAAAATAATTTCAACTAGAAGTAAAAGAGTATGTGTGAGAGACAGAGGGAGCAAGAGGCAGTGAAAAGAAGAGGAACATGAGGCAAGGGAAGGGGAACAAGAGGTAGAGGAGGAAGAGAAAAAGAAGGGAGAGGAGAGAGAGATGGGGGGAAAGTTTTAAGACAGGAGGTTTTGTGATTAAAGAACTATGGAATTTAATGGAAATAGAGATAAAACTTTTGAGTTGAACTGCCGGGGTCCAGCCCCAGTGGGGTCCGGGGGTCTTGAGGGATGAGTGGCGTCAGCGGAAGAACTGAGCTTAGTTGGTGTGTGGTGATGAAGCAGTCTCTCTTTATTGCTGTTGGTTTTGTGGGGTGATGGAGAAGTCTCTCCCAAAGGCGATGGAGAAGTCTCTCACTTTATTTTTGTTAGTTACAGTTTTATAGCCAAAAACATCCCCATTACATCACAACTATTTTATGCAATCTTTTGTTTTCTGCCTACCATCAACAACTTTAATGTTAAGCTCATTATCCTTGCAAAAGGTCGGATTTCTGCATAATTAGACTTAACAATAGTATGTTTACCATTTGAATGTCTCTAGCATACTTTTTATTCAGCATAATGTGGGCATATATTCACTGTCTTACAAGATAGCCTTTTCAGCAAAGATAAAAATCTTGCAACTTATCCAGGAAACATAGAGCTAGAATCTATCTCAAAGAGAGGGGGTTGTAAAAACTCACTTTCCATATCCGAGAGGGAAGAAGGTTGTAAATGGTTACTTTACTTTAAGAATGTATACATTTCTTTTGTCCCCGGAAAAGGTGTGCCTCTCCACTAATCTCTGAATATTCAGAGATTGATAAGGGACATCAAAAAACAGCACACAGGAAACCTCCTGCCAAATGTTCCCTGACAAGGTGCAACTATGTAGAAGCTAGAAAGAGCGGCTTAAGCTTGAAACTGTTTTATTCTATTAACCTATTTTGGTTTTTACAAGAAAAGAGAAAAGAAGACAAAGAGACAGTTTAGCAGCACTGCTTTAACAATGAAACCCTATTAACCTTACAACTACTAAAAGGAATTCCTGTGTCTACACTACCCTAAAGCAATCAGTGTCTCCAACTATGCTGGCCACAGTTATGAGCATTCCTAAGTCCCATTCCAGTCTGGTTTTTTCAAGGAAGGGAGCCTCTTCCATGGAGTGGTCGGGGGAGTGGGATGTGGAAAGGTGACCCAAGTATGAGCCCTTTTGGTGGTGGCTTTGCCATGACCCCCAGAGAACTCTTGGTAAACTCCCCAGTAAGGAGTAGGAGGTATAGTAATCTATTTAAATGTCCCTTATATCTCCTTTGTCCTCGGAAAAGGGAATCTGCCTTCTCGGATCCTCTGAGGGAAATAAGGTCTGAGGGAATTATCTCAGGATGAATTTTTTCTAACTGGGGACTGACCTGAGATGAGCTAAAACAAACAGAAAACTACCAGGAGGGGCCTTGCCTTGGGATGCCCGGAAGGAAAATCCGCATTGCAGTTTCCTTCTCAGTCTCATGACTGTCATCCGAGTGAGGGGGCATCCTGACGGCTCCCGGCATTGGACTGCCAAAGAGTCTGGACAACAACACCAGCAACAACAACTACAGTAAACAAAAGCAAGGTACCTATTACTGTTGGTCCTGTTTTTTTTTTTTTTTTAAACATATTTATTTGTTTTCTTTACATTATTGTGTTGATTTTCCCATACATGGACATGAATCCACCATGGGTATACATGTGTTCCCCTGAAGCAGGCTAGAAAATAATTCAGTGGCCAGGGTAAGCTTATATTCTAATTTATTCAGATATGAAGCTCAATGGAATAGAGAGCTCCCAGAGGCAGAGTCAAGGACAATGAAGAATTGCACACTGGGCAGTTGTTCTCCATTAACAACATTAGTGTTTAATCATTTCTATCACCAGGGTAAATGTTCTTGCAATATCTGCCCAGCAGATTTCAGAACTGCTACGAACCAGTAATCTATGTATCACTCACATTCTTTTGCCTTCTGAATGGGACTGTTTACTATGATTATCCTGTCCTAGCCCTGCCGTTGCATTTTGGGTATGTGTGTGTCATATAACTTCTATTTCAGTTCATAGATCTTTGGACCAAAAGGACCCATGTCCAAACACAATTGCAGACTACTGGGCAGTAGTCAAAGATATTGGAAGTTAAGCTGGATGCAGTGATTATATGGGACTTGGTCTGTCTTTTCTGGTGAAGAAGGATGATACAGATGTAGGAAAGAGAATGAACTGAAAATTTGATTCAAATAGTAGATCCATCAAATATTTCCAGTTCTCCTCATCATTGTGTGATATTTCCTCACTTCATGAAGTCAGGTCTGACCCTGCAGATGATGTAAACTGGCTGATGAAATGAAAGGGATTCACCATACCCTCTCTTTGAAGCAACCACACAACTTGAGATGGTTGTTGATGCCTCAGTCTGGGTCCTTCCAAAAAAAAAAAAAAAAAAACCACAGGATGATGTGAAGATTCAGTCATCCCACTATAAACATTAGCATGATGGAGAAAGAAACTATTTTTAAAAAATAACTTAAGCCTGAGAGGAGACTGGGATATTTATTATTGCAGGATTATCTCGATTCTCCTGCCTGATACATGGCTACATTATGTAGAAATTTTCAATCAATATTGCTTTTGTCTTTTACCTAAGAGCAGTGGAAAACTACTAAAGAATTTTAGATATGGCAATTGATATTACCATGGCTATACTGTTACCCAGCTCATTCTTGATGAGGTCAAGTTTATACATTATCTCTATACCTGATACTCTGGACAGTTGGTATACAAACTCAGTGAACAAGCCCCAGGTGACTGAAAAGATATCCACAAAGTTGATTTGATATCTTTCCCCTCAATTACTGAACTCTTTCTCTGTATGTGCCCTCAGAAGAATACTAGTATTGGATGTGAATACCCTCACACGGTACTCATTATAGCGGGCTGATCTACATACCTATTTCCTAGACCTCCAATTCTGTAATCTTGTCCTTTTGAAATGCCTAACCTGAAGTCATACCATAAATCATTACCCATGGACTATTAGGATTCCATGTACACTGGCAATGAAGTGACCACTGTGTTTAACCACAGTCATGTTTGATATTGAACCCCAGACTGCAATCTTTGAGAGACATCTCAGACCAAGTCCTATACTGTTCATGATTCTGTCAGGAAAGGGTAAGTCACTCTATATATTTCAAGCAGAAAGGGAGTAAATGCAGGCAATGATTAGAAAGGTGTGGGGGAGTTGCAGTAAAAAAACGGGAGGATATTTTTGACGGAAGACCAAGGAGCTGTGATTGTTGTTAAATGAAATAATGAGGGGGAACTTCTAGAAAAAGTACCACGAGAACTGCTACTTCAGTTCAGTTCAGTCACTCAGTTGTGTCCGAATGTTTGAGACCCTACGGACTTCAGCACGCCAGGCATCCCTGTCCATCACCAACTTCCGGGGTTTATCTAAACTCATGTCCACTGAGTCGGACTCTGTGGATCCATGGAAGGCAGCACATCAGGCCTCCCTGTCTATTGCCAACTCCCAGAGTTTACTCAAACTCATGTGCATTGAGTTAGTGCTGCCATTCAACCATCTCATCCTCTGTCGTCCCCTTCTCCTCCTGCCCTCAATCTTTTCCAGGATCAGGGTCTTTTCCAATAAGTCAGCTCTTCACATCAGGTGGCCAAAGTATTGGAGTTTCAACATCAACATCAGTCCTTCCAATGAACACCTAGGACTGATTTCTTCTAGGATGGACTGGTTGTATCTTCTTGCAATCCAAGGGACTGTCAAGAGTCTTCTCCAACACCACAGTTCAAAAGCATCAACTCTTTGGCACTCAGCTTTCTTTATAGTCCAACTCTCATATCCATACATGACTACTGGAAAAACCAAAGCCTTGACTAGATGAACCTTTGTTGACAAAGTGATGTCTCTGCTTTTTAATATGCTCTCTAGGTTGGTCAAAACTTTCCTCCCAAGGAGTAAGCGTCTTTTAATTTCATGGCTGCAATCACCATCTGCAGTGATTTTGGAGCCCTAAAAAATAAAGTCAGCCACTGTTTTCACTGTTTTCTCATCTATTTGCCATAAAGTGATGGGACCAGATGCCATGATCATAGTTTTCTGAATGTTGAGCTTTAAGCCACCTTTTTCACTCTCCTCTTTCACTTTCATCAAGAGGCTCTTTAGTTCTTCTTTACTTTCTGCCATAAGGGTGGTGTCATCTACATATCTGAAGTTATTGATATTTCTCCTGGCAATCCTGAGTCCAGTTTGTGCTTCATCCTGTCTGGCATTTTGCATGATGTACTCTGCATACAAGTTAAATAAGCATGGTGACAATATACAGCCTTGACATACTACCTTTCCTATTTGGAACCAGTCTGTAGGTCCATGTCCAGTCCTAACTGTTGCTTCCTGATCTGCATACAGGTTTCTCAAGAGGCAGGTCAGGTAGTCTAGTATTGCCATCTCTTAAAGCATTTTCCACAGTTTATTGTGATCCACACAGTCAAAGGCTATGGCATAGTAATAAAGCAGAAATAGATGTTTTTCTGAAACTCTCTTAGTTTTCTGAAGATCCAGCGGATGTTGGCAATTTGATCTCTGGTTCCTCTGCCTTTTCTAAAACCAGCTTGAACATCTGGAAGTTCACAGTTCATATATTGCTGAAGCCTGGCTTGGAGAATTTTAAGCATTACTTTACTAGCCTGTGAGATGAGTATAATTGTGTGGTAGTTTGAGCATTCTTTGGCATTGCCTTTCTTTGGGACTGGAATGAAAACTGACCTTTTCAGTCCTGTGGCCACTGCTGAGTTTTCCAAATTTGCTGACATATTGGTTGCAGCACAGTCACAGAATCATCTTTTAAGATTTGAAATAGCTCAACTGGAATTCCATCACCTCCACTAGTTTTGTTCTTAGTGATGCTTCCTAAGGCCCACTTAACTTCACATTCTAGGTGAGTGATCACACCATCATGATTATCTGGGTCATGAAGATCTTTTTTGTACAGTTCTTCTGTGTATTCTTGCCACCTCTTCTTAATATCTTCTCCTTCTGTTAGGTCCATACCATTTCTATCCTTTATTATGCCCATCTTTTCATGAAACATTCTCTTGGTATCTCCAGTTTTCTTGAAGAGATGTCTAGTCTTTCCCATTCTATTGTTTTCCTCTATTTTTTGCACTGATAACTGAAGAAGATTTTCTTCTCTCCTTGCTATTCTTTGGAAACATACTATCATTACTGAGCAAGAATACAGAAATTTGTCCTACTACTGAATTTCCTGAAACTTCCACTGACTCCTTATGTGCCACTGTAGCCAATTTCCCTGCCAATACTACAGCTGCTATCTTAATTGCCCTCATATTTAGAATAAAATACCCACCTTTTCTATCACCTTCTATTCTCCTTTCAGTGCATTAGAAGAATCCAGAAAAATCCCCAGTTGTTAGGGGAGTCTGATATGTGGTTTGTAGGAATTTAGCACTACAAAAGCATATATAGAGAGAATGGGAAGCTGAAAGCCAGTGGGTACTTTGGGCAGAAAGGTACTGTGATCCCATTTCAACCTAACAGAAATCACCACAGTCTTAATTTCCCTCCTATTTCATTAGTGGTTTCTCCTTAGTCTATATGCAAGTTTATTCTCATCATCCTGATCTCCAAATACTGTAGTGCCCAAGGCTCAAACCTCAGGACAATATTCTTTTTTTATACGTTTCTTCTCAAGGGCATCCTCTGCAACCTCATGATATACTCTGTAGATTGAACAGGTATTATCTCAGTTCCAAACCCCAGACTTCCAATCAGCCACTCGAACATTCTCAAGACAGACTCATTGGTACTTAAAACTTTGAATATACCTAAACACATCTCTTGTTTTTTTTTTTTTTTTTCTCTTCTCCTCCACCTCTAAAAACAAACAGCAAGAACAACTGAATGACTGGTAGTGTCCTCTTCCCAGTTGTTGAGTCCAAACACTTGGTGGTTATTTCTGATCCCTATATTTCCCAGCACATCCTCGGAAACATATATATTATATATCAGAAAAAATATATATATATCAGCACATATATATGTATATATATCAACACATCCTGTCTGTTTCATCTTTGAGATAAATTAAATATCTGTTCCCCTTGGCTTCTCGAGTCATGACCTGTCTAATTCTTTGCAATCATCATTTCTTTTTTCTGGACTACTTGAGTAGATCCATAACTAGTTCTCTTCTTTCACTGTTAATATCCTCTACGGAGTCTATGCCACACAGCAGCCAGAATAACCTTAAACATTTTTAAGAGGTTAAGTAATTTTTCTGATCAAATTTCTTTAAAGAGTTGCCATCTCACTCAAAATAAATTCCTATGATTGGAATGTGGTCTAGAAAGCCCCGATCTTCTATCCTCTGCCACAATTCCCACTCTGATTTAATGTCACACCAGTAATTCTCTTCCAGCATGCTACTTTCTTGTTGATCTTCAACACAATAAGCATATTCATTGTTCTTGCACATAGTCTTTCCTTTCTCTGGAACTCTTTCCTCAGGTGTCTGTAAGTCTTGTTCCATCAATTTCTTTAGGTAGCTGCTCAAAATCATCTTATTGGAGAAACTTTTCATGATTATTGTATCAAAAAAGCTTTTCCCCACATGTTCTGTTTCTTTCCCCTGATTTTTTCGTATCATTTACCATTCCTATCCTTTGTATAACTATTTCTTTATGTAATCCTGTCTTTTTGTTTATTGCTTATCTCCTGCTGCTAAGACATTTCACTTCATGAGAGCAGGTATTTTATTTCATTCACTGATGTTTCCCAGTCTCCAGAACAGTGCCTGACCCTGAGTAAATAATTTACCCTATACTTATTGAATGAATTAATAGATAAATGGATGAATATGCAAATACAGTAAGAAAAACTGCACTGGAGAGATTCCAGATTAGTTACAACTTGGAATAGGAAGTTACTGATGTATGGTGGTAGCTTAGACTAAGATGGTGGTTGTTATGATAGTGGAGGGAGGGGAGTACATACTTTCAAGAGGTATGTATAGAATAACAGCTTTTGATGGTCAATTACATGTAGGTGGTGAGGAAGAATTCAATGTTAAGGATGCCACCTACATTTCTGACTTGAACAACTGGATTGATGTTGGTATTGTTCTCTGAAAAGAAGTAATAGAAGGGAGAGTGATTTAAAGGAAAACAAATCATGAATCCAGTTTTGAATGTTTAATTTTAACCATATTCATCCACATCCAACCTCTATATCTGAGGTACAATTACCTGAATAATTCAAATCCCTAGATTAATTTCAAAACATGAATAATGAAGAAGCTACTTATGTTGCTGATCTCTAGGGTTCTTGATGAAAGTAAGAATAATTACTAGAGATTTCTTCCTTATCCCCACTCATAGAAACTGTATTTTTTCTTGTCACCCAAGGCACTTTTCTCTCCCCAAGTCTGCTGCAAGAAAATATCTAAAGCAAATCACTTACACCATAGTCTGAATTTCAGCCCACAAAACATTATTAGGAAGTCTATCTCATCTCCAACAGTGTAATAAGTCTCTAATCTTGTCCTCATTTGGAGATTTCAGGCAAGAGTAAGCAGGCAGGCAGGTGAGATCACTGCAGGAATAATAACCTATAATACATGATATTATATAGATCAAATGATAATCTAGGCCTAATTTTTTTTACACAGGATAAATTCTGGGTTCATCTTGATAATATCAGAGTTGAGCAGCTGAAGCATTTTAGCTTTATTTCCATTTGCCAAATAAATGGTCCTCAACCCCAAGAATTTCAAGCCAGAATAGGCAGGTAGGTGTTTTTCCCTATGATTTTACCTATCTACTATTCATGAGATTATATTGATCTGCAGGGTAATTTAAACCCATTTTTTAAAATATGGGCTAAATCCTCAGTTTATTTTAATAATCTTGCTATGTAAATGGCTGGTTGCCTGGGTGATATATTATAGCTTCTTCTGTGGGCACATCAAGAAAATAAGTTGCTTAGCAATAAAAACTTAAAAAGGATGAGGACTGATATAGTAAACCTTTTATGATAAATCTACCTTTTCAATGTGTTTCTGAAACGAGGTGTCTCATCCCAAAAGAGGTATTTTTGCTGGATATGGAAACCACCACTCTGATTAAAATAGCAGAGTAAACTGAATTATTTAAATGTTAATTATGCCCCCAAATAAAAACATGTTCACATGACACACAAGCAAAGTTCTTTTCTTCCCTCTTAAAGCCAAAATCTTTATTTATTTATTTAGCATCTATCCATTTGACAAGTTTGAGGCTGATTCTATGGGAAATGTTGAACATGGATATAAGGTTTGCTACAATTGACAGTCTCTTAGTTTATTACATGATAGAAAATATTTTAATAATTCAAGTGTCTTGGTTGGAGGGTCTCAGCTATGTTCCTCCTGGGCATGTTTTGTGGGCTAAATTGTATAACACGTCAAAATATATGTTAGAGTTCTAACTCCCACTACCTCAGAACGTGAGCTTATTTGGAAACAGGGTTGTTGCTAATGTTACTTCATACACATTATGGTGAGATTTTCACCTAATATGACTGGTACTCTTAGAAGAGGAGAGACACAAAGACAGAGAACACGGGGAGAGGATGCTCATGTGATAGTGAAGGCAGAGACTAGAGTGATGCATCTAGAAGTCAAAGAGTGTCAAAGACTGCTGGCATCATCAGAACCTAAGAGAAAACATGGGCCAGCTTCTACCCTAGACCCTTCAGAGAAAAACCCAGCCCCAGGGATACCTTGTTCTTAACTTATAGCCTCCAGAAGTCTAAGATATTATTGTCTGTTTTTAGCATTCCCAGTTAGTGGTACTTTGTTACAGCTGCCTTGGGTGACTGATTCAGAATGGCTGACTGTGCATGGGCAAACAAGATATAAAGCAGTTCAGAGATAAGAAATTAGACAGGAAATGCCATGGAGAAAACTTATAGGCTGACCGGTCACCAACTATTTTCACGTTAGATGAATTCTACACCTCTAGACCAGTCCCTGCAGAACACAGTGCATTTCACTCAGTGGGCTGCTAACACAAACCAGCTTGTTAAGTCATCAGTCACTCTCTGAGTGTTCAGTAATGGAAGCAAAAGACAACATGTTATTTACTCAGAAAATGCTCTTGAAATTGAACAATGGAAGAGTTAAATAACAGCTTCTGTGTTCCTGCTTCCCACTCTTCTGCTTGATTTATCATTCTTATGTGACTATAACATTAAGAGCCTCATGGAAACCACTGATGGCTGTAATATGGCTCAAGGGGAAATGCCCAACTATGAAATAGGAAGGGAAAAAAGGGTTGTAAAAGCATTGATATGAAACAGTCTCCACTAGAATTTATCTGTTTCAGTGATCACCAAACTTATATTCAACTCTCTGGTTATACAGTCTAAAACCAATTGGAAGGAAAATGAAATATGCCATAAACCATAGGAACATTTTCTCTCTGTAGCATCAGGTATTTGAGTATTTGATGGTATTATTGTATTTTTTAAATATTCTTCATTAAATTAACTTGGCTTCATTCAATCAAGTCCTGAAAAGTAAATTCCAATCTGGAATTCTAAATGTATAACAAGATTGCTTAGAGAACTCTGCATATATGCACACACCCATATATAAAGCAGCTAGCATAGGGCGATATCATATATAGATATTGAACAATGGTATTGAACATAGGTATTGAATGTATCCCTATATCTATTGATACAGATGTATCTTAATACCAGCTACACCAGATTACGACAACTGCCTGTGCTTTTCAGTCTTGCCTTGTAGAGTTTTTCCCTGTAAATGCACAGTAAATATTCAGATAAAGATTCAGTATGACTCTTGTGAGTTTTGTAGTTCTTTCTCTATGTTATCTCCATTTCCTCTGCTACCCTGACCTCCAAATTCTAGCTTTCAATCCATCCTGAACTTTGGGCTTTGTCTCAACTCAGTAAGACCACCATCCTTTGCTTGGTGCAGCCTGCCTATGCCTTCAATGAGAAACTATCTTCAAGTAGAAAGCTCAGGCAGTCTGAATTCTCCACTGCTTATGTTCTTGCAGGTTCTGTTTCACCTGATGTCCAAAGACTGAACTTTGTCATTTTGTATATTTTATTTAGTGTTTTTGTTATTCATGGTGAGTAGGCACACCCTGACCATTTATTGCTTTGTTTCCAGATGTAGAATTCTATGAGCCACTTATTTACGTAAAATGTATTCAACCTCTTTTAAATTTTCTTAAAATACAAATTTTATGTTCCTTTATGGTCTCTAAGTGATCAGATCTTTTATGCTTAATGGCTCTTTTTTCCCACCTTTTTCATTTTTTATTTCATTTTTATTTTCAAATAAAATCAGGTTCCTATTAAAAACAATAGCATATTTAATGTGTTTGCTGGGACTTACTGCTGGTTCATACCTATTTGTCCAATGGGTCTCTTGAGTGTGGTGACTGCAATTCCCTGAGGGTATCTAAGTGAGAATTTGGAAATAAGATTACTTCTAAACAACACTAACACTATAATTGAGGAGAGCAGTATTCTGTGACAAGATCCACAACAGCAGTTTAGTTCTTCCAAAGCAGCTCTTCATTTCTTTAGGGAGTATTTCTCATGTTTTGGCCTGAGGATAAATATTCTGCTGCCAACTCAAAATTCTAGAAGAGGTAGGAGTGTTATTTAAGCAGCTATCCTGTTTAAAAAAATTATTATTATTATTCAATTACACTTTTTGATTTCCACCCAATTACCATTTCTTCTCTGCAAACTTGATAGCTTTGCATTTAGAGACTCATTTTTCTATCACCAGAATGAGTGGCTCCGAAGTCCATTAAAAAGGTTCTCCTTTGTGTTTTAGGCTATATAATTCCTCCAGTATATACTTTATTTCTTCTAGAAATAATTTGAAATCTTTTGACTGCTGAAGGTCCCCTCTTTCTCATCCTTAATACTACTATGTACTAACTTACTATCTGTTATCTTTCTTGCTTTTCATTTTATAAGGATTTAACAAGGGTAGGCACAAACAGATATTCTCAATCTGTTCTTTTGTACATGGCCAAGCTTTCTATTGAGGTCTTTTTACATTTTTAAAATTCCTTGTCTCTTCTTCCATACACTGTATATAAGATATAGTTGTCTTTCTAGCCAGTATTATTTGAGAATAAATCTAAAGCTACAATATATCTGAAAATGTTTGGAATTATGAACAACTGAGTAAATATTTGGGGCACCATGCTCCTGTTTAGCACAGTTTTTAAAAGGAAGGAAAAATAAAGCATGATTCTCTCATTAGTTTTGTAGAGTTTAATAAGAAATGGTCATTTGTATTATTTTTTACTGGTAGGTATCAGATTTGTGAGGTTTGGGCTCAGTGAGTTTAGGCAGTGCTTTGTGCAAGTATATAGAGCTCCCAAACCGTGCAGCCTGGTCTTTAATCCATGCCATGAAACACAGTCACTTTGGGCCTTCATTTGTGAGTGATTGACTACCATAGTGAACATTCTGGAAAGGCTCCACTTCCTTCTGCTTCCTGATGGGCTCCTGAACGTGACTGTGACATTTCTGGCAACATTCTCACTTGGACCTGGCAGAGGAGATAACTCTCCCTATAAATATAAGAAGTGGGGAGTCCAGTTTGTTTAAAAGGGAAGGTAGTGCAGGCTATAAGGAAAAGAAATAACTATTTAAATGAATGTTTAATGAGCACTTCCCTCGTGGTCCTGTGACTAAGCTCCCAATGCAAGGGGCCTGGGTTCAATCCCTTGGCAGGGTACTAGATCCCACATGCTATAACTAAGAACTCAATGCAACCAAATAAATTGTTTAAAAAAATAAATGAGCATAATGAGTAAAAGCTTCTCTTTTACTCAGTTCTCTTTTACTTGAATAAGTTTCAGGTAAAGAAAAGTTTCCAGCCTTCATCTGCTTTTCCTTCTAGTTACCATCATGATTTCCAGATATCAAAAAGAACTAAACAGATTTTACATGTTCTGTAATTTTATAAGCCATCATGTAACTCCAAAAATCATCACTACCAGGGATATAAATTACTTTTGATTCTCCCCCCCATGCCCCACCCAAAACCCAATTCCAGAATTCAATTTCATGTAGCATGTTTCAAAACTCAGTGAACCTTTAGCCCAGAATTCATGTTGGAAGTCATAGTTTTTAATAACTTGTGAACTCATTGTTTTCAAGCTTGTATGCTTTTGCTGATTTGAAAATAACTGCCAGCAACACTGCTATAAGCTATATCTACTTCTTCATTAAATCTTGCCCATTTTTACATTTTAAAATTGTCTACTCCCATTCATATGGCTTTTGAAGATTTTCAAGCTTAGACAGTTACAGAAAGGATAACTATTAATAATCGAACATCCCCCATGTTTCATGTTCTTCCCCCCAGTAGTATTTTATATTTCACTTCTAATACCTTACCAGAATATTTCTGAAAGGAAGAGTTTCAAATTAAAATGGCATGTATTTCTTATAAAATTTATTGCCAGGAAGACAAATGGTTTTTAGTGTCTACATCTCAAGAAAATTAATTAAACGGTATTAACTAAAAGTAAGGCTTCCCAGGGGGCACTAGTGGTAAAGAACCCAAAAGGAAGGTGGGCCTAATGGGTAGTTCAATTGGTAGTTCTCTCCTCATTCAATATGAGCAGTGTTTATCAAAAAGCTATGTCGAAAAATATATATTCCCTTGTTACTAAGCAGATACATCTATATATACACAAATATATACAAAAAATTAAACACGTTCATGGATCAAATTCAATTAAGTTGTATCCTATTTTTGTCTATTACATTTTAACTACTGATGTTTTTGACTGTGATCCATTTCATTACGAATGATGTAGCATATAAAGTGCCGTTGTGGCAGTAAGAGTTAGAGAATCTCACCCCTCATTTTGGCCACTAGAGTGTGAATATGGGGCTTGGTCTGTTCCAAATCCCTGGTGGCTCAGCAGTAAAGAACCCACCTGTGATTCAGGAGCCTCAGGAGATGTGGTTCAATTCTTGAGTCAGGAAGATCCCCCGGAGGGAGGGCTTGGCAACCCTCCTGTATTCTTGCCTGGAGAATCCCATGGACAGAGAAGCCTGGAAGGCTACAGTCTATGGGGTTGCAGAGAGGCGGACACGACCGAAGCAATGACTGAAGCGACTTAGCACTCAGGCACACTGTTCCAATTAGCTCTTTCCAGAAAGGGATACTGAAACTTAATATTTTTTAATTTGAAACATACTATCGTGGCTCAGATGGTAAAGAGGGACTAAGCCCAGCACATATATATTTATAGAATTACATAAAATGAAGAACTTAATGACTCATCATAATACCTGTACAAACACCACCAAGGATAAGAAACAGCAATGTGGAGATGAGTTATTTAAATTTATTTTATATTTGAGTATTGTTGTTCAGTCACTAAGTTATATCCAGCTGTTTGCGATTCCAGGGACTGCAGTGCACCAGGCTTCCCTGTCCTTATATTTGAGTACAGTCGATTAACAATGTTATGTTAGTTTCAGGTGTACAGCAAAGTGATTCAGTTATACACATACTGAATATCTATTCTTCTTCAAATTCTTTTCCCATTTAGATTATTACAGAACACTGAGCAAAGTTCCCTTCGATGCCCTCCCATCCCTGTACAATCAGTATTTCTTCCATTCTCTACCCATTTTCTCCAAAGGTAAGTGCTATCATGATTTAATCATTCTATTGCATTTTTATTTGCTACCAAAGCATTTATCTTCAAATACTATAATGAGATTTTGTCTGTTAAAAGTTTATATTTCTGAATGTTGATATGCTTTCATGTTCTCTTTTGTTCATCATTACTTTTATAAGATCCATCTTTGATGTTGTGTGTAGCTATAGCTGATTTATTGTTCTTGCTGTATCATGTTCTATATTTTCAATTTACTGTTCTGTTACTTAAAAGATATTAACATTGTTTCTTGTCTGATGCTATTAGAATTAATAGTAGTGTGAATATTAGTCTACATAGTTTTTGATATATATGTCACATATCTGAAGTGTATACATTGAGCAGTGGAACTGCTTGATCATAAGGTTTATGTTCAATATTAGTGGAAAATGATAGTTTTATTCCAAAGCAGTAGTTTCAGTTTACATGCCCATCTGGAATGTATGAGAACTCCAGCTGACCTACATTCTTACCAACACTTAATATAGACAGAGTTTTTATTTTCAGTCAAACTGTTCCATATGTGTATTAATCTCATTCTGGATTTAATTTCCTTTCACTAATGACGCTGAGCCTCTTTTCCTGTATTTTAAAGCCATCTGCTAATCCTATTTTATCAAATTCCAATTCAAGTCCTTTGACTTTTAAGTGGATTGTCTATATTTCTGTAAATTATTCATGGAAGTATTTTATATTTTTGGTAATAAATTATTTTCAGTTATAAGCATCTCAGTACTTGGTCCCACTGCTGTTTTACTGTTAATAGAAAAATTAGTTTTAAAGCAAAGAAGTTTATCTTTCCCTTCAATAATTTTTGTGTCCTTTTCAAGACAATATATTTCTTATCACAACTCTCTATCTTTATAGAGGTAACCACTGGCTGTTGTACTAATTATATCCTTGTTTTTGAAAAAAAAAAAAGTATACTCAAAATCTCTTTATATACCCCTACATAATTTTAAAAAACTTGTTTCATACATTATGTAAAATGTCATACTTGATATATTTTTATGTATTGCTTCTTTTGATCAATATCTTATGTATAATTGTTCATATAATTCCATTGATGAATATTTCATTATAGGTACATAATCTTTCAGGTTTATAGGTCTGTTTCTGGGATCTCTATTTTACTTCATTTGTCTATTTTTGCATCAATATCTCGCTACTCCAAATTTGTTATTTACTTCAGTATTACTGTGACTATTTATGGGCCTTTGATTTTTCATGTAAATTTAAGAATCAGCTTAATGATTTACACATAAAGCATGGCCATAACAAAATTGTTTTGATTCTATTACTCAATTCAGGGAAATTGGTATCCTTAACATATTTAGTCTTTTAATTAGTATTTTCCTAGGAATTTGATATTGCCCATGATATTTCAGTTGTCTCATAATTTAGACTGATCTAATTACTTATAGCTAGTATATGGTAACAAAATGCATATTTGCATATTGACCCTATATTCAGTAAGCTTGCTAAATTAATTTTCTGGTTCCAATAGGTTTCCTCTAGATATTTTGCTTTTATTTCATTTTTCTATATATGCATCCATATCATCTGTACTGGTAGTAGTTTCAGGTCTTTCTGATCATTATGCTGTTTATTTTGTTGCTTTGTTCTGTCTTATATTGCTGCTTTAGCTGAAATTAATGTTGGAATGTGGATTGCAAACACACTTGTCTGTTACTAATGTCTGGAGGAAGGTAGTATTTTACCATTGAATATGTTATCTGCTATAGTTGTTTGGAAATACCTTTATCCAGTTCACACTGGGAATTTCACTTGTATTCCTAGATGTAACTCATATTGACAGAAAGTAGTTCACATATTTTTAAAAATTCATTCTTATGTACTTTATTTTTTAACTATAGCATCAAATTCATTTTCATTTCATGTCATTTCTGACTTCTTATTTATCCTACTTGTTCTTTTTTTATTTCTGGCTTTACTTTGGATTCATATTTCTAGTGGCTGCTATAGGAATCCCAGCATGCCACTCTAAGCCATCTGTAGGTCTGAGATGTGGTCTACATCAACATCTGTGGCTCTAATGCGAGTGAGAGTCCTGTTCCGTCCCCTGGTTTCAAACACTGAGCTTACCTCTGCTGACAGTCTCACATGGATTGCCCAGCTTCTGCTGTCCCATGGAGCGAGCTCCTAGTTTCCTCCACCTGATTCTGAATGCAGAGGCCAGTATGCACATGGCTTAAGCTTCGCTCACACTTGGTGTCTTTTTTTTGCCTTTTGATGCATACAAATGTTTTGGATAATTTTTGTCCCCTTCCCTCATAGCTTAGTTGGTAAAGAACTTGCCTGCAATGCAGGAGACCCCAGTTTGATTCCTGGGTCAGGAAGATCCTCTGGAGAGGGGATAGGCTACCCACTCCAGTATCCTTGGGCTTCTCTTGTGGCTCAGCTGGTTAAAAATCTGCCCACTAATGCAGGAAATGCCAGTTTGATCCCTGGGTCAGAGAAGATCCCTGGAGAAGGAAATGGCAATCCACTCTGTACTCTTGCCTGGGAAATCCCACAGACAGAGGAGCCTGGTGGACTGCAGTCCATGGGATTGTGAGAGCTGGACGTGACTCAGTGACTAAACAACAATATCTTTTACATTCTTATTAATCATTTATCTATTTTTGTATTTGGAGAAGAGGGTGGTTTACAACAAACAACTGCAATCTTATTTCACTCAGTTTGGAGTGAAATACTATCTGGATCTGGACCAGTAGTCCAGACTAGAGATGACAATGGCTTAGACTAAAGTGTGGCAGTGGACAGATCTGTCTCAATTTGAGATATAGTTTGTGTCAAATTTTATAGACGTTCCATATGAATGTGAGCAGTAAGATACCTAGGAGTTGTCACAATATCTCACTCTTCCTTTTTGAGCAACTGAATAGATTTAGTATGATTACTGAAGTAGGAGAAATTAGAAGAGAAATGTTGCTTTTAGGGGGCTACAGTTCATAGTTCACTTCTGGACATGTTGAAATTAAAGGTTTGTGGAACATAGAAATGGACACATTCAACAGACTGTTGAATACACAAGAGCCTTAGTAGAGAAACCTGGTCTAGAGACAAAATGTTGGCAGTTGTGAGCATACAAATGCATCCAAAAGCATTCTTTCCAGTTGATATTTTTGCTCTACAGTCAGTCACACGTGAGTGTTAATTCTGACCTAACCTTCCCACCTACTGCACACCGGTCTTAAAACTACCCTCTCCATTTCATGTGATTCCAGAGCTTTCTTCTACTCAGCTTATTCTTTTTTCTTTTTCTTTTTTTTTATTAGTTTTGCCAAACAATGACATGATATCACCATGGGTTTACATATACTCCCCCTCCAGAACCCCCCTCCCTCCTCCCTCCCCCCAGGAAATCTCGTTGCACCAGCCCCGAGCATCAATCCTGGGCTGGCAATTGATTAGACATATGATAATTAACATGTTTCAATGCCATTCTCCCATATCATCCCACCCTTTCCCTCATCCACAGAGTCCACGAGTCTATTCTATACATCTGCGTTCCTTTTGCTGTCTCGCATGCTGGGTTCTTGTTACCATCTTTCTAAATTCCATATATATGCGTTAATATACTGTATTGTTTTTGCTTCTGGCTTACTTCACTCTGGATAATGGGCTCCAGTTTAGTCCATCTGAGTAGAACTGATTCAAATGAATTTTTTTTTAATGCTGAGTAATATTCCATTGTGTATATGTACCACAGCTTTCTTATCCATTCGTCAGTTGATGGGCATGTAGGTTGCTTCCATGTCCTGGCTATTGTAAATAAAGCAGCGATGAACATTGGGGTACACGTGTCTCTTTCAATTCTGGTTTCCTCGGTGTATACGCCCAGCAGTAGGATTGCTGGGTCATATGGCAGGTCTATTTGCAGTTTTTTAAGGAACCTCCACACTGTTTTCCATAGTGGCTGTACTAGTTTGCAATCCCACCAACAGTGTAAGAGAGTTCCCTTTTCTCCACATCCTCTCCAGCATTTATTACTTGTAGATTTTTGGATTGCAGCCATTCTGATTGGTGTAAAGTGATATCTCATTGTGGTTTTGATTTGCATTTCTCTGATAATGAGTGATGTTGAGCATCTTTTCATGTGTTTGTTAGCCATTTTTTCTTAACATTTAAATGGAAAGGACATAAAAATGGCTCATGACTAAATCCGGTGAATCCTGGTTGACTTATGAAGAAATAGGTATGGCACAGAACATGGGGTTATCCAGGTAAATGCTAGTTTGGAACTTCTGTCTGATTTGTTATGTCTTCTAACGTCACTTGAGTTATTTCACATGCATGTTTTTCTTTTAAATAGACAATGTTTATATAAACTCTTCTTTCATAATTTAAAGGGTTTTTTAGAAAAAAGATCCATCATGAATATAAAGCCATATTCTCAAGAATGCAATCAATGACTTAGTTTGTGAAAATGAATAATTGAAAGCTTCATTTATTGATTCTGAAGAGGCTTAAAATAAGATATACTGTTCTACATCTTCTTATATTCAGATCCTCATTAGTGAAAACTGCCAAAATTCATCTAATCAAATGGTAGGTCAGTTTTCATAACAATATTTAAGAAATATAGTATGCTCCAAACTCCATAAAAATTTTCAGAATGTATGATTTTGAATTCCAAAATTAGTAGTGCAATCATATTACCAATGTATGATAGGCAAAATGATGTGGAACTCTATAATTATCTATAAGTAATAGATAATTATGGAAACTTTCAGCAGCCCTTTCCCAAAGGAAAAAACAGAGAACTAAGAATCAGAAAATGAAGGTCTGTCAGTCAGTCAGTTCAGTCACTCAATCATGTCTGACTCCTTGTGACCCCATGAACCGCAGCATGCCAGGCCTCCCTGTCCATCACCAACTCTCAGAGTCCACCCAAACCCATGGCCATAAAGTCAATGATGCGATCTGGCCACCTCATCCTCTGTCATCCCCTTCTCCTCCTGCTCTCAATCCTTCCCAGCATCAGGGTCTTTTCCAATGAGTCAACTCTTCACATGAGGTGGCCAAAGTATTGGAGTTTCAGCTTCAACATCAGTCCCTCTAATGAACACCCAGGACTAATCTCCTTTAGGATGGACTGGTTGGATCTCCTTGCAATCCAAGGGACTCTCAAGAGTCTTCTCCAACACCACAGTTGAAAAGCATATGTACACCCATGGCGATATCATGTCATTGTATGGCAAAACCAATAAAAAATAATCAATTAATTAATTAATTAATTAAATGTGTAAATTTTTTTTAAAAAAAGAAAGAAAAGAAAAGCATCAATTCTTCAGCATCTGTACCGGAACAGAAAACATGTATTTGAGGAAAAACAATGCAACTGATTCCACATATTTGAATAAAATTTAATTATAACTATTAAGATATTTGATAACAGTGCACGCTTCAAACACAAGACCCTCTGTTATCTATATTACAAGGTACAATAATTATTCCCAAACAAATCTGAATTAGTAAAGTGAAAAATAAGGAGACTTTCTGCTTTAAAACAACATAATGAAAAAAAACTGAAGTATCTTAATAGAAATTTAAGGGAAAAATCTTATCAGGTTCATTTCCTGACCTGATTTTCCATCTGATGTGAAGAGCTCTCCCTGGCTCACTGGGGCTGCGCCTGATTTAGTCTTCTGCTGAGTCTTTGCTACCAAAAGTGAAGTAGTTAAGAGAGTTTAATAAGTGCCATTATAATGAACAATCAGTCTCTGGATGCTGTGCTTTAAAAATCCAATAAGCTGACTTTGACTGCACGACTTTAACTCTATTAATTAAAGCAAGTGCTGTTCGAGGGAAATGAGAGGTGGATGATGGAGGTGACTGGTTTTCTGTTCTTTTTCCCTCTCCCATTCCTACCCTCACCTATATGGAAGGGAGATGGGCTAGAGATGTAATAGGGATGCAGGCCACTTAATAAATGCTGAATTACATTCAGGTCTGTTCATTAGCCTAGGAGTTATTGTCAGCCAGTTAATGGAACATTAATTAAAAAGCATATTCAATGAGGTGAGGATCATTTTCATGTGGAAGGTTTCTACCTGTCTTTGAAACTCAGCTAATTATCATCATTTCACAGAACACCAAGCCTTTGTGGCATTTAATAAAATATATCTTGTGACAGCAGCGTGTCTAAAGGAACAATAGTGTAGGCGGCTACCAAATTGGTAATGTGACTGGAAGTTAAGAATTTGAGAGAGCTTTAAAGCTCTAAAAGAGGAAATGTGCAAGTTAAAACTATGTTTTTCTTGTTACTTTAAATGTTCACAGAAAATGTGCCTACAAACACTAGGAAGTTTTTTCATTTGATTGGTAGAATTTCTCTTCCTTTACTTTTATTTTCCAAGTCATTCTATTTTACATTTGTACTCAGAAATTCAACCAAAATGCTCTTTTCTAGATAAAGTTTATGATATTGAAAGAAATACATTAAGTTTTAAATATATTTTACATGCTTACTAAGGGGAAGTCACTGTTCTAAAGACTAAATTTTAATTTTCTTCACAAAATTGTGTCACATTACACAAACCGAACAAGACTCTTCATCTTGTGGTGACTTATACTCTTGAAACTTGAGGAAATATACACTTCATACAGGTGTACTAAATTAATGGCAATGTTTGACAGCTTTCAGATTTTAAGGAAAATTTGATTTTATTAGTTCATCATTGTTCAAAGTACTATACAATTAATGATCATGGTAAAAAGAACACAAAAATTTAGCTGTACTTATGTAAGTATATATATATAAATACTTATAAGCCATGAAATTAAAAGACACTTGGTCCTTGGAAGAAAAGCTACGACCAACTTAGACAGCATATTAAAAAACAGAAACATTACTGAAAGGTTGTTGCTGAACCACGAAAGACGCTAGGATTCTTGGCCTCTGGAGGAGAAGAATTCAATCTGGGGCCAGAGACGAGGCTTGATCAAAGAACTGACTCTTTGGAAAAAACCCTGATGCTGGGAAAAATTGAAGGTGGGAGGAGAAGAGGACGACAGAGGATGAGGTGGTTGAATGTTATGACTGACACAATGGATATGAGTTTGAGTAAGCTCCAGGAGTTGGTGATGGACAGGGAAGCCTGGTGTGCTGCAGTCCATGGGGTCGCAAAGAGTTGGACACAAGTGAGCAACTGAACTGATTTATTATAAGATAGTTATGCTTAATATGTACCAAGCACAGTCTCTCTGCTTTATAATCATTGCCTCATTCAGCATTCCCTGTGTCCCAAATTTACAGTTTAGAGAACTGAAGGAAGATCATCCAAGGTCACAGAGATGGTGTATGTCCCAACCTGGATTCACATCAGGCCTGTCTTTACTCTAAGCATACACTTTAAACCACCATACTCCACTGATATTTTTTTGAAAAATACACTTTTTTACAAAGAAAAATTTTTTGTAGTTACTGGCCAGTTATTGTCTTTTGTATTCTCAAATGTGGTCATGGTGTAAATGATGAAATACATTTTTACAAATGGAAACATGAGTATGAGAGGAAAAAAGGTTCTAGAGTCAGATATAAAAATCTTAGTGCCAGACTGTCAAATTGAAATATATTTTTTGAAAGATGAAAGAAAAAAAGGAAAACACTAAAAATGCAATTAACTGTTGATCTACAGATAACCCAGAGAAATAGTTTCATTATATACATGTACTAGTATGTAAAGTTCATGTCTTATGGTTTTAAGAGCTCCAGAAATTCTGTGTATTTGTGGATGGGCTCACCTTTTTGTCCTGGTACTTATAGCCTCATCACCATCATCTGCCTTGATTTATAGGAGAAATCCCATCCTACACTTTATCCCTGTCTATATTGGTCTAAGATATCAATGTCACCCTTCATCCCTAGAATTTCATATTGTTCCATACATTTCCTGTTATTCCCCACAACAAAAATTCTTTGTATCATCAAGCTCTTGTCTGTTTCCTCCTTTCTCTCCTAGGAGTCTCTCTCCTAAGGATACTGTTTCCCTGGCATCTCTCTTTAAGATGTGACCATTAGTCTGCAAAAGTCCTTATTCCTGGAATTAAGAGTACCTGTCCTTTGGGTCTTCATTGCTGTTTTCACTAGTTTTTAATCTATAATCTTATGTTCTCAGATTTCTGACAACCACCTTAACTCACTGCAGTCACCTTTAGACTTCTGCATTACTCAGCTTAATTCTTTAGAGATTTTTCTTTTCAGGCTTACAGTCACTCTCTCCAATACTATTCCACTGGTAATTCAGGTGATTTCCATATCCATGTAGGTGATCCTTCCAATACCATGGTTTACTAGATCTTTAATTTTCTTTCTTCTGATTATTGGCGCAGCCCCCACCTTACCTCTTCATTTCTGTGGCTATCAACTGGGGTTATCATTGACAACTAACCAGAAATTGTCCCTTAGGGTGTAGCTATGTAATTCTGTTACATTTCTCTGCTTCACTCAGACCTCCATTATACTAGATAATTATACTTTCTCCTGTCCTCAAAATGCCAAAATTTTCTATATCCACCTCCTTCTAAACTTATGATTGGCATTTGTAGTTTACCAAAATAAATAATAAAAAGCCATTTTTCTGCTCCCAGTATCACACCTATGTACTTCCCTGCATCTATAACCCAAATTCTTACCTTTCCCTCATTCCCAGAAATGGACTCTCTCTATTCCTAGAGGTAATCTCTTGAATAATTTTTTTCCTTTTTCAGCTATTCAAGGCCATAGATCCAATAATAGAGTTGTTCCTTGAATGATCAATTTTCTCTTTCAACTGGAAAACAGTATAGTTTCTATATAAGCAGTGGTTTCTGCTAGTGAAATATTTTCTTAAAAGTCCTGAAATAAAATTTAAAGAGTACCTTACCTATGCATTGCATTCTAGCTCCCACTCCACTTCTCTGTGCTCGTTAAGAACAAAATAACAGAGCTGAACGTTGTTATTATCTCCCAACTCCTATCCTCTCTTTCTTGAGCTTACTTAAATGTGGCTTTTGCCATTGCTTTTCCATTGAGACAGTTCTTATCAGTATCTCCAGTGAGTTCTCAGTTCCTAAATTTGATGACCAGTTCCCAGTACTATCAGCAGTATTTGACACAGCTGACCACTCTCTCTTTCTCCTTGACAAACCTTCTTCACAACCTTCTTCACCTTCACAAGCCTTCTTCAGGGCTGCTTTAATCCCCTTCTTTCCTTCCACCTCATTGACCCTGCTTTCAGCCTCCACGTCCAGATCCTTGTCATGATTTTGTGTGCTTGGCACTCCATCTTACACAGTCTATCGCTTTAAAGAACATCTGTTTGCTTTCATTTCTGAAATCAATCTTTTCAGTTTGAGCACCTAAATTAAACTCTAGATTTGAAAAATTAAATTCTGAATTGATGGCTCCATTTCCTTCCCTCTCATACTTAACATGTTCAAAAGTACACTTTTGATCCCCCACCTGTCTCAGTAAATGCTAGTGCCGTCTAGTTAACTCAGGCCAACATCCTTGAAGTAGTATTTGAAATATCTGAATACACTAAATTTACTCTAAAAGCAAGCCCCATGGGTCTACTTCCAGTATCCACCGTTACAATATCTCCCTTGTTTTCTCCTCCACTAAATTTTTTTCTTTTTTTTAAAATCTCAGCCACACTAAGGCAATAGCATCGACTAACTGTCCTGATTCTGCTGTTTCTCTTCTCTGGTCAACCCAGCAGCCAGAATGGTATTTGTAGAATGTGCTTGCTTCATCTCTACACTTAAAATCCTCTCTGGTTTCTTGTATCATTTACTGAATAAAGTCTTATATATCATTAACTGAATACACTAAAGTCCTTACATAGTTTCTGAGCCCAACACGACCTGGCCCTACGGTACTGTTTGACTTCTTGTTCCACACTCCTTGACCAGTCTATGTTTGTCACGCTGAAATCCCCAATACTCCTCAGATGGGCAAGCAGGTTCATACCCCAGGGCTGCTGCCCCTGCTGTTCTCTTGACTTGAAATGTTTGAAAACCCCATACAATCTCAGGGCTTTAACTCTCAACACCTTCAGGACTTTGCTCAAATATCTTTACATCAGTGAAGCAGTTCCTCAACATTTAAAATTTCAATCCTCTTGCCATATCACTCCATCCCCTTTCCATATTTTATTTATTGTACTTCACCAGTAAACAGTTTTAAAAAACTTTATATTTTAATTTAAAAAAATCAGCCTCCCTTCTATTAGATTTTACAGTTTATGTATCAGGTAGGTTTTTTTTTTTTCAACTGTTATTCAAAGCACCTAAAATAAATGCCTAGCCCCTAAAATAAATAGCAGAAGTTTAGTAATTCATTTAGTAACTGTAATATACAAAAGTTCCTTTCCAGGACTACTAACAAGAGTACAGATGAGAGGTGGAAGAAGAAAAACACACTGTGAAAAGAGAAATTTTCTCTCTCTTTCTTGTTAATGTTACCTAGAGAGTGAAATAAGTACCTAGACACCAAAACAGTTTTATGGAGTTATGCTTTAACAGCACAGAAATGAAAATTTTGAATTTTCAATGATATTTCAAAAGAAAAATATTGAATTTTCAACAGAAAAAAATCTTTTTACAAACTAGTTTTGGACCAGTATTCCACTTGAAAATATTATAGGAACTTTTATCAGGTGTTATCTATGAGGGGATTCTATAATAAATAACCTTAAAAAACCTGATAGGTAAGTTCTGTAACCATGTGGTGGTTACTATGATTTTATATATATATATATATATATATATATATATATATATATGTGTGTGTGTGTGTGTGTGTGTGTGTAAAATCTTTCTTGACATTGGAGTGAAGCTAGACATCAACCACAGAAAAAGAAAAGAGAAAACATCTATTACATGGAGTCTAAACAAAATGCTATTAAAAATAAAATAAGTCAATGATGAAATCAAAGAAGAAATTAAATATTGCCTTCAGACAAATGACAATGAAAACACAACCATACGAAAATATATGGGATGCATCAAAACAGTTCTTAGAAGGAAGTTCATAACAATAACAGTCGTCCTCAAGAAAAGAAAAGAAAAGAAATCTCAAGCAGCCTAACCTATAACTTAAAAGAATTAGAAAAAGAAGAACAAACAAAACCTAAAATCAGCAGAAGGAATGAAATAATAAACACCAGAGAGTAAATAAAAAGATTAAAAACAATAGAAAAAAAATAAGTAAGAGCAATAAAAGCAAGAGCTGATTATTCGACAGGGTAAACAAGATCGATAAACCTCTGGCCTCACCAAGAAGGCTCACCAAGAAGAGGAGAGAGAACCTAAATAAACAAAATAAGATAAAAAATGAGACATATTCCGTAACCAAGTCACAAGAATGGTTCAACACACACAAATGTGATATACCACATAACAAAAGAAAAGAAAAAAACTGATCATCTCTGTAAATGCAGAAAGGTCATTTGACAAAATTCAACATTCACTTACAATGTAGACTCTTAGCAAAGTGACTATGGAGGGAACATACCATAATAAAAGCTATTTATGTCAAACCCACAGCCAATATAATACTCAGTGGTAAAAAGCTGAAAGCCTTCCCACTAAAATCTGGAAAAAGACAAGGATGTCCACTCTCACCTCTTCTATTCAGCACAGTATTGAAAGACCTCTGAATCAAACAATAAATAAAAGGTATCCAAGGAAAAGAAGAGGTAAAATTGTCACTAAGTGCAGATGACATGATTCTATATGCAGAAACCCCAAAGACTCCACACAGAAACTACTAGAGCTGATAAATTCAACAAGGTAGCCGGATAAAAGATTACTGTAATGAAATCAGTTGTATTTCTTTACACTAAGAATGAAATATCAGAAAAAGGGGTATGTAAAAAATACCTTTCAAAATCACACCCTCAAAAATAAAATACTTGGGAATATTTTATTCCAAGAAGGTGAAAGACTTACATACCCATAACTATAAATCATTAATGAAGGAAACTGAAGACGATTCGAAGAAATGCAAAGATAGTCCATGGATTGGAAGAATATTAACTTTTGACCAGAGATGTGTTATGTATTTTGTTACCCAAACATTAACTAGAGATGTTTCAATATTCACTTATGTAACAAATCACCCACCACAGACATTACTTTCTGCAAAAAATCCCCTTGGTCAATAATGTGTTAAAATGGCCCTACTACCAAAGCAATCTACAAATTTAATATAATCCCTATCAAATTACCCATGAGAGCTTTTCACATAACTAGAACAAATAAGCCTAAAATTTATATGGATTCATAAAAGACCCAGAATTTTCAAAGCAATTCTGAAGAAAAAGAACAAAGCAGGAGGCATAATCCTCCCAGATTTCAAATAATACTGCCAGGCTACAGTAATCAAAACAGCATGCTTATTTTTCTAGAATGGAGCTGAAGGAGTTGTTTGTATATTTTTGAGATTAATTGTTTGTCCGTTGCTTCATTGGCTATTATTTTCTCCCATTCTGAAGGCTGTCTTTTCACCTTGCTTATAGTTTCCTTTGTTGTGCAGAAGCTTTTAATTTTAATTAGGTCCCATTTGTTTATTCGTGTTTTTATTTCCAGTATTCTGGGAGGTGGGTCATGGAGCATCCTGCTTTGGGTTATGGCAGAGAGTGTTTTGCCTATGTTATCCTCTAGGAGTTTTATAGTTTCTGGTCTTATGCTTGGATCTTTGATCCATTTTGAGTTTATCTTTGTGTATGGTGTTAGAAAGTGTTCTAGTTTCATTCTTTTACAAGTGGCTGTCCAGTTTTCCCAGCACCATTTGTTAAAGAGGTTGTCTTTTCTCCATTGTATATTCTTGCCTCCTTTGTCAAAGATAAGGTGTCCATAGATGCATGGGTTTATCTCTGGGCTTTCTATTCTGTTCCATTGATCTATTTCTGTCTTTGTGCCAGTACCATACTGTCTTAATGACTGTGGATTTGTAGTATAGCCTAAAGTCAGGTAGGTTGATTCCTCCAGTTCCATTCTTCTTTCTCAAGATTGCTTTGGCTATACGAGGTTTCTTGTATTTCCAAATTGAGAAATTATTTGTTCTAATTCTTTAAAGAAGACCTCTGGTAGCTTGATAGGAATTGCATTGAATCTATAGATTGCTTTGGATAGTATACTCATTTTCACTATATTGATTCTTCCAATCCACGAACACGGTACAATTCTCCATCTGTTTGTGTCCTCTTTGATTTCTTTCATTAGTGTTTTATAGTTTTCTATATAAAGTCTTTTGTTTCTTTAGGTAGAAATACTCCTAAGTATTTTATTCTTTTTGTTTCGA
>ML663010.1:11742404-11882337 GCA_007570785.1 Antilocapra americana
AAAAAGCAGAGATATTGCTTTGCCAACAAAGGCCTGTAGTCAAAGCTATGGTTTTTCCAGTAGTCATGTAGGGATATGAGAGTTGGACCATAAAGAAGGCCGAGTGCTGAAAAACTGATTCTTTCAAACTGTAGAGTTGGATAAGACTCTTGAGAGTCCCCTGGACTGTGAGATGATCAAACCAATCAATCCTAAAGGAAACCAATTCTGAATATTCATTGGAAGGACTGATGCTGAAGCTCCAATACTGAATGGAATGCTGAAGCGCCACCTGATGCAAAGAGCTGACTCATTAGTAAAGACCATGATGCTAAGAAAGATTGAAGGAGGAGAAGGGCATGGCAGAGGATGAGATGGTTGGATGGTATCACTGACTCAATGGATATGAGTTTAAGCAGGCTCTGGGAGATGATGATGGATAGGAAGATGAGGCATGCTGCAGTCCATGGGATCACAAAGAGTTGACTCAGACAGGACTGAGTGACTTAACAATAACAATAACATAGAGACCTATAGAACTACAGGACTTAGTCATCTCAGGCCAAATAACTAACAGAGAGGAAACACAGCCCTACCCCTCAGCAGACAACCAGATTAAAGTTTTACTGTGCATATCCCTGTCCACCAGAGCTTCCCTTGTGGCTCAGCTGGTAAAGAATCTGCCTGTAGTGCAAGAGATCTATGTTCAATCCCTGGGTTGGGAATAACCCCTGGAGAAGGGAAAGGTAACCCATTCCAGTATTCTATCATTGAGACTTATATGGACTGTAGAGTCCATGGGGTTGCAAAGAATGGGACACAACTGAGCAACTGTCATTTCACTTCAGTGCCCACCAGAGCAAGACCCAGTTTCCTCCATAGCCAGCCCCTCCCACCAGGGAGTTTGCACAAGCCTGTTATCCTCATCCACTGGATGGCAGACAGAAGAAATAAGAACTACAATCCCATCAGTCTCCAGAACTAATATCACAATCACAGAAAACTACCAAAATGAAAATAAACAGGATTATGTCCTGGATGAAGGAATAATATAAATCCCCAAGAAAAAAACTAAATGAAGTGGGGATAGGCAACTTCCCAGAAAAATAATTCAGAATGATAATGAAGATGATTCAGGATCTTCAAAAAAGAATGGAGGCAAAGATTCAGAAGATGCAAGAAATAGTTACTAAGGAGAGCTAGAAGAACTAAAGTACAGAGATAAATAATACACTAGAAGGGATCAATAGCAGAATAACTGAGGCAGAATAATAGATAAGTGACCTGGAAGACAGAATAGTGGAAGTCAATGCTATAAAGCAGAATATAGAAAAAAGAATGAAAAGAAATGAAAACAGCCTAACAGACCTCTGGGACAACATTAAACACACCAGTATGTGCATTATATGGGTCTCTGACGGAGAAAAGAGAAAGGGTCCGAGAAAATATCTGAAGAGATAATACCAAAAGTCTTCCCCAACATGGGAAAGGAAATAGCCAACCGCGTCCAGGAAGCATAGAGAGTCCCAGGCAGGATAAACCCAAAGAGAAACAGTCCAGGTAATCAAACTACATGGTTTGATTGATTACATACATGGTAATCAAACTAACAAAAATTAAAGACAAAGATAAATTACTAAAATCAACATAGGAAAAATGGCAAATAACATATAAAGGAAAACCCATAAGGTTATCAGCCCTAGTTTCTCAACAGAAATTCTACAAGCCAGAAAGGAATGGCATGATATATTCCAAGTGATGAAAGGGAAGAAACTACAACCAAGAATACTCTACCCAGCAAGACTCTCATTCAGATTTGATGGTGTAATCAAAAGGTTTCCAGATGAGCAAGAGAGAAATCAGCACCACTAAATCAGTTTTACAACAAATGCTAAGGGAACTTCTCTATTCAGGAAACAGAAGGGAAAGATCTACAAAAAATAAACCCCAAACAATTAACAAAATAATAACAGGATCATATGTATCAATAATTATCTTAAATGTAAATGAGTTAAATGAACCAACCAGAAGATACAGACTGGCTAAGTGGATACAAAAACAAGACCCATATGTGTTGTCTACAAAAGACCCACTTCATACTTAGGGACACTTACAGTCTGAAAGTAAGAGCATGGGAGAAGGCATTTCACAAATGGAAAATGTAAGATGGGATGATTTGGAAGACTTTGTTTTAAGATATACCATAAGGAGTGAGTATTTTGGAGGAAAGCTGATGCAGCATATTATTACGTCTTTTAGTAATAAGTTGGAGTAACAGCAGGAATTTCCAAGAATGGAGGAGAAATCAGAACTTCTGGTTGTGCTTTAACTGTACTTTTAAACTAAAGAAATTGGGACAAGTTTATATCAAATTTATACTCTGTTTTGTGGATAAATAAGGAGTAAGATACAGATTTATTTGTAATATAATGCAAGCTGGAGAGGGGAGATATCTAAATAGTGGTTGTGGGTTGTCAGATGGAAAATTTCATTACTAGTTAGAACCAAGAAAGGTTAAGAGAACACATAAGCTATTTGACTTGATGTTTAACTTTGAAAAGGGAATTTACCCAATTTCTATCATCTCATTTCACTGACATGGATGTACCCAGACAGTGTCATACAAAATGAAGTTGGAGAAACAAATATTGTATATTAACACATATATGTGAAATCTAGAAAAATGGTGTAGGTGATCTTATTTGCAAAGCAGAAATAGAAACACAAATGAGAGAACAAACATACAGATACCAAAGGGATAGGGAGTGGGTGATAGGAATTGGGAGACTGGGATTGACACATACAGACTCTTGATACCATGTATAAAATAGATAGCTAATGATAGCATTTTATCCCTGTTTCCTGGTTTCCCTGGTGGCTCAGATGGTAAAGAGTCTGCCTGCAATGCAGGACACCAGGGTTCGATCCCTGGGTTGGGAAGATCTCCCAGAGAAGGAATGGCAACCCACTCCAGCATTCTTGCCTGAAAAACCCCATGGACAGAGGAGCTTGGTGGGCTATAGTCTGCAGGGTCGCTAGGAGTTGAACACGAGTAAGTGACCAGCACAGAATGATAACATACTGTATAGCATAAGGAACCCTACTTAGCGCTCTGTGGTGACCTGAGAGGGAAGGGAAGTCCAAAAGTGAGGGGGTATATGTATACCAATAGCTGATTCACTTTGCTATACAGTAGAAACACTGTAAATAACTATAATCCAATAAAAATTAATTTTAAAAAAAGAAAAGGGAGTTTATCAACACAGAAATCACAGAACAGATAAAGAGAGAAGTCAAGGGTTTGCTGGGATATGTAATGGGGAGAAATAAGGGGAAAGGGGAAAGGGGAAAGATATTTTTTAAGGAAATGAATAGTGTGATAAATTCATGAGAAACTGGAGCAAGAATTTGGCAGCAAATAACATTGGGGACAATGAGTGTTAAGAACTGGGTTTTTCTGCTTATAAGAGCCTAGAGGAAAATTCCCAAGTTGGCAAGCATATAGTCAGTTGGATCTATTCATGTCTTCTCTCCTTCCTTAATCCTCTTTTTCTTTTCAAGTTCTACCCTATTTCACAGTTAAGGCTGTTTCACTTTTCATTCCAACTACTACTTCTGTTCTCAGCAGATACTTTATTATTGCTCCCTGGGAAGGAATCAGCTTTTTTTTATCTTCTCTTCTCTGACCCAGATTTGGTGACTACAACTTCTGAGATGGTTTTATTAGAACTCTTCTATCCCCATGAAGTGTAAATGTTAGTCAGCCAGTCGTGTCTGACTCTTTACAGCCCCTATGGACTGTAGACTACCAGACTCTTCTGTCCACGGGGTTCTCTAGGCAAGGCTACTGGAGTGGGTTGCCATTTCCTTCTCCGTTGTACCTTCCCGACCCAGGGGTCAAAACCAGGTCTCCTGTATTGTAAGCAGATTGTTTACCATCTGAGCTGCCAAAGAAGAACCATGTCTATTTCCATAGTTTATTCTAGTAAAACATACAAACTCCTTTAATTCAGAAAAGGACATTCTCATGAGTACAGCTGGCCTTGCTTCTACCTTCATTCTTCAGCTAACATTTCAGAGAAGTTGATCAGATTGGGTAACCTTCCCTATGCAGCCTGCTGCAATGGATTCCAGCACTTTATATTTTTCTGTTCCTCTGGGTATAATCAGATTCTCTACCTAATTATCTGAATGTGGTTTCTGTGGTTTAAACTGTCTGATGTGTTAGCGTAAGCTGTGGTGGTAATCAATAGTTTAATCAGTCACTCCATTGCTAATTCTGTTCACGTTACTCACATTATTCATCTCACATGCAAATAAAGCCTTTTTTACCCTTCTTGCCAAAGTCAAAATCTGGTCAACTTGTATGAACAGGCATGGAAAAAATAGGGGTTCTAGTGCAGAGATGTAGAATAGGAAATGGCAACCCAATCCAGTAATTTTGCCTGGAAAATTCCATGGACAGAAGAGCCTACTGAGCTATACAGTCCAAGCTATGTCTGCTGCTCTCAGTTGCTTCAGTCATTGCAACCCCGTGGACTGTAGCCTGCCAGGCTTCTCTGTCTATGGGATTTCCCAGGTGAGAATACTGGAGTGGGTTGCCATCTCCTTCTCCAGGGCATCTTCCCGAGCCAGGGATCGAACTTGTGTCTCCTGTATCTTCTGTACTGCAGGTGGATTCTTTACCACTGAGCCATCAGAGCCCTGGGCTACAGTCCATGCGATCACAGAGAGTCAGACATAGCTGACTAAGCACACATGTGCAGAGATAATGTAAAAGCACATGAAGATATTTTTATGTGGAAGTATCCAACTCCTTTATATGAACTTGGGGATCAACTTCTTGCTGGAAACTTCAACAGGAAATATCTAAATTTACTCTGAGTTATCTCTGAAAGAAAAATGTATAAGGATAAGAACCTCAACCTGGAACCTCCCAGGTGGTCTATTGGTTAAGACTCCGCCTTTCAGTGCAGGAGGGGCAAGTCCAGTCCCTGGTTGGGGAGCTAGGATCCCACATGCTTTGTGGCAAAAAAAAGGAAACAAAACATAAAACAGAAGCAATATTTCAACAAATTCAACAGAGTTTTTAAAAACATGGCCTATATAAAAATAAATAAATAATACAATTAATCATTAAAAAAATAAACTCAACCTCACAGGATTAGTTTGGGTGTTAAATGTAAGATGTATAAAACAAAATGGATTGTTCACAAATGACAGTTAAACAAAAACACTAACAATGACGCTTGGGGTATCTGTATATCTGTCAACACAGATAAGCATGGAGTTTTTGGTTTTTCTTTTTCTGGCTTTGTTGTGGTTATTTTGCAGTTGTTTATTTTTTCTCACCAATAAAAATATTAAAAAATAAATATAAATAATATAAATATTATAAAATATAAATAATATAATTTTATAATAATTATAATGATTGTATTATTATATTATAATCATTATAATTATTATTATATTATAATTATTATATATATTTATATATATAAATAATATAAATAATATGTGTGTGTGTGTGTGTGTGTATAAAAGCATGAAAGTGTTAGTCACTCAGTTGTGTCTGACTCTTTGCAACCCCATGGTCTATATAGCCCGCCAGGCTTCTCTGTCCATGGGATTCTCCAGGCAGCAGTACTGGAGTGGATAGCCATTCCTTTCACCAGGGGATCTTCCCTACTCAGGGATCGAACCTGGGTCTCTTATATTGTAGGCAGATTCTTTACCATCTGAACCACTAAGGACGCCCTATATACATATATGTATATACACAATATATATGTATATATGTACATATATATATATATGTATATACACAATACAGAAGACAGTAGGAGGGTGGAAGTAAATACCTTGTTCTCCTTACCAGGACTCAGGAATTATTGTTCAGCACCTGCAAAGAACAGTCAGAAATTAAACAAATCAGTCTCATAAAGGACGTTGTGAGAACTGAAAGCACCCTAGGAAGCACCAGGAGTCACCACCCCAGGCAGAGCATTGCTTTTCTAGGCAATTAGCTAGGGTAGCTGACTCGACAGAACCCTGGCAGAAAACAACTGCTGCTAAAAGAGCACTAAAATGCCTGGTGGGTACAGCAGACCTCCAGTGGAGACTGGCAGGACAACATAATACCAGATGGCATGGGTTTGTCCTGATCACATGTGCAGTATCCCTTGGGGACTGTAGGGAATATCTGTGGGCATAGATACTGCAGAGTCTGACACTTCGGGTGAGAAGATGAGGTCCATAGCAATCTGTAATGCCTTTCTAGCTATACAACCCCCCAGGACAATTTCAGTGACAAGAATTCAATTTCTGTTGCTTATTTTACCCAAAGGCCATCACCAAAAAGCATTACCAACAGTGTCATATTAGGCAGTCCTACTGGAACACTGCATTTTGATTTATCACTACATGCACATCTGCATAAATATACAGGTTCATATGGAGTTAGCATTTCATATGAACTCCACAGCTTGGTAACCAGAAACAGCCTTTAGATGATTCAATCCAGGTGATTTTCACACATATTTGAACTAGAGTACTTTTTATTAAAACTGCTTTTCTGTTCAGCATACATTTACTGAGCATCCGTGGGTGTGTAAATATAAACATGAATAAATTAGTGCTTATCTCAGAAATGTTTGTTTGCTGGAGGAATCTCTCTCCTCTTATACACCCCCCCCACAGTGCTCTACACATGTATAAATATGAAGGAGCCATATAATGGGCAGAATGGCAAGGGTAGAGAGAATGGGGGACATGTGGGAAAACAGGAAAAGAAGGTTTCATGGGAACAAGTATTTCTTGGGAGATTGAAGGATGGGAAAAATTTTCAAATGCAGAAATTGTCAGATTACTTATTCATGGCATAAGGAGAGAGGAGCAAAGGCACCGGCTTAAAATATGAGAAATTCTGGGACACAAATTGGGTTGCAGCATTACAGACCTGAAGTCTGACTTCATTTTCAGGACAGTGTGGGTCCATTTTGAGAAGGATATTCATAATGAAAGCTGCCCTTTGGGAAGATTGTTCCAGAATCTGAAGAGGCCCTTTTCCTGGCAAAGGCAGCAGAACAGGGAATAGCCAAGGTCTGACTGGAGCCCCCCCCCCCCCCACCCCTACTGCTCTCTCCTCACATCTCTGCAGTGACCCTGGAGGTGACTTTACAAAACTAAAAGGCTCCACAGACAGGGCTGAAAGTCTTTTGTTAAGTCTGTCTCCCACTTTTCACAACTCAAGAAACTGAAGATTGGAGTTCATGAATGATTTGCATAACATCATATAATAATCCATTGCTTGGCTTTTTGCTCCCCAGTCCAAGAGGAAAGTTATGACAAATCTAGACAGAATATTAAAAAGCAGAGACATCACTTTGTCAACAAAGGTCTGTATAGTCAAAGCTATGGTTTTCCTAGTAGTCATGTACATATGGATTTGAAAGTTGGACCAAAGAGACGGCTGGGTACTGAAGAATTAATGCTTTAAAACTGTGGTGCTGGAGGAGTCTTGAAAGCTCCTTGGACTGCAAGAAGATCAAACCAGTCAATCCTAAAGGAATTCAACCAGGAATATTCATTGGAAGGACCGATGAAGCTGAATCTCTAATACTTTGGCCACTGATGTGACGAGCTGATTCTTTGGAAAAGATCCTGATGCTGGCAAAGACTGAGGGCAGGAGCAAAGCGGGTGGCAGACGATGAGATGGTTAGATAGCATCACTGACTCAATGGACATGAGTCTGAGCAAACTCCAAGAGACAATGAAGGACAGAGAAGTCTGATGTGCTGCCATCTGTGGGGTCACAGAGAGTCGAGACAGGACTTAGTGACACAACAACTGAGAGATAATCCATGAGCTAGCAACTTCTACACTCCCTGGCAATGAAACTATAGATCCCATCCTGGTTTTGGTCAGAAATGTATGGGAGAAGCTGATACAATTGGGAAGATCTCTGGTTTTGATGGCTATCACTTCAGCCTTGGAGGGGAGAAAAAGGCTCTTCCTCAATCCTGTTAGGGTCCATGGCTGGGTGTGAAAATTTAACTGACAAAGACAAACTACTGGGAGAAAAGCATCCATGCTTATTTAAATAAGTTTTATGGGATGTGGGAGACTTCATAAGGAAATGAAGACCCAAAGAAACAGACCTTATTTTTATGCTTGGTTTGCTGATAGTCATGGAAAAGTATGATAGTTAAAGTATATGAAGTAACTGTAATAAATCGGGGAAACTCAGTAAGACATATTTGTTAGGATTTTTTTTTTTTTTATGTCCTTGATCTTTTTCTCTGGGTATAGGGAGGGACCCTCTGACATGAGGATTTTATAATCTGTTTCAGGGAATAAGAGAAAGGGGGCAGGGAAGACCAAAGTGATCTTTCTGCTTCTACCATTACCCCAAATTCCTTCAGTTTAAGACATTCAGTATGTCAGGGTGCCCTAGTTGGGACTGTATGTCCTGAGCCCCAACTACCTCTTTATTCTATTTCTCCTCCCTCTAATCATGTTGCTCAGATGGAACTCTTACTAGGACTTCTGGAGAGTGTGTTGGTGCTTAATTTGGAGCGTGGTGGAAATACTCTTCATTCCATGGACATCTGAAAGTGCTTATCAGGCACACTGAATAGTGGTTACTATTGGGTAAAAAAAAAAGTCTCAGTAGGTTCACACCGGCTTCCTTTGTGGCTCAGCGGTAAAGAATCCGCCTGCAATGCGGGAGACCTGGGTTTGATCCCTGGGTTGGGAAGATTCTGTGGAGAAGGGAAAGGCTACCCACTCCAGTATTCTGGCCTAGAGAGTTCCATGGACTGTATAGTCCATGGGGTCACAAAGAGTTAGACGCGACTGAACAATTTGCACACAGGTTTACTATAATTAATTGTGTTTGGAAAAACTGTAAGCTAGGTATTCACCTGCTGCCTGGATAAGGAACACAAGTGGTTATCAGATCATTTTTCATTCATTATTTTTAATTTTAAATATCTTTGTCTGCACTAGCTCTTTGTAGTTGCAGGCAGGCTCTCTAGTTATGGTGAGTGGGGTCTACTCTCTGTTTGCAGCTTGCAGACTCAGTAATTGTGGTGCAGGGGCTTAGTTGCTCCCTGGCATGTGGGATCTTCTTGGACCAGGGATCGAACAGGTGTCCCCTGCATTGCAAGGTGGATTCTTAACCATTTGACCACCAGGAAAACCCTATTAGATCATCTTTAATTTCCATCTCTCACTGAAATCCTGAGAGTCTACCTTGAGTTTTGGTGACTACTAACTTTTCAACTCTCTTGTCATTTCTCTTGCTGCTCCTGCTTCCTCAACCCAGGAACCTATTTTAGCCTACTTTTCAACACAGTTCCCCTCCTGGCTAGCAGATGTGTTTAGACAATTAAATGCAACAAATCCCTGCAGAAGAATTGCTAAGTAGAGTTTTGGCAATTAAGACCGCTTTAAGACCTGAAGGAATGAATAATTCCTAAAGAGCACTGTGGTTACTGTGGCAGAGGGAGGAAGAGACTGGGAGAGGCATTAATGTCACACCTCATCCCGCACGTAGCCATCTTCCGGTCTAGAAGGTTAATTATACAGTAGAGAATGAGGCTGAGCCATGCTTTCTTTGTGGTGCCCCAATCCATGTTTTTCTCTTAGGCTGAGTCTTCAATTTTATGCAGAGCCAGGTGTTGTTAAGTGGGCTGAAGTAACAAATCAACCCATTTGAGCTTTGGAAGATACTAATTTGCCTTCGGATGTCTTTAATCCGGCTGTATATATCCCCCTTTCACAGCATTTCTGAACTTAAACACCATCCAAAACAACATGTGGCAGTTTCTCTAATTACTTATGATTAAGGGAAAAAAAGAGCCAAGTCAGGCCCTCAAGGCATCAACACTTTGCCATTTTCCTGGAGAAATGAATGCTGCAGAGTAAAGCAGCTTGAAAACTGACGCACGGCATGACTCAAGAGAGCGGTGCGGGATGGCGTTTCTTTCCCGCACTGTATTTCAGAAATGTTTCACGTGACAGGAAAGGGGGGAGAAAAGAGCAGATGGACTCAGTTATAAAAGCTATTGGAAACAATGGTGCAGAGACATTTTCTGGGCGGTAAAAAACCTCATCAAAATTGTCAGTTACTGAATCTGCCGCAGAGTGAAGGGGAGAATAGATGGAGGGCAGCAACAGAAATTGAGCTGTTTTGATATGGGCCCTAGAAAATAACAGAAACGTGGTTGAAAAAGCTGAGAAGGATATGTCAAACTGTTAGAAGTATCATATGGGGTTTCTCCATAAGTTAACCAAAAACGACAGCAGAGAAATACTCATTTTGTAAAGATATGGTCACATTTTTCCATATCTTAAGTGATTTGTAAATTTATTCTTCCTTTAATCAATAATTTGTTCTTATTGAATTTGGGAAAAATATTTCTCCGACTTGGAGAGATATTGTCTTATTTGTCTATCAAAAGCTGAATATATAGGAGTTAATGCCAAAAATCAGCCTGATAACTGACCCAGAGCAAAATGTAGCAAGAGGCTTGAAGTGGATAATTAGCAGTTTTGTAACTCCTGGAATAAGGACTCTTGACTTTTTTCTTTATAATTTCTCCACGTTCAGCAAGGTTGCTTTTACAGTTCTGGAAATGATCTATATTGACTGACAAGTCATCTCCCCTTAGCTTTGGATAGAACTGGTTTCTATGCTATATAGTACCTCAAGATGTGTAAAGATCTGCTGGGTTTTCGCGTTTATTCTCTTGCCTTTTAATTCTTCCTCTCTCTCTTTTTTCATTGTTCCCTCAGTGTGCTTAACTCCTTTTCAGAAATCTGCTGGTTCTGAAGAGCATTATGACTGAAACAGCCAGCCAGGTACACGTTATTCCCTTCAAGCCAGGATCTTCTCTCATGATTGGTTAAGAACGCTTTTCTCTAAAATGTGTTAAATGTAACAGGTGGGATAAATGACATAATTTCAGTGGCAATTGAGTGATTTTAGTTTCATATTTATCTTAATGTGTGTTAGAAAATTATAACCAGTGCATCCATACCTTTTGAATTCACTGACATTATTACTGAAGATGAGATGTCATCATATTAAATGTAAACAAAAATGCTTAATATTTGTACCCATGGTGCAGAGACATTGCAAAGTAAGTGTTACAAGCAATGATTAAAAAGTAGAAAAGCCCTCACTTAACCTCTGATCCCGTCCTTATTCCAGCGGTGCTCCTCCTCTATGTCTATGTTCCACCTTCATCACCAGGATGACTTACCTTTAGGCATCTCTTGTCCTGACTCTCAGCTGGCTGTCAAACAGCTCCTACAGAGGTGCTAAGGGCTAAGCACTGCTGTCTAAAGGCATCTGTTTTCATACCTCACATTCTTGCAAAAAGGATTTAGACTAGTTTAAGATAAAAACCAAAAGCACAAGACAGAAACAGCTAGAGCCTGCTGCCCCGTCCCATTAACATGTCAAATTATTGTTGGTTACTTTTCCAGATTCTGCTCGTGATCTGTTCTCTTTATACTTCAAGCCCATGCTCTCATAACTCCATGGTTTTGCTGTTCTTCTTGCCGGGATTTCCTTGTCTACCTGTTAAGACTTAGTTTTCAGATTTCTGCTTAAACCTTGCCTCCTCTGGCTCCCTCAGCCAAGATTCAATTCTTCCTCCATGCTCACATACCTGTCTACCTCTAGTCATCCTAAGAGTCAGCACACTGGGTTGCAATAATCTGTAAGTTCCCCTTCCTCCCCTGTGAGTATCCTGAAAGCAAAGACAATGCTCTGTTGATCTGAGGAGCTTCTGCAGTCTGTCACATTTGGGAATTAGTGATAATAACTTTCTATACAAAAGTTTTAATGTATTAATTTATTTAATATTTCTAGTGACCTCAAAAGGTGTGTTCCAATATAATCCCCACATTATATGCAAAAAACTGAGACAATGTGATTATTAAATTTGTTTACATTTGAGAAGCAAGAAATTGTTACAGTTTAGATTTTTAAATCTAAGCAAAGACTAGGGTCGCTTTAATTCTGTTTTGACCCTCAATGACTATCATGCCAGAATTGTTAGCTAAAGAGCCCTGTAATAAATAACATTTAAAGAAGTTACTCGCGGTTAAAAACTTAATACACAATAAAAATTGATCATGATTTTTGAAGAGCCATGAGCCTACTTCCCAAGTTAGGGAGTATTAATAAAATAAAGATGTTTATTTCTCTTTGAAGACTACTCCAGAAACTGGTCACTGCCATTTAGCTTTCAATAGATGGGTGACAGAATACAGTTTCTTCCAAACTTTAAATTCCCTTCTACCTCATCCCTACTTTAGGGTGATGATTTCCATCAAACACCAAAGACTCCAGAGAATTGCAAAAGAGGTGTTCAGAAGAGCTGAGAAAATTATGCCACAAAATTAAAGAGGAGAGCAGGAATTAAAATGAATTGTATAAATAGAGCAGTAAAGAACTGTAATTTCAGGGAGAAGAATGAAGAATAGAGCTTGTAATGACAGTGTGAAAAGGACCCTAGATTCTTAATGTAAAAAATGAGGATAAATCAGTTAGGATTTTATAGATTATATGCTAGTAACAAGCAACCCCCATATCTTGGTGTTCTAATAAAAATTTTTTCTCTATTCTATCCAAGGTGGGTACACAGGTGCTACTTATGGTCACTCAGGATTCAGGTCAATAGACAAGCCTAATATCAAAGCGGGGAGGGAATTTAGGAGCATTGGAATCATATCAATTGCCCAGGAGGTGGATCACAAGAAAGATTTGTGAATAGCACTAACTATTACTCCAGAGGATAATGATAATATCTAGTCCCTGGGGTTTTTGTATGTATTTAATGATATCATGCTCAGAAAGTGCCAGTCATATAGCAAGTGTTAGCTATTAATGATAGTAATAAGCAGACCTATTTTCTCACAAGCTTTTTTCTTTCTTTAAAGAGAAAAAAATATAATAGAATACATTACACACAGCAAGTCAAATTGGAGCCCAGGCTGATCAAATTTAATTTGTGATTGGAAGTGTTATCCTCAGGCCTTGTAACACAATTATAAATTGACTCTTGGCCACTGAGGGCAAAGTTTTTTTAAAGGCCTGAAGAATCTCATAATAAATGTACTATATCTGCTTGCTTCAAGGTACTTTTTAACATTTTAATATTTCTTAGTCTGTGTTGAATTTTATAATCAGTTGAGCGGAGGACTTCCCTGTTAGTCCAGTGTTTGAGAGTCTGCAGGACATGGGTTCAATTTTCCTGGGAAGATTCTACATGCCATGTACAACTACTAAGCCCATGAGCCTAGAGCCCGTGTTCTGCAACAAGAAAATACACTGCGTGAGAACCCTACACAATGCAACTAGAGAAAGCTGGCACACAGCAATGAAGACCCTGCACCACCAAAAATAAAATGTAAAAAACTGAATGTAAATATACATTTTTTCCATTTAAAATTTTTTTTCCTGAAAAGCTACTAAAAAATGATTGTTATATCTTAAAATTTTTGGTGTTCTTGAACTAAGGGGGGAAAAAAAGAGTTGAAAATAAAATGAGTTATTGTCAAAAGAAATGAAGTAGCTTTCACCACAGTGCTTCTTATGAAAAGTCCATGCAGGGTTTGGACTTCAGATGTATAACTATTTACATTTGATCATTCTTCCACTTCTTATTGTCATACCAAGTTTCTTTGCCCACTTCACAAGAAATGGGATGCAAAAGATGGTTATTTTTCTTTTCCATTCTGAGAAAAGCATCCCAGTAGAATTTTTTTAAAGGGTAGCTCTTGCGTTCTGAATCACTGGCCAACAGCGATACAACTTGGCGTGCAGTAAGGAGACGGCTTCCTCTCACTGGTGTGCTAAAGGCAAGCAGCAGGGATTTCCATATGCAGTGTCAGTCTAGGTAAATACCATCTGTTGTAAAATTGTATCTGTGATCAAGACAGCCACTTAGTGGATGCAGGCACACCTCAACTACAGAAGGCAGCTGCCTGGTGCAGCAGCGGAGTTCACCAGCAACAACAGAACCAATAACAGCAGCGATTTATAAGTCACATCAGATTAAAACTGCCAACCTTAGAAGCTTCTTTAACATGAGTTTTCTCACTGAGAGTTGATTGAGGAAACACTGAAGGGGCTGACTCGCCCAAAGACAATCCAAATGCATAACAACGGACGGTGGCAGGGCAGCATACCTAACAGGGAAGATCCCAGAGCACCAGAGTGACTGACCGCTCTGGGGGTAAGATGGAGGCCAGGGAGCTCCATGTCATGGTGGGTAGTGGGAGACATCGCCACCACTTCTGTCTGTGCCTTTCCTGTCACTTCACAGGAAGAGAGACTTGGCTGATCATTCAAGTCTTAGCCCTAGGTTAATAAGCGTCAAATTTTGTTGTGCAAAACATTATATTGGGAAATTGGCTGAATTTCCTAGGCCCTACCCTTGGACATTCTGATTTATGGCACTAAAGTTGAGTCTCATGTAGAAAGTGATCCCTTCTGTGATGAACAATCTCCCCCAAATGGGTTTATTGGTTCTTGAGTAGGAAATCAACTGTGAAGCTAATCAAAATTGCTCTTTTTTTTTTTTCTTCACCCTTAGAATGTCACAAGACTCGGTGGGTACAGGCATTTGTGTTTAAAAAAAATGCAAAGATGATTCTGGTGCACACTTTACTAGGGATAGCTGTAGATTAACAATCTATGTTATAGAACTAAGTTACATAATTACTTTTGAAAGTTCATTGAAGGTATGCATTGCATGATATGATTCAACATAGGACAAAACGGGAGACCCACTGTTATTGAGGCTCTGCTATTTACCGAGTTCTCGGTTGGCAGTGTAGTGCCTTAATTAAGAGCCCTAGTTTTAGGAAACCACATTGCCTGAGTTTGAATACTGACCCTATTAGTTTCTGGTTATGTGAAATTGAGCAGACACTTCTGCTTTATTTTCCTCATGTATAAATCGGGTAACATAGGATCACTGTATTAAGAGTGTCATCCAAGAAAAAACAATTAGAACACACCTATCACAGAGCAGATGTTCAGTCATTCTTAGCTGTTGGTTTTACTGTGAATCAGACACTCGATTGTGTCACAGAATTCTTACCAGTTTAATAATGTAAAAACTGGAGATCAGCAAAGATGGTGGACTAGAAAGACCTTGAGCTCACCTCCTCTCACAAGCACAGCAAAATCACAACTATTTGTGGAATAACCATCGTTAGCATTATGCTTCTTTGGGATTAGAATGAAAACTGACATTTTCTAGTCCTGTAGCCACTGCTGAGTTTTCCAAATTTGCTGGCATATTGAATGCAGCACTTTCACAGCATCATCTTTTAGGATCTTAAGTAGCTCAGATAGAATTCCATCACCTCCACTGGCTTTATTTGCAGTAATGCTTCCTAAGACACACTTGACTTCATATTCCAGCATGTCTGCCTCTAAGTGAGTGACCACACCATCAGGATTATCCAGGTCATTAAGACCTTTTGTTGTATAGTTCTTCTGTGTATTCTTGCCACCTCTTGTTAATCTCTTCTGTTTCTGTCAGGTCTGTACCATTTCTATCCTTTATTGTGCCTATGTTTGTATGAAATGTTCCTTTGGTATCTCTAATTATCTTGAGGTGATCTCTAGTCTTTCTCATTCCATTGTTTTCCTCTATTACTTTGCACTATTCACTTAAGAAGGCTTTCTTATATCTCTTTGCTATTCTTTTAAAACTTTGCATTCTCTTGGTTGTATCTTTCCTTTTCTCTTTTGCCTTTTGTTTCTCTTCTCTTACAAATAGGAGGCTATTTGTAAGGCCTCCTCAGACAACAACTTAGCCTTCTTGCATTTCTTTTTCTTTGGGATGATTTTGGTTACTGCCTCCTGTATAATGTTATGTGTCTCCATCCATAGTTCTTCACTCATTCTCTCAGATCCAATCCCTTGAATCACTTCCACTGTATAATCATAAGGGGAATTGATTTACGTCACACCTAAATGGCTTAGTGGGTTTTCCCTTCTTTTTTTAACTTAAGTCTGAATTTTGCAATAACAAGCTCATGATCTGAGCCACAGTCAGCTCCAGGTCTTGCTTTTGCTGATTTATACACTTCCCCATTTTCAGCTGCAAAGAATATGATCAGTGATTTCTGTATGGACCATTTGGTGATGTCAGTGTTTAGAATCAATGCTTTTAAATTGTGGTGTTGGAGAAGACTCTTGAGAGTCCCTTGGACTGCATGGGGATCAAAGCAGTCCATCCTAAAGAAAATCAGTCCTGAATACTGATTGGAAGGACTGATGTTGAAGCTGAAACTCGAATACTTTGGTCACCTGATGTGAAGAACTGACTCATTGGAAAAGAACTTGATGCTGGGAAAATCAAAGGTAGGAGGAGAAGGGGACGACAGAGGATGAGATGGTTGGATGGCATCACTGACTCAATGGACACGAGTCTGAGTAAGCTCCGGGAGTTGGTGATGGACAGGGAAGCCTGACATGCTGCAGTCCATGGGGTCACAAAGAGTCAGACACAGCTGAGTGACTGAACTGAACTAATGTTTACAGCCATCTTCTATATTGTTGGAAGAGGGCATTTGCTATGGACAGCGTGTTCTCTTGGTAAAAATCTGTTAATTTTTGCCTTGCTTCTTTTTGTACAGGCCAAACTTGCCTGTTACTCCAAGTATCTCTTGACTTCCTGCTTTTGCATTCCATTCCCTATAATGAAAGGGACATCTTCTTTTGGTGTTAGATCTAGAAGGTGTTGTAGGTCTTCATAGAACCATTCGACTTCAGTTTCTTTGGCATTAGTAGCTGGGGCACAGACTTAGATTACTTTGTGAGTGGTTTGCCTTGGAAATGAACCAAGATCATATTCTGTTGTTTTTGAGATTGCACCCAAGTACTGCATTTTGGACTCTTTGATTGACCATGAGGGTGACTCCATTTCTTCTAAGGGATTATTGCACACAGTAGTAGATATAATAGTCATCTGAATTAAATTTACCCATTCCCATCCATTTTAGATTAGGTCTAAAATGGTTCCTAAAATGTTGATGTTCACTCTTGCCATCTCCTGTTTGACCACATCCAATTTACTGTGACTCACGGACCTGACATTCCAGACTCCTATACAATATTGTTCTTTACAGCACTGGACTTTGTGTTCAGCACCAGACACATCCATAACTGGGGTTCTTTTCCACTTTGGCTCAGCTACTTCATTCTTCCTGGAGCTATTTCTCCATAGCATACTGAACACCTACCAACCTGCAGGGCTCATCTTTGAGTGTCGTATCTTTTTGCCTTTTCATACTGTTCATGGGGTTCTCAAGACAAGGTACTGAAGTGGTTTGCCATTCCCTTCTCCAGTGGACCACATTTTGCCAGAACTCTCCACCATGACCTGTCCATCTTGTGCAGCCTTATATGGCATGGCTCATAGTTAATGTTGAGTTACACAAGGCTGTGATCTATGTGATCATTTTGGTTAGTTTTGTGTCATAGTTGTTTTCTATTTGGAGGCCATGGGATTATAGTTCTTGCTGCTTCTCTCTGCCCACTGATGGATGAGGGAAAAAAGGCTAGAGCAAGCTTACTGATAGGAGGGACTGGCTGCGGGGAAAACTGGGTCTTGCTCTCGTGGGTAGGGCCTTGTGACCCCATGGACTGTAGCCACTAGGCTCCTCTGTCCATGGAATTTTCCAGGCAAGAATACTGGAGTGTGTAGCCAGTCCCTTCTCCAGGGGGTCTCCCAGTCCTGGGGATAAAAACTGGGTCTTCTGCAGTTTAGGCTGATTCTTTATCTTCTAAAGCTACCCTGGAAGCCTGCATGGCTGTATTCAGTAAATCTTTAATCCGATTTTCTGCCCATGAGTGGGGCTGTGCTCCCTCCCTGAGTTGCTTGGTTTAAGGTGGCTCAGTCTGGGAGTCTGCAGTCTCTATGGTAGGGCTAACGGCAAGCTCCTCCAAGAGGACTTATGCCAACAGGCTGCACCACCCAGGACTGCTGCTGCCAGTGCCCCTGTCCCCACGACAGGCCAATACTGACCCATACCTCTGCAGGAGACCCCCAGCACTCACAGGCAGGTCTGGTTCAGTTTCTTGTGGGGTCGTTGCTCCTTTCCCATGGGTCCTGGTGTGCACACAGTTTTGTTTTTTGCCCTCTAAGAGTCTCTGGCAGGTATGCTAAGTAATTATTCTCTAATTTAAAAAGAAATAATAATAAAATGTAAAACAAAAAAGGGCTCATACAACTCAATATCACCCCCCTCCACAAATAACCCAATCAAAAAAAAAAAAAAAATGGGAAGAAGACCTAAACAGGCATTTCTCTAAAGAACATATATAGATGGCCAACAAGCTTAAGAAAAGATGCTCAACATTGCTAATTATGAGAGAAATATATATCAAAACCACAATGATTGAGGTAACACATCACACTGGTCAAAATGGCTCTAATAAAAAAGCACAAATATTAAATGTTGGACAAAATAGATTGGGATAAACTAGAGATCTATTCAAGAAAATTGGAGATATCAAGGAAACATTTCATGCAAGGAAAGGCATGATAAAGAACAGAAATAGTGAGGACCTAAGAGAAGCAGAAATGATTAAGAAGAGGTGGCAAAAATACACAGAAGAACTATATAAAAAAGATCTTAATGACCAGGGTAATCACGATGGTGTGGTCACTCACCTAGAGATGGACACCCTCAAATGGGTAGTCAAGTGGGCCCTAACAAGCATTACTATGAACAAATCTAGTAGGGTTGACACTATTCCACCGAAAGATGATGCTGTTAAAGTGCTGCACTCAATATACCAACAAATTTGGAAAACTCAGTAGTGGCTACAGTACTGGAAAACGTCAATTTTCATTCCATTTCTAAAGACGGGCGATATCAAAGAATATTCAAACTACCATACAGTTGTGCTCATTTCATGTGCTAACAAAGTTATGCTCAAAATCCTTCCAGTTAGGCTTCACCAGTACTTAAATCCAGAACTTCCAGATGTACAAGCTGGGTTTGGATAAGGAAGAGGAACCAGAGATCAAATTACCAATATCTGTTGGATCGTAGAAAAAACATGGGAATTCCAGACAGAACATCTACTTCTGCTTCACTGATTATACTAAAAATCTTTGACTATGAAAAATTCTTTAAGAGCTGGGAGTACCAGACCACTTATCTGTCACCTGAGAAACCTGTATGTGGGTCAAAGAGCAACAGTTTGAACCAGACATGGAACAACTGGCTGGTTCAAAATTGTGAAAAGAGTACATGAAGGCAGTATATCGTCACCGTGTTTATTTAAAATATATGCAGAGTACATCATGCAATAAGGCAGACTGGATGAATCACAAGCTGGAATCAAGACTGTGGGCAAAAATATCAGCAACATTTGATGTGGAGACAATACATCTGTAATGGCAGAAAGTGAAGAATAACTAAGGAGCTTCTTGCTGTGGTTGAAAGAGGAGAGTGAAAAAGCTGGCTTGAAACTCAACATTCTAAAAATTAAGATCATAGCATCTGGTCACATCACTTCATGACAAATATAAAGGTTAAAGGTTAAAGTTTAAAAGTGGAAGCAGTGACAGATTTCCCCCCTCCCCTTAGATGCCAATATCACTGTGGACAGTGATTGCAGCCATGAAATCAAGAGACACTTGCTCCTTGGAAGGAAAGCTATAACAAAACTGGAGAGCACGTAAAAAAGGAGGCACCACTATGCTGACAACGTTTCAAAGTCAAAACTGTGTTTTTTCCAGTAGTCATTTTATAGATGTGAGAGTTGGACCATAAGGAGGGCTGAGCATCAAGGAACTGATGCTTTGAATTGTGATGCTTGAGAAGACTCTTGAAATTCCTGGGACTGCAAGGAGACTGAACCAGTCAATCCTAAAGGAAATCAACCCTGGAAGGACTGATGCTTCAAGCTCAAGCTCTAGTACTCTGGGCACCTTATGCAAAGAGCTGGCTAATTGGAAAAGACCCTGATGCTGGAAAACAGTGACAGAAAATAGAGAAGAGAGTGGCAGAGGATGAGATGGTTAGATAGCATCACTGAGTAAACAGACATGAATCTGAGCAAACTCTTGGACATAAGGAAGGACAGAGAAGCCTGGAGTGTGGCAGGCAGTCCATGGGTCACAAAGAATCAGATACGATGTAGAGACTCAACAAAGAAATCATTCATATGCGGAATTAAAATACAAATGATTCTACTCATGGAAGAGAGACAGACTCACATATAGAAAATACACTGATGGTTACCAAATGGGAAAGGGAGGGGTGTATAAATTAGTGAAATTGGGGTGAACAGATACACACCATTTTATATAAAATGAATGAGCAATAGGGATTTACTGTGTAGCACAGGGAATGGTATTCAATATTTTGTAATAACCTAAAATGTAAAGTAATCTGAAAAAATACATAACACTCTGTACACCTGAAACTAACAAAGCATCTTAAGTCAATTACATTTGATTTTTTAAAAATTGAGGTAGAGAAATAGGTTAAGAATCCTTTTGGCAATAGAGAAAAGACACTTTTAAAATAACTGCTTAGGCTCTTGATAGCTTGCTGTTTATTCTTCCCACCCATCTTGAAACCTAGTTAATTATCTTTTACTTGGAATGAATTTGCAGAATATCTTTTCAACAACTTTCATTTTATGCCTAAACTAGTTTAAATGAGCTTCTGTTCTTTGACACAAAATGGCCTTGACTAAGATGCTGAGGTTGGAAGAAATGTAAGAAACCAATACCTTTGAAGCACTTTATTTAACCTTAAAACAACCAAGAAATATAGGCATTATCAACCACATTTTTAGTGGCAAATAAATTTAAATTGAGAACTTGGAACTCATTTAAGATCAAACTTCTATATATATGATATAAACAGAAGTCTTTGTGACACCATACCCCATTTTCATTACCACTTAACTAGACAGGAGAAATACTTATATCACAGAAACAATGACGTTCTAAAATGAGTAATTCAGGGTTATCTAGGGTAACTGAGAGTGGCTATGTAGGAACAGCCTAATAATATTTTATACTGTGGGTTCTCTGATTAAAGAAAAAGTCTGAAAATACACATAATCCTTTTTATCAAGTGTATGAAGACAATTTAGGAATTTATAATGGAATGTTCCTGGCCTCCATATTGTCCCTAGTAAAGTTTTGTTTTGCTTTGTTTTTCTGTGAAAAATATGAAAACCTGAAGACTTAACTAAGTTTTGGCAATTTTTCCTGTACTTTTTCTTTTAAAAGAAAGCATTACAAAATACCATCTAGTTTTTGTATTGTTTTCTGTGGTGTTTATTTAGAAGACATTTTTTTTACAACAAGCTGTTTAGCACTTTGGAATTGTGAAAGAGAAAGTCACTCAGTTGTGTCCGACTCTTTGCGACCCCATGAACAATACGGTCCATGGAAATCTCCAGGACAGAATACTGGAGTGGGTAGCCTTTCCCTTCTCCAGGGGATCTTCCCAATCCAGGGATCTAACCCAGGTCTCCCACATTGCAGGCGGATTCTTTACTGCTGAGCCACACTTTGGAACTGTAGGCTGGTCCAAGATATTTAATACAATGTAACAGTTAAGAACATTTTCCTGTGAGAACATATTGCTCATCCTCTAGAAGAGACCTTTTAATATGATGCATAACATACACTACTAGGGTGTTAGCATCATCAAGAGAGTACAGTATTTCAGAGGTAAAACAGAATCTAGTCTCAGTCTTCATTCTATTACTCAATAACTCAAGAAAATCAGAGATATCAAGGGAACATTTCATGCAAAGATGAGCACAATAAAGGACAGAAATGGCATGGACCTAACAGAAGCAGAGGATATTAAGAAGAGGTGTTAAGAATACACAGAAAACCTATACTTAAAAGGTCTTAATGACTTCAACAAACAAGATGATATGGTCACTCACCTAGAACCTGACATCCTGGAATGTGAAGTCAAGTGAGTCTTTGAAGACTCACTAACAAAGCTAGTGGAGGTGATAGAATTCCGAAAGAGCTATTTCAAATCCTAAAAATTGATGCTGTGAAAGTGCTACACTCAAAATGCCAGCAAATATGAAAAACTCAGCAGTGGCCACAGAAATGGAAAAGGTCAGTTTTCATTCCAAACCCAAAGAAGGGTAACGTTAAAGAATGCTTAAACTACCACACAATTGCACTCACTTCTCAGGCTAGTAAGGTAATGCTCAAAATCCCTCAAGCTTGGCTTCAGGTGTACATGAACTGAGAACTTCCATATGTAAAAGCTGGACTTAGAAAATACAGAAAAACCAGAGATCAAATTGCCAACATCCACTGGATCATAGGAAAAGCAAGGAAATTCCAGGAAAACATCTACTTCTACTTCATTGACCATGTTAAAACCTTTGACTGTGCAGATCACAACAAACTGGAAAATTCTTAAAGAGATGGGAATATCAGACCACCTTACCTGCCTTCTGAGAATCCTTATGCATGTCAAGAAACAATAGAACTAGAAATGGAACAACAAAATGGTTCAAAATTGGGAAAGGAATGCATCAAGGCTTTATACTGTCACCTTGCTTATTTAACTCATATGCAGAGTACATCATGAGAAATGCCAAGTTGGATGAAGCACAAGCTAGATTCAAGATCGCCGGGAGGGTTATCAGTAACCTCAGATATGCAGATGACACCACCTTTATGGCAGAATTTAGGCACTAAAGTGTCTGCCTATAACGCAGGAGATCCAGGTTCAATCTCTGGGTTGGGAAGATCTCCTGGAGAAGGAAATGGCAACCCAGTCCAGTATTCTTGCCTGGAAAATTCCATGGACGGAGGAGCCTGGTAGGCTACAGTCCATGGGGTCGCAAAGAGTTGGACACGACTGAGAGACTTCACTTTCTTTATGGCAGAAAGTGAAGAGGAACTAAAGAGCCTTTTGATGAAAGTAAAAGAGGAGAGTGGAAAAGTTGGCTTAAAATTCAACATTCAAAAATCAAGATCATGGCATCCAGCCCCATCACTTCATGACAAATAGATTGAGAAACAATGGAAACAGTGAGAGACTTTATTTTCTTGAGCTCCAAAATCACTGCAGATGGTGACTGCAGCCATGGAATTAAAAGACTCTTGCTCCTTGGAAGAAAAGCTGTGACAAATCTAAATAGTGTACTAAAAAGCAGGGACATTGCTTTGCCAACAAAGGTCTGTAGAGTCAAAGCTATGGTTTTTCCAGTAGTCATGCATGGATGAAAGAGTTGGACCATAAAGAAGGCTGAGTGCCAAAGAACTTATTCTTTCAAATTGTGGTGCTGAGAAGACTCTTGAAAGTCCCTAGGACTGCAAGGAGATCAAATCAGCCAACCCTAAAGGAAATCAGTCCTGAATATTCATTAGAAGGACTGATGCTAAAGCTGAAGCTCCAATACTTTGGCCACCTGATGTGAAGAGATGACTCATTGGAAAATACCCTGATGCTGGGAAAGATTGGGGGCAGGAGGAGAAGGGAGGCAGCAGAGGATTAGATGATTCGATGGCATCATTGACTCAACTGACACTAGTGTGAGCTAACTCTGGGAGATATTGAAGGACAGGGAAACCAGGGGTGCTGCACTTCATGGGGCTGTAAAGAGTCAGATACAACTAAGTGCCTGAATAGCAAAATAGCACATGGTAAGTATTCAAGAGACAAAGGTTATTTTAAAAATTCATTTATTTATTTACTTGGCTGCACCAGGTCTCAGCTGCTTTATGTGGGATCTAGTTCTCTGACCAGAGATTGAACCGAGGGCCCCTGTGTTGGGAGTGTGAAGTCCCAGCCACTGAACCACCAGGGAAGTCCCATAAAGGCTGTTTTTGTTAAAGCAATATATTTGCAATCTCCATCTCAAATAAAGTTATGTATATATATATATATATATATATATATATATATATATAAATATCTGGAGCCATATTAGAGACTGCAGAATAATGACCTTGATGTGACATAGTGATTCGCTAAGCAGGAATAGAGGAATAAGGACAGGGGATGGATTTGAAAGAATAGACTGTGATCAGAACTAAGAGAATGTGTGGAGAGCAGCCTTTGGAAATGGAAAACAATAAGGGGGAGAAGATTCTTGAGTAGAGGGAGATACCTCATATAGTAAAAGGTGTTATTGATGTTAACTTCTGCAAGGGTAAGTGGAATCTCTAGGGCTGGTATCTGTCAGATAATCACAGAGAACACCACCTGCCCTGATGCTCTGCTGCCCCTCTAGAACAAAAAATAAAGCTTCAGATGAGGAGATACACTAAACCTTCTCTAAATATCACTACCTTAAAAGCAAAAAGAGGAACTCTCTGAAAAACATTGATTGTGAAATACAGCCAAATTATAGAAAATTGCTTAGTTTATACTTCTTGCAGAAGTTGGTCAAATTTGCAAAATATGGTAAGAAAGTAACCTCATCTACAAGGTGGTAAGATGTAGATAGTCAAGGAGATTCAGGCAGATGAAACAAACTACAACAAATAATGGGGAAAATGTGATTTTTCATCATGAGGTACAGTGATATAATAGAAAAAAACAAAATGAAGCTCAATAATGGTGAGGGAGAGGGAGGCCTGGCTTGCTGCAATTCATGGGGCTACAAATGGTTGGACATGACTAGGAGATTAAACAACAAGCACTTAACTCAAACTTTGAGTAACCGTACTCAAATTACGTGAATTTTCTGATCTGCAGTTTCTTCATCTATAAAATGTGGATTTAAGTATACATAAATGTATTCAGAGAGTAGATGTATATTTAAATGAATTAATATGTATACAGTACTGAGCCCACTACCCAAAGCATAGCAGGTCTTAAACTCATTTCTTTCATCCCTCCCAAGGGAGTTAGACACTTAAATATTAAATGACAGTGAAGAAAAATCCCATGAACTTTAAGAGAGAAAACACCAGCCTCTCTCCAGTCTTAGGCATCTATCTTCAGGCCCCTGACTCAGCACCCTGAAGCAGCCATGTGAGTGTGTATGGCTCATATCAGAATGAGATACAGTGGCATCTAGGGAGCTTGGCTGTGATATATGTCTGCCAACTTGGATCGCCAAGGTCTGTCAGCTCTGGTGTAGCAACTAAAAGAAGCCTTTCTTTCCACCTGGACTCTTTCAACACATTTGTTATGGAGAAAAATTCTCCATTCCCACCACCAGACTAAAAGTTTCTTATTTGCCTTAACTTTTGTTACATTTCCATAATGTTGGATAATCGAAAACCAGAGAAAAACATTTTGATGCACAGCCATATATATGGTAATCTCACTGACTGACATTTGCTTGGGAGCACTGCACTGCTGTTGATAAATAATACGTGGTATTACATTTTATACACTGAAGACAAGGTATTAGAAAAAGAGAAAGAAAAAATCCTATTCAGGTATTCCAATCATTGTCTGCTATGATGCACTGCTGAGGGTCACACATGTCTTAAATGAATATACAAGATGTAGGGATTTTGCATTTATTTGATTGTTGTACAAAATGTAATCATAAAAATGCCAAGATAGACTGTAGGGTATCTCTTGACACATGGGTGTAGGATGATATAACGATGAGAACAGTTACCAGGCAACACATCCGCTTATCCTCATACATGAATGACAGGTACATAGCATAAGCGTCATCATTTTGCATTGCAATTCCTATGGCAGCATCACATATCGACCATGAAATGCTTTTCAGTTGAATCCAGAGGTAGAAAAATGCCATCTTAGCACAGTGCCCAGGCAGTCCCTGTCGAATGTTGTTGGCAAAATATAACTCTGCTATAATTGACACACAAAGTTTGGAGGCTGTGGAGGAAGGCAGGGGCCTGCAAGTCTGGCTGAGGTCACAGCAACAGTTTGACCATACTTTTAATTTCCTCAGGTTCAAAATAGTAGACAGACTTTCAAAATCCAGTGAAATAATATCTGAATCGCCTCATTGTGTCATATTGTGATCAATTTCCCAATGGTTCTCCTGTGCGTCACCTAATTTAGTTAACAATTTTATTGAGCACCCATAATATTAGATGTGTCAGCCCAACACTTGCTGCATTAACTTCCTTTTCAAAACCTCCAAATTAAGTTTATTTCTGCATTAAATGATTCATGGCAGTAGTTTCCTGTTTGGGATGCCATACAGAACCTCTCAAGATCTTGAGATCTTATTAGTGTTGGTAAAATACATCTTGGAAATGTGTACCAGATTATTGCATGTTAAATCAGTTCTCACAATTCATGATTACATTAAATCAATTACATCATTACATTATTTCAATGTCATTATTACAAAATTTTAAATTATTAAATTCCCTAGAGTCTAGGAAGAGTTAGACATGCACACATGGGTAGAAGTTTGGAGGGGAGAAGTCGGTAAGACGAAAAGACAAAGACTGGTGTCAGTTGAGCCAGTTAAATCATTTTTGCCTTTGTTTTAAACACTGTGCAAATATATCCCTCTGGATGAAGCACCAGCTGGCATCAAGATTGCCAGGAGAAGCATCAGTAACCTCAGATAACAGATGACACCACCCTAATGGCAGAAAGTAAAGAGGAACTAAAGAGCCTCTTGATAAAGGTGAAAGAGGAGAGTGAAAAAACTGGCTTAAAACTCAACATTCAAAACACTAAGATCATTGCATTCAGTCCCATCACTTCGTAGCAAATAGATGGGGAAGCAATGGCAACAGTCACAGAGTTTAGTTTCTTGGCTCTAAAATCACTGAGGACGGTGACTGCAGGCATGAGATTAAAAGACGCTTGCTCCTTGGAAGACTAGCTATGACAAACCTAGACAGTGTATTAAAAAGCAGAGACATCACTTTGCCAACCAAGATCTGTAGATTCAAAGCTATGGTTTTTCCAGTAGTCATGTATGGATGTGAGAGATGACCATAAAGAAGACTGAGTGCTGAAAAATCGATGCTTTCCAACTGTGGTGCTGGAGAAGACTCTTGAGAGTCCTTTGGACTGCAAGATAATCGAACAAGTCCATCCTAAAGGAAATCAGCATTGAATTTTCACTGGAAGGACTGATGCTGAAGCCAAAGCTCCAATACTTTGGCCACCTGATGTGAAGAGCTGACTCATTGGAAAAGACCTGATACTGGGAAAGATTGAAGGCAGGAGGAAAAGGGGCAGCAAGTGAGAATGAGAAGGCTGGATGGCATCACTGATTCGATGGACGTGAGTTTGAGCAAGCTCTGGGAATTGGTGATGGACAGGAAGGCCTGGCGTGCTGCGGTTCATGGAGTTTCCAAGAGTCAGACATGACTGAGCAACTGAATAACAACAAGGCAAAGGCAAAACAATACTTTTGGAACTTCAATATTATATGATGGGGGGGCACCTTTAAGAAAAAGAACAAACCATTACAAATTCAAAATTAGGTAGAATGCCTTAGAAAGAACATGTGCAAGTGAAGAAACCTGAAGCTTAAGCATCATTAACTTCATGGTAGAACTTTGACTACTGCCCTCAAATTTGAATAAACTTTGGAAAACGTTCCTACATTTTAACAAGAGTGGCTACAAATATCTGTTGGAATAATTGAAGTGGAGACCAAATTCACTTCATAGAAAATACTCACCTTTTATATATTGAGTAAGATAGAATATTCTACTGAGACTTCCTTGAAGAGATGATGTGAAAGCCAAGTTATTATTTTTTTTAATGTATTTCCCTCTTCCTTTAATAAGTGAAGGGCTATGATTTACCTTGTCTCAAGCCATGTGAGTAGGAGCAAATGGAAAACATTCATAGAGGTAAGATGATGATGTGAACAAGAGGTTCTGCTGTAGGCTCAGCACATGTGATTGTCATATTGAAAGGACTCCGCGTGTTGAGGTGAGAGTACCAAGAGGGAGGGGCCAAGAAATCTGAATGAAGTCACCACATCATGAATCACAGTTAGAGTGATGCAGAGTGAAGGCCCCTGTGAATAGTCTCCCCAGATCCTTCAATGCACATCTGTAAAAAAGCCAGCATTTGGATCCCTGACTAAGCAATCACCAGAGAACTATAACCAGCATTAACTAAGTAAAAAGACTTTATTTTTCTCTCATCATTTCTCTCTTCTTCTTAACCTCACAAAATCTATGGAGAAGAAACGAACTATAGCAAAACCCACTTTGCCTCTTGCAGATCCCAAACTTTTAGTCAATGTTAGTCATTAAAATTTAGTCGAAACTTTAGTCTTGAACCAGGGTAGGAAGAAAATGTTTGAATTGTGTGAGAGGTTAGTTTTGATTCAAGATTACACCAGATGTTTTAATCATGAAAATGACACTCTTTTAATACCTAGAAGTTATCAGAAAGGCAACCTAGCTGTCAAAGATGTCCATGGAGATGGAATGGAGGTCTCACAGGGTGTATTTGAAGGCCCTGGTGGTAGAAAACACAGAATTACTTTTTGACTGTACCCCACCGAGTTCAGTGTGGTTACTAAACCTGTTAGACATCCTTATTTATCATAATTTTATAAAATGTTTTGCCACGTAGCATTCCACTGTGTTCAGTTTTATTCTCCAGTGAAGCTATGTTCTATATTGTTAGCATATTATGATGAAAATTCATGACATAAATATAGACATCTAAGTTACTATTGAAAATACAGTACATGAAATTTTAGAGTGTTTTATTCACTAGATGAAGTAGATCCTTGAAAAAGCCCTCCACAAAGGCAGTGAAGAGGTACCCTCCTCCAGTACATTAAGAAATAATTAAACTTACTGATGACACCAGGTTTTAATCCTTCCCTTCACCTTGGCTGGTGCAAAGTTTGTCATTTTTCTGGAATTCTATCACTGTGTACCACCAGACATTACAAGCATAATAACATGCATGGGGGTAGTTTTATTATGCACAGAAGATTGTGTAGAAAGGGGTTATATTAAAAATGACTTTATGATAAAGACTGGAATTTACTATTGTTTATTATTCTTGTATGTGAGCAGTGCTAAAGAACTGCAGCCTTTTGTTAGTTGATACCTCTGATTCTTCATTCAAGGAAACCCTGTTATTCAACATTGTGCTGTTCTACATTCTTCAAGGTTTAATTTTTTAAATGTAAAAAGCAAAACAAAATTTATTTTAGTAGTAAATATTACCCTTTAAGGCCATGACTTTTGTGTGCACTTAAATATTCCCTAGAGAGATATTTTATCACCACCATTAAAATAATTTAATGCAAAATTTTACCTTATGAGGTTTTAGGGTGATTATGCAGATGATGTTGACCTGCCCATAACACTTTGGCACTTTTATAAGCCCTTTATTGGTTACAATGTCACTTGTGTATATTATCTCACTTTATCCTCATGACAACTTGATCTTGATTGAAAACTAGTTGATCTGAGACACCATAAATTTGACATTTCACATTCAGAGAGGTTAAATTTCTAAGACTATGTAAGTTGGAAGCAAAAAACGGCAAAGCTATCTCTAACACTAAATCTCATGAGTTCCTAAAACTGAATCCCATTTATACTCCCTTTCACCATCACAAATATACCTGCCCTTAAAGTACTTGTTCTAAACAGTGGATATTAAGCAAGAAAATCTTTATCCTGAAGGCCAGATACTACATAAGTGTTACTGAGATCCATACAAAGAGAATATCTGGATAACTGCTCATGATTCTTGGAAGTAAGGATGAGGAAACGTTTAGTAGCATTTAAAATAGGCCTTGAAGGGTATTTTAATTCCTTAAAAGTGGAGGATCAACTGATAACATTTTCCTGCCATAGCACAGAACTGTGAGATGGAGGCTGAGAAAGTACAAAATCAGAGTTGTGGGCTGCTTAAGTAGCTGGGATTTGCAGGGCATACATTGAAAAAGGGAGAGCTGTACAGAGGAAAGACTTCAGAAGTTTGTGTGGTCATTCACTATGGATCCTCGGCCAGGAGCTAGGCTGTACATGCATAAGGTGAGATTCCTTGAGGCCTAGCAGAGATCTCTGGGCTTTGAGGCTGAAAGCTGAAAGTTGTGCACAACACAGAAGTTGTGCAGGGCTGGAACTGTAAGTTGTGTCGTTCTGAAAAACCCTGGGATTCCACAACACCTAGAATGAAAAGATCACACTGAGCCCCTTGTGTCCATAACATACGCCCTACAAAGTTCACACCTTAGTGGTTAGGATGCCTTACTATGGTGAGGGACTGCTCTAAATCAAAGTTCTGAATGACAATAGATCTACCTTAACAAAGAGTATAAGTAAGCCTAGAAGGACCAAAAGACCTGTCAGCAATTTAACCGCCTGCCAAAAGGTCAAAATACTTTCAAAAATTGGCATCAAAGTTCAGCTTCATTCAGTATATAACACAAGGTGAAGATAACATTTAAAGAAATGTATGGATAGTCAAAAAATTATGAAAACTTGACTCATTTCCAATTTTTTTAAAAAAAGATAATAAACACAAATGTTGGTATTAATATACAAAGAGTTTAAAAGTAGTTATTATTAATACATTTAAAATGAAGGGGAGAAGTATTTGATGGGAAAGAGTAAACAGCAAATTTTAGAACTGTAACAGAAGCTCTATAAAGAATAAAACAAATTTCAGAATTGAAAAAATATTGCAGGATAAACGGATTAGAACCAGAGTCAGGAAATAAAAGGGATATTAAATTGAGACATAATTAATAGAAAATATTCACTCCGAATAATATGGGGGAAACTGCTGGGAAAATGAGGAAGAAAACATTAACTCAGTGACTTCCCGAATGAGATGAGGGTGAGAATGGTCAATGAGAATATTTGAAAACATACCTGCTTAAGTTTTTCTAAATTCATAAGAAAGAGCAAATTACTTATAATTGTTGATTTTCAATTCTAAGAAGGTTAAATACAAAGAAAATCATGACAGAGTGCACCAGAGTCAGTCAGGTCAGTTCAGTCACTCAGTCGTGTCCAACTCTTTGCCACCCCGTGGCTGCAGCACAGTAGGCTTCCCTGTCCATCACCAACTTCCAGAGCTTATTCAAACTCATGTCCATCAAGCCAGTGATGCCATCCAACCAACTTATCCTCTGTCATCCCCTTCTCTTCCTGCCTTCAATCTTTCCCAGCATCAGGGTCTTTTCTAGTGAGTCAGTTCTTTGCATCAGGTGGCCAAAGTATTGGAATTTCAGATTCAGCATCAGTCCTTCCAATGAATATTCAGAACTGATTTCCTTTAGGATGGACTGGTTGGAGCTCCTTGCAGTGAAAGGGACTCTCGAGATTCTTCTCTAGCACCACAGTTCAAAAGCATCAGTTCTTCCGTGCTCAGCTTTCTTTACAGTCCGACTCTCACATCTGTATATGACTACTAGAGAAACCATAGCTTGGACTAGATGGACCTTGTTTGGCAAGGTAATGTTTCTGCTTTTAAATATGCTGTCTAGGTTGGTCATGGCTTTTCTTCTAAGGAGCAACCGTCTTAATTTCATGGCTGCAGGCACCATCTGCAGTGATTCTGGAGCCCAAGGAAAAGTCTCTCACCATTTCCATTGTTTATCCATCTATTTGCCATGAAGTGATGGGACTGGATGCTATCATCTTAGTTTTCTGAATGTTGAGTTTTAAGCCAACTTTTTCATTCTCCTCTTTCACTTTTAAAAATAGGCTCTTTAGTTCTTCTTTACTTTCTGCCATCAGGGTGGTGTCATCTGCATATCTAAGATTACTGATATTTCTCCTGGCAATCTTGATTCCAGCTTGTGCTTCAAATAGTCCAGTGTTTCTCATGACACATTATGAATAAAAGTTAAATAAGCAGGGTGACAATATACAGCCTTGACATACTCCTTTTATGATTTGGAACCAGTCGGTTGTTCTATGTCCAGTTCCAACTGTTGCTTCCTGACCTGCATACAGGTTTCTCAAAGACTCAGGTCAGGTGGTCTAGTATTTCCATCTCTTTCAGAATTTTCCACATTTTATTGTGATCCACACAGTCAAAGACTTTGGCATATTAAATAAAGCAGAAATAGATGATTTTCTGGAACTCTCTTGCTTTTTCAATGATCCAACAGATGTTGGCAATTTGATCTCTGGCTCCTCTGCTTTTTCTAAAACCAGCTTGAACATCTGGAAGTTCACGGTTCATGTATTGCTGAAGCCTGGCTTGGAGAATTTTGAGCATTACTTTGCTAGTGTGTGAGATGAATGCAATTGTGCGGTAGTTTGAGTATTCTTTGGCATTGCCTTTCTTTGGGATTGGAATGAAAACTGACTTTTTCCAGTCCTGTGGCCAGTTCTGAGTTTTGCAAATTTGCTGGTGCATTGAGTGCAGCACTTTCACCGCATCATCTTTTAGGATTTGAAATAGTTGAACTGGAATTCCATCAGCTCCACCAGCTTTGTTTGTAGTGATGTTTTCTAAGGCCCACCTGACTTCACATTTGGAAGTGGGCCTTTTTGGCATACTTAAGTATGGTGCAAGGTGAAAATAAAGAGAATATCTTAAAAGCAGGCAGAGAAAAAGAAATATTAAATATAGAACAATCAGATTATGAAAAATTGATGAGTAGCTATAACAAGGGAGGCAAAAGAAAAATGGATCAACACCATTAAAGAACTCAGTGTAAAGCAGTGCCGAATATTCAACCCTAAATTCTGTAAACAATGAAAATATCCCTTAAAAAGAGAGAAATAAAGGAATTTTAGATAATGACAGCCAAGAAAAAGTGTCAGTAGCATGCCCAAATTTCAGGAAATGAAGAAGTTTTGAGATTGAAGAGAGATTACAGCTGGTGGAAATTTAGTTCCTTCAGAGGGAATGAAAAACATAGGAAATGGTAAATTATGTCAATAAATATAAATTACACTTTTTCTCTAAATTTTTCTGAAGATGACTATTTGAACCAAAATATAACATCATATTGCCAGATTTCATAAGCAGATATAAAATATATGAAAACAATAGTACTGAGTTGGGGAATAAATGAAATTTCACTACTGTTTTGACATTTTACTTGCAATTTTGCAATACTTGAGTCTAAGTAAACTTGATACATTAAGAACCATATCACTGCCCCTGGGAAAACTAGTAAAATTATAATTTAAATAAATATGGCTAAATAGTCTATAAAGAATATAGAATAATAAAACATATTTGATCATCTCCAAAGAAGTGAGGAAAGGAGAAAAAGAAAGCCAAACCAGATAATATCACTAAAGAATATTGCAAACAGTTGAAGTAAACCAAGCTATATAATTAAGGATATTAAATATAAATGCACTAAGCATTGTAATTGGGCTTTCCTGGTAGCTCAGCTGGTAAAGAATCCACCTGCAATGCAGGAGAGCCCAGTTGATTCCTGGGTTAGGAAGATCCACTAGAGAAGGGATAGGCTACCCACCCCAGTATTCTGGCCTGGAGAATTCCATGGCCTGTATACTCCATGGGGTCACAGAGAGTCAGACATGACTGAGTGACTTTCACTTTCAAGCATTGTAACTAAAAGGCAGAGGTGGTCAGACTGGATAAAAAACTCAACTATTTTGTGTTATCAAGAGTGAGCACTTTATATACAAAGATATAACTAAGGTGAATTTAAAAGGATGAAACTACATACTAGCACAACACTAAGCATAAGAACCATGATATGTTTAGTATGGTACTGGCACATAAACAGAAAAATACACCAATGGAACAAGATAGTAAGCCTGGAGATAAACCCATGCACCTCTGGGTACCTTAGTTTTGACAAAGGAGACAGAAATATACAATGGGGCAAAGACAGCCTCTTCAATAAATGTTGCTGGGAAAACTGGACAGTTACCTGTAAAAGAGTGAAATTAGAATATTTCTTAATACCATACACAAAAATAAATTCAAAATGGATTAAAAACCTGATTGTAAGCCCAGAAACTATAAAAAAGTATTACAGGAAAACGTAGTCAGAACACTCTATGACATAAATCACAGCAAGATTCTCTATGACCTACCTCTTAGAGTAATGGAAATAAAACAAAAAATAAACAAATCGGACTTAATTAAACTTAAAAGCTTTAATACAATGAAAGAAACTATAAGCAATGAGAAAAGACAACCCTCAGAATGGGAGAAAATAACAGCAAATGCAACAACTGACAAAGAATTAATCTCCAAAATATACAAACAGCTCATGCAGCTCAAAACCAGAAAAATAAACTAATCAGAAAGTGGGCAGAGGACCTAAACAGATATTTCTCCAAAGAGGACAGATGGCTAAGAAACACATGAAAAGATGCTAAACATTTCTCATCATTAGAGAAATGCAAATCAAAACTACAATGAAATATCATCTCCCACCAGTCAGAATGGCCATCATCAAAAAGTCTACACATAATAAATGCTGGAGAGGGTATAGAAAAAAGGGAACCCTTCTGCACTGTTGGTAGGAATGCAAATTGATACAGCTGCTATAGAAGACAGTATCGAGATTACATTAAAAAATGGGAATAAAACCACCATATGATGCAGCAATCCCACTCCTAGGCATATACCATGAGAAAACCAAAACTGAAAAAGACACATGTACCCCAATGTCCACTGCAGCACTATTTACAATAGCTAGGACATGGAAGAAACCTAGATGTCCACTGACAGATGAATGGATAAAAAGCTGGGTACATATACACAATGGAATATTACTCAGCTATAAAAAGGAAAGGATTTGAGTCAATTTTGATGAGGTGGATGAACCTAGAGCCTATTAAACAGAGTGAAGTCAGAAAGAGAAAGATAAATCACATATGCTAGCACATATATATATATAGAATCTAGAAAGATGGTATTGATGAACTAAAGAGTCTCTTGATGAAAGTGAAAGAGGAGAGTGAAAAAAGTGGCTTAAAGTTCAACATTCAGAAAACTAAGATCATGGCATCCAGCCCCATCACGTCATAGTAAATAGATGGGGAAACAGTGGAAATAGTGGTTGACTTTATTTTGGGGGGCTCCAAAATCACTGCAGATGGTGACTGCAGCCATGAAATTAAAAGACGCTTACTCCTGGAAGGGAAGTTATGACCAACCTAGACAGCATATTAAAAAGTAGAGACATCACTTTGCCAGCAAAGGTCCATCTTGTTACTATGGTTTCTCCAGTAGTCGTATATGGATGTGAGAGTTGGACTATCAAGAAAGCTGAGCACCAAAGAAGTGATGTTTTTGAACTGTGGTATTGGAGAAGACTCTTGAGAGTCCCTTGGACTGCAAGCAGATCCAATCAGTTCATCCTAAAGGAGATCAGTCCTGAGTGTTCATTGGAAGGACTGATGTTGAAGCTGAAACTCCAATACTTTGGCCACCTGATGCAAAGAGCTGACTCATTGGAAAAGACCCTGATGCTGGGAAAGATTAAGGGCAGGAGAAGGAGACGACAGAGGATGAGATCTTTGGATGGCATCACCAACTCAATGGAGATGAGTTTGAGTAAATTCCTGAAGCTGGTGATGGACAGAGAGGCCTGGTGTGTTGTGGTCCATGAGGTCATGAAGAGTCAGACATGACTGAGCGACTGAACTAAACTGATGAAATTATTTGCAGGGCAGCAATGGAGACAACAGACATAGAGAACAGGCTTATAGACATGGGGGAATGGCGAGGAAAGAGAGGGTGAGATGTATGGAGAGAGTAACATGGAAACTTACATTACCATATGTAAACTAGGTAGCAAATGGGCATTTGCTGTATGACTCAGGGAATTCAAAACTTTGAACTCAAACTGTAACAATCTAGAAGGGTGGGGTGGGGAGGGAGATGAGAGAGAGGTTCAAGAGAGGGGGAACATATGTATACATATGGTGATTTCATGTTGATGTTTGGCAGAAAGCAACAGCATTCTGTAAAGCAGTTTCCTTCAATTGAAAATAAATTTAGAAAAGATAAAAATGAGTCATGTTATGTTTATATTAATATCTGACAAAGTTGACCTAAATGTATAAATATAAATAGGAGTCTCTCAGAATCATATAATAAAATAGTGAATGTAATAAGAAGATATATAAATGCTAAATGTCTATGAATGTAATAATAGAACTGTAAGACGTTAAAGAATTATATGACTACACAAAAAATAGATGAATACACATAGTTTCAGATTTTAATGCCATATTTTCAGTAATTAGACAACCAATACAAAAATATCAATTGTGATATATAGACACAATATTAAAATTGTGATATACAGGTACAGCAACGTGATACATACTGATACAAAAGAATTAAACATGCAATCACAAAACTTGATTACATTTAGTTTATAAATCATTAAACCTAACAATTATAAAATCCATGCACTTTTCAAATGTACATGCAGTGTATACCAAGATGGATTATATACTGGTCCATATCATGAGTCAAAATGTAATGCATAGGTATCTGGTCTGCCTGGATATTTCCATGAATGTCATATCAGACTGAATGAGCAAAACGTAGCAAATGTGCTCCTGGAAGTCTTGGTAAGACATGTACAATCTTCAGCAAAGAAGATAAACTCTAAGAAGATTTAAGAGCTTACCACATCAGTGTATTTTTCTAACTACCCAGTGGTATGGGGGCATGCAAAGATATCTCCTCTAAAGTAAAGGGGCACCTTTCACTTACCTACAGAGTAGGGTCTACATTTGTAAGTCAGCAAAATGACCTGGCCAGCTGACATTAAATAGTTTCATCATTGGTGACCTCTGTAGAGTCACCAGTGGGAGAGCGGACACATGGGAGGAGAGGCTTTGATGGCAGGAATAGATGCCCAACAGCACAGACTCTAAGGGTGAGTTAGCTGTTGCTGAAACCATATGTCCAACTGCCATCAATAGACACCTATACTGGGTTCCTGACATAGTACCATCCTCTAAGGGATGGTCATCTAATTGCTTCAGAAAGGAGAGTAATTCACCTTGATTGGAAACAACACATATTCTGGAGTTGAATTTTTCTTCTCTCCTTATGGGATTTTACCCAGTACCATTTTCTGAGAATTTACAGTGTTTGGCACACATACGGGGATTATATGTAAAACTGCACTACACTAAGGAACACATTTTATAGTTACATTAGTTATCTATGGCAGCATAAAAATGCTCCCAAATTTAGCGGATTTAAACAATAAATATGTATTTATTACACAGTTTTTCAGGGTCAGGAGTCTGGGAGTTGCTTGGCTAGATAATTATGTCAGCTAAAGGTGCCCTCAACGTGTCATCTGAGGCTTTACTCATCTGAAGCAATAATTGTATGTGGATATCTATTTCCACAATATCTCACTCATGTACCTGGCAAGCAAATGCTGGTTCTTTGCAGGGGTCCCAGTTCCCTGTGACATGGACCATGTACAAGGCTATCTGAGCGTCTCTGGAAGCTGACAAGTGCTTCTACCTGAGCAAATAATCTATCAGGGATCAAGGTAGAAGGAACATGTTATGCGAAATAGCTCTGGAAGTCACACAGTATTGTTTCCACAATATCCTATTGATTATGCAGATTAACTCTATTCAGTGTGAGAGAAGACTACAGAAGAGAATGTATACATAGAAATAAATAGCTATGGGTACCATCATGGAGGTTGACCTTCATTGACTTTCATAAGAATCAGTAGTGGTGAGGCAGTGACCACATGACTCTTTTTTTTTTTTTTGAAGGGGAGAATTTTAATGCATTTACCAACGTGAATGAAAGGACAAGAACATACTATACTGTAAATACAACTTAAGGCAATTCAGAATTATAAAATGTGAGGTAGACTAGTGAAATTTCAAGTTTAGTTTGAGAAACTTTTATAGCAACAAAGTAATGCAGGTGCAAAAAAAAAAGAATTGCATAAATTACAGCACAAAGTCATGGGATTCACTGGTGTTATCACTTAAAATACTCCACACTGATAAAGGGTTGGAATGGTCTTTTGATGACAAAGATGGTGTTCCCACTTTGAGATCTTATGCTACAAGAAGGATGCTCCATCCAACCAGAATGTAGTATAAAGTCTAACTCAATGGCTTTATATGGTGCTATTTCCCAAACAAGTGAAATATCTGGGTTCAGTAACCAAAGAATAAAAGTGGTAGTTGATCCACCTGCCATCACTCTCAGTGGCCTGTTTGGGGAGCTTGTACTTCATGTTTCCAATCTAGCCTCGATGGGACCAGACTCTCTTTGCTTGCTCTAATCAAAAATCAATTCACTCTATATAGGGTTCTATTTCTAGTCTCTCAATTCTGTTCAGTTGACCATGTGTTTATCGTCTCACCAATACCATCATATCTTGATTACAGTGGCTTATAGAGTGAGTGAAGTCATTCAGTCATGTCTGACTCTTTGCAACCCCATGGACTATAGCCTACCAGTCTCCTCCTCCATGGGATTCTCCAGGCAAGAGTACTGGAATGGGTTGCCATTTCCTTCTCCAGGGAATCTTCCTGACCCAGGGATCTAACCCAAGTCTTCTGCATTACAGGCAGACACTTTACCCTCTGAGCCACTTACAGAGTAAAACTTGAAGTCAAGTAAGTCTCAGTTCTAACTTTTTCTTCCCAAAGAAGACTCTTCTAGATCCTATGCATTTTATACACATTTTTAGAATCCTTCTCACTTTCATCAGAAATCTATTTGGATTTTATTAGAATTGCATTTAATCTACAGATCAACTTGGAGAAAATGGACATCCAACTTCTGTTGGGTTCTCTGTGATATGGGTACTGACAGACTGATATTTGTACCTGTGGGATTTATTGGTGAGTGCTCCTGAGAAGAATTCTCCAGGGGCAGAGAAGCAGGTCTCAGCAACAGAATAAGTTGACCCATGATACATTTCCAACAAAGGGCTCAGCCAATTGCTTTGGAAGCTCTAAAATGGGAACATACATTTGGAATTTGCTTGCAATAGCACCACATCATACTGAGTCCACATTGCTGACAAACAGACACTGTTGAAGTTGTCAGAAAAAAAATACAAAAGAAAATAAAGTTAATACTGAGCAGATACTTGTAACTACATATATTTTTAAAATGGTAAGTTTCACATTGGTAAGAAAATAAGCTGACTGTAAAGGAATAAGCATCATTTAATCAGGTTTGTGATGTATATCTTTCTCAAGACTCTATATATTCTGTTGTTGTTGTTTTTTTTCCAGACATCAGTTCTCCTTTTGGTAATTTAAGAACTAACCAGAGATAACTAAGCTGACTGCTGCTTTCGTAAACTCGCATCTTGTTTTTCAGTTGCAAATGATTGCATTCTGTTTTCTCAAATTGCAAGGAAATGAAACATACTGTTGCTGGTCCAAGCTGGATAATGATGCAGCAAGTGCAAAGATTTAGAATGAACTTATGAGGAGATGATCAGATAGTGTGTTTTATGATTTTCTAGAAATTCTGTGGTTATAGCAGATGAGACCAAATTGCTTACTCAGCATTATTAAAAGTATTATGTCATCACTTTGCTCATTGATATAGAATCTGGTAGACAACTATATTTCCCCAGAGAGCAATCAGTCCCAAGGATTGCATCACTGCTGATTTGTTTCCATTTACAGTGGTGTTGGTTGTACCCAGGGCCTACTTATTTTCAATTATCACAATTAAAAGGTGGCATCTTTGTAACTGAAAATAACCTGTCATTCTGCATATCCCATTCTTAAATTGTGAGCTCAAATATCACATCCTTCATGAAGCTTTTGCTTTATCTCTTTTCCACCAGCTTTTTCTCTTCTGAATTTCAAGATATTTGTTTGTAGATGACTATTACCTACAAACTGGTTTTAGGCATCATATACTAGGAATGTAGTTTTCTAATTAGTACCCTCCATGATGCCTAGGAAAATACTATACCTCAGACACTTAGTGACTTAGTGAATTAATCTTATTCAAAGCAGGTAAAGATATTATATAGAAAAGAGAAAAATAAACATAAATTAGTTTGGTGGAATATAGTTTTGTTTTTCTAGCCAAACTGTGTAAAAAATGTTGGGGTTAACATTTTTAAATTGACTTGATGCACTAAATTTGATTATATGTGTGTGTGTGCATACTAAATCGCTTCAGTTGTGTCTGTCTCTTTGTGACCCCAAGAACCATAGCTCACCAGGCTTCTTGGTCCATGGGATTTTCAGGCAAGAATACTGGAGTGGGTTGCCATGCCCTCCTCCAGGCGATGTTCCTAACCCAGAGATCGAACCCGAGTTTCTTATGTCTCCTGCGTTGGCAGGCAGATTCTTTACCACTAACACCACCTGGAAAGCCCAAAGTTCATTATAAATATGTGAAACACATGACAGAGAATTTTGGTTACTAAAGACTGCAAAACAAGAAATTCGTATTTTTGAAATAAACTCATTAAGTATTTCAATTCAGATAATAGAATACAATGTGTATTTATCACAAGATGTTCAGATATAGTATAATTGAATGAAGTAAGCCATTCAGTTAACCATAGGGTCACAAAGAGCTGGACACGACTGAGTGACTGAACTGACTTGAAATATTTTCAGATATCTGAAATGTAACATTAGTCAATATTTTATAAGCAAAGATATTATCTATAGCCATTTTTGTTAAATGCCAAGAACTATGAAATCTTCTCTGATTACAACACTTGTTCTAAAAAGTCTAATCTCTAGCTATAGCTATTCCCTCCATGTTTGGAGCTTGTGGGACCTGATTCTCCTTCTTAGCCTCAGGTCTCACTGAATTCTGGAAATTAATTTGTCTTCTCCCCTCTTCAGTTCTTAGCATAAAAGCAGCTTCTGGCTTTTGCCAATGTGCCTTGTATGTTCTCTTACTCCTCACAACTCTGCAGTTATTCCTTAAGGTAATGTCTCTTCAATACTGGCCATATGTTATTTTGAAAGTGAAAATGTTAGTCACTCAGTCGTGTCCAACTCTTTGCGATCATTTGGCTTGTAGCCCAACAGGCTCCTCTGTTCATGGAATTCTCAAGGCAAGGATACTGGAGTGGGTAGCCATTTCCTTCTCCAGGGGATCTTCCTGACTCAGGGATAGAGCCCAGTTCTCCTGTGTTGCAGGCAGATTCTTCACTATCTGAGCCACCAGGGAAGCTCATATGCTATCTTATAGGATGCTAAATCAGGAATAACTTATCCCTATGTCCATAGCTTACATTTGCTGTTGAAAAGTATTTTATACTCTGGAGTGGGTATATTTTCACATTCCATATTTTCATTCTCTCCAACTTCTCCTGCTCTGAAAATATTAATCTGGGATCTACTTTTTTTTTTTTTAATTGTTTTTGCCATACATTTTCATGATATCACCATGGGTTTACATATGCTTCCCCTCCGGGTCCCCCCTCCCTCCTCCCTCCCCCCCGGGAAATCTCGCTGCACCAGTCCCGAGCATCAATCCTGGGCTGGCGATTGATTAGACACATGACAATTAACATGCTTCAATGCCCTTCTCCCATATCATCCCACCCTTACCCTCATCCACAAAGTCCACAAGTCTATTCTATACATCTGAGTTCCTTTTGTTGTCTCCCATGTTGGGTTCTCATTACTGTCTTTCTAAATTCCATATATATGTGTTAATATACTGTATTGTTGTTTTTGCTTCTGGCTTACTTCACTCTGGATAATGGGCTCCAGTTTCGTCCATCTGAGTAGAATTGCTTCAAATGAATTTTTTTTTAATGCTGAGTAATATTCCATTGTGTATATATACCACAGCTTTCTTATCCATTCGTCAGTTGATGGGCATCTAGGTTGCTTCCATGTCCTGGCTATTGTAAACAATGCAGCGATGAACATTGGGGTGCACGTGGCTCTTTCAATTCTGGTTTCCTCGGTGTATATGCCCAGCAGTGGGATTGCCGGGTCATATGGCAGGTCTATTTGCAGCTTTTTAAGGAACCTCCACACTGTTTTCCATAGTGGCTGTACTAGTTTGCATTCCCACCAACAGTGTAAGAGGGTTCCCTTTTCTCCACATCCTCTCCAGCATTTATTGCTTGTAGACTTTTGGATGGCAGCCATTCTGACTGGTGTAAAGTGGTACCTCATTGTAGTTTTGATTTGCATTTCTCTGATGATGAGTGATGTTGAGCATCTTTTCATGTGTTTGTTAGCCATTTTTATATCTTCTTTGGAGAAATTAAAAGCTTTTGCACAACAAAGGAAACTATAAGCAAGGTGAAAAGACAGCCTTCAGAATGGGAGAAAATAATAGCCAATGAAGCAACAGACAAACAATTAATCTCAAAAATTTACAAACAACTCCTGCAGCTCCATTCTAGAAAAATAAACAACCCAATTAAAAAGTGGGATCTACTTTTAACCCAGTTTAACCTCCTATGCGTACTCTTGCCTGGAAAATCCCATGGAGAGAGGAGCCTGGTAGGCTTCAGTCCATGGGGTCGCGAAGAGTCGGACCCGACTGAATGACTTCACTTTCACTTTCATGCATTGGAGAAGGAAATGACAACCTACTCTAGTCTTCTTGCCTGGAGAGTCCCAGGGATCGCGGAGCCTGGTGGACTGCCATCTATGGGGTCTCACAGAGTTGGACACGACTGAAGTGACTTAGCAGCAGCAGCAGCAGCAACCTCCTATGCAGAGAAACCTAAGGGCCAAAATTTGAGACAGCATGTCATTTAAGGTTGAAAGAGGGCCAGACTCACAAGTTCCATATTAGAGATATGTCACATCCATTATGACACACTGAAATAGAAGTATCAATTACATAAGACAAAGCTAATAAGTAGGTATACAGCTCATGGAAGCTCCAGAATATGACAACGAAACCTTAGCAGTTTTTAAATCTTTGCTGAGATCTTTGCTGAGGTCTGTTTATAAACCCCACTGCCTCTATTTATTGCTTTCAGAGCTTACCTATGAAATATAAAGATTTCTATAAAGTAAGCAATCATTAAACATTAAATTTTTAGATAAGTTGCATATACTGTTTCCTTTTAATAAAGTTCATTTCTAATGGAAAGGCTGATCTCCTACTTCTACCTCCTACTTTAGCATCTGTAACTTGCTCCCACACTAATCTGTCTCCAGTGGTTCTTCCATCAGAAATCATTGTCAACCTACTCAGTTGCTAAATGGAGCCATGGATTTTTCTCTGTCCTCTTGGATTTTTATTAGCCCTGCTCTCTTTCACAAAATTATCTCCCATGAATTTGTTCACCTTCACTTTTTCCTTTTTACTGATATCTCCATACACATCACATTTTCTTGTTATTTTCTCTCCTTCCACTGTATAATTCTGTTTCCAAAGTCACATTTTCAAATACTATTTCAGCTAGAGTTATAACCTCATAGGAATGACTCATATATTTATCATTACTAACTTTAATCTTAACTTTGGGTTTGCATTTTTCTCTGACTTTTGGGTATCTATTTTTGATGCCATAAAAATCACTTCACCTACATTCTTAAGGCTAAATAATCTTGCTGCAACATCTCAAAACTGAAACACAAACGTCAACCCTTTCCTGACTACTGAAGTTTAGCACAGTATTGTCAAAAAATTACAGGCCATGGGCCAAATGCAGTCTCCCCCCTGTTTGTATACAGCATGTAAGCAAAGAATTTGTTATACTTCAAATAGCTGAAAAAAGTAAGGGGAGAATAATACTTCATGACATGTAAACCTGATGAAGTTAAAATTGTCTATAAACAGCATTTTATTAGAATATAGCCCTGCTTATTTGTTTACATGTTGTCTACACATCCTTCTCTCCTATGCTGACAGTAGTTGCAACAGACACAATATGTGTTTTTATCTGGCCCTATTTGAGAAAATGTCTGCAGACTCCTGCTTTAATCCAAGAAGCCTCAGTTTAAGCATAGATGGACAGAGCTACATATAAATCTTATATAGTCTCCTCACTAAATGAAATCTCAGAGAAAGTTTCTTAGGACTAACGAGCCTTAATTTTATCTGTAAATTAGAAATATCCACAGTCAAAAGCTTATTTCATCTCAAGCCCAAAACTGTTACTACAGACTTTTAATTTCTCAGTTTCTTCTTCCTAATAGGTCTGGTGAAGCAACAGCAGACAAAATACATGGTATCATCTCAGAAATACTTTGTAACACCTCTGTTGTTCCAGCCTGTTTGAGATTCAAGTGAAAGAATCTAAGCTTGAATCAGTTTAACCAAATAAACATATTAAACAATTGTATATTATTTTAGAGTTTGCTTTTTTCATTTTATCCACGTAGTATATATAGGCATAGATGGTATACAACATATTATCTATAAAAGTGTATTACACATATGGTGTTATAAAAATGCTCCTTTAAAGTGATATTGGAGAAACTGCCTTACCATCTTACATTACAAAAGAGAATCTCATTTTATTTAAATGCTTACGTCTAAAAGTTACAGCTCCATGATAACAGAAAATGTTGAAAAACCTCTAGGATCTCTGGTCTCATAATATATGAAACAATTTTATTCTAACTCTCTCAACATCATCAGGTCATTGTCACCAAAGAAACTACTTTTTGTCCCTCTAACAGATTTTAGGGCACAGTAATTTTGTTTTCAGTGAAGTGGTTTTAGAAGCAGCATTCTTTATGACAAGCCATAAAACTACTTACATATCCAAGATGAAGAACATATTTTAATTAATCCTCTATTGAAAAAAAGAATTACACTCCAAAGTATCTTTTGTTTTATAGTGCTAGTTTTTCTGTGTTCCTCCTCTTCTTGACTATCAGTGCTGAGCTGAACTCTGCAGGCCTGCAAGCCTTGTAGTTGCCCAGCCTTGGGAATGAAGAAAGAGCCTGGAGACAGCAAGAGATATCAACAGCTTATTGGACAGATGGTACTGTATATCTAAACCTGAGATTCTAGAGCAATAGCCCACTGTAGGCGGCAGACAGCAGACAGGGCATAGCAGCGATTTTTGCTACTCAAGGAGAAAGATCAGTTACCACTTTTAGGAGAATTGACTTTAGGTGACTCATCAGTTAACAGGGAAAAAAGCGGCGGGGGCAGGGGACAAGCAGGTAGGCATTACTAACTAAGCCCTATAGTTAAGAGTCATGTACGTGAAGCAGGCACTGGTTAATCAGGGGGTGAACAAGATAACAGCCAACTTCAATGGCCTGACCATACAATTTGTATGAACACACACATTCATGAATACCGATATCTGTCTAAACATGCTCATCTCTCTATATATCATACATATGTACACAGTATACATAAAAATGTGTGTAAAGCTTATGAAGAATTGATGCTTTCAAACTGTGGTGCTGGAGAAGACTCTTGAGAATCCCTTGGACAACAAGGAGGTCAAACCAGTCAATCCTAAAGGAAATCAATGCAGAATATTCATTGGTAGGACTGATGCTGAAGCTCCAATACTTTGGCCACTAGTATCCACTTGCTTCACCATTGTTCTCACAGGAGATGCTTTATAAATATTCATTAATCTTTAGTACTTTACAAAAATCTACTTACTCAAGAGAAGACTCTACACATGGACATCACCAGATGGTCATTACCAAAATCAGATTGATTATATCCTTTACAGCCAAAGATGGAGAAGCTCTATACACTCAGTAAAAACAAGACCGGGATCTGACTGTGGCTCAGATCATGAACTTATATTGCCAAATACAGACTTAAATTGAAGAAAGAAGGGAAAATCACTAGACCATTCAGGTATAACCTAAATCAAATCCCTTATTATTATACAGTGGAAGTGACAAATAGATTCAAGGGATTGGATCTGATAGACAGAGTGCCTGAAGAAGTATGGATGGAGGTTTGTGACACTGTACAGGAGGCAGTTATTAAGACCATCCCCAAGAAAAAGAAATGCAAAAAAGCAAAGTGGTTTTCTGAGGAGACCTTACAAATAGCTGTGAATAGAAGATAAGCTAAAGGCAAAGGAGAAAAGGAAAGATATACCCATTTGAAAGCACAATTCCAAAGAAGAGCAGGGAGAGATAAGAAAGCTTTCCTCAGCAATTAATGCAAAGAAATAGAGGAAAACAATAGAATGGGAAAGACTAGAGATCACTTCAAGAAAAATAGAGACACCAAGGGAATATTTCATGCAAAGATGAGCACAATAAAGGACAGAAATGGCATGGACCTAACAGAAGGAGCAGATATTAAGAAGAGGTGTAAGAATACACAGAAGAACTATACAAAAAAAGATCTTCATGATGCAGATAATCACAATGGTGTGATCAGTCATCTAGAGCCAGACATCCTGGAATGTGAAGTCAAGTGGCCATAGGAAGCATCACTATAAGCAAAGCTAGTGGGGTTTACATAATTCCAATTGAACTCTTTCAAAATCTAAAAGATGATGCTGTGAAAGTGCTGCACTCAATATGCCAGTAAATCTGGAAAACTCAGCAATGGCCGAAAGACTGGAAAATGTTAGTTTTCATCCCAATCCCAAAGAAAGGCAATGCCAAAGAATGCTCAAACTACTGCACAATTGCATTCATCTCACACACTAGCAAAGTAATGCTCAAAAGTCTGCAAGCCAGGCTTCATGAATATGTGAACCATGAAGTTCCAGATGTTCAAGCCGGTTTTAGAAAAGGCAGAGGAATCAGGGATCAAATTGCCAACATCCGCTGGATCATCAAAAAAGCGAGAGAGTTCTAGAAAAACATCTACTTTTGCTTTATTGACTATGCTAAAGCCTTTGACTGTGTGGATCACAATAAACTCTGGAAAATTCTTCAAGAGATGGGAATACCAGACTACCTGACCTGCCTCTTGAGAAATCTGTATAATGTCAGGAGGCAGCAGTTAGAATTGGATATAGAAAAACAAACTTGTTCCAAATTGGGAAAGGAGTACATCAAGGCTGTTTATTGTCACCCTGCTAATTTAACTTCCATGCAGAGTATGTCATGCAAAATGCCAGGCAGGATGAAGCACAAGCTGGAATCAAGATTGCCAGGAGAAATAATCAATAACCTCAGACACGCCAATGACACCAGCCTTGTGGCAGAAAGCTAAGAAGAACTAGAGTCTCTTGATGAAAGTGAAAGAGGAGAGTGAAAAAGATGGCTTAAAATTCAACATTCAGAAAACTAACATCATGGCAGCCGGTCCCATTACTTCATGGCAAATAGATGGGGAAACAGTGGAAACAGTGTTAGACTATTTTCTTGGGCTCCAAAATCACTGCACATGGTGACTGCAGCCATGAAATTAAGACACTTGCTCCTTGGAGGAAAAGCTGTGACCAATCCACACAGCGTATTAAAAACCAGAGACATTACTTTACCAACAAAGGTCTGTCTAGTCAAAGCTATGGTTTTTCCAGTAGTCATGTATGGATATGAGAGTTGGACTATAAAGTAACCTGAGCACGGAAGAATTGATGCTTTTGAACTGTGGTGTTGGAGAAGACTCTTGAGAGTCCCTTGGACCACAAGAAGATCCAACCAGTCCATCATAAGGGAAATCAGTCTTGAATATTCATTGGAAGGACTGATGCTGAAGTTGAAACTCCAGTACTTTGGCCACCTGATGCGAAGAACTGACTCATTTGAAAAGATCCTGATACTCAGAAAGATTGAAGGTGGGAGGAGGAGGGAATGATAGAGGATGAGATGGTTGGATGTCATTACCGACTCAATGGACATGAGTTTGAGTAAGCTCCGGGAGTTGGTGATGGACAGGGAAGCCTGACATGCTGCAGTCCATTGGGTCACAAAGAGTCAGACATGACTGAGTGACTGAACTGAACTGAGGGAAAATGTGAATAGTCATTGGAAGGACTGCTGCTGAACCTCCAATATTTTGGTCACCTGATGTGAAAAGCTGACTCACTGAAAAAGACCCTGATGCTAGGTAAGATAAAAGGCAATGGAGAACTGGGCAGCAGAAGATAAGACGGTTAGACAGCATCACCGACACAAAGGACGTGAATCTGAACAAATCTGGGAAGATGGTAGACACAGTGGAGCCTGGCAGGCCATTGTCCATGGGGTTGCAAAGGGTCGGACATGACTTCAGGATGGGATAACCACAGGGAAATTGGGAGTAAACGCCAAAACCAAATGAATGAATATATGTATATCTACCACATACAGTATATATGAGAATAGCAATGGGTTTATATTTGTAAGTACTATGGATCACAAACAAAAAGGGAGGTTTTAAGTACTTTCTAAAAGACCTACAGGTCATGAAAAAAACTTCTGCCATGTTATGGTAGAAATTAACATAAATATGGAGCTAACATAGTTCACATCAAGTACCTAAACTGACAGTTTAAGATTAGTGCTACATGTTCCCATATCATTTTATCAGTGTAAATTCTGACAAAGACTATGTGTTCATGCATACAGAATTATTCGCTGGATAATTTGATTAAAGTGATGAGATTGCAGGAAAAATATATTTAATTTTTAAATTTACTTAGATTGGATATTTATGTATAGGATACTTACATTTTCTTTTTATTACAGTGCCTACCTTTCTCCCTCTAGGAAATGACCAACCTGCCTCTCCTGCAAGGCAATTTCAAACTGTGCCCATTTTAATTAAATCTATTATTACTTCAACTTGCACTTATATAATTTCTCTTCTGTGTAATTTGAAATTATGTTTTATTCAATAATTATCAAAGGGATGATTTAGAGATGCTGGTTTTACTGAAATGTGTGTGGAGGAGTGTTTTATATAAAGAAGAACAATATTTTTATTTCAGACTCCCTTTGTTATATTAAGATTCAGGAGATGTTATTTAAATGGAATTGAAGGAACCTATTAAAATTGCTGGCAATTACATTCTGAGCATTTGAAGTTCTTGTGGTCTGATCTCACTGTATATTATTTGAATAGAAGGCATCAAGTGAAATAGGGGGAAATGCAAGATAAATAATTCAGAAACATAAAGGTAAAATACAAAGGTGATGTCTGTATCTTTTGCCTTCTCAAAACCTATCATGACCCTGATATATTACAAAAATCTTGAAGTATATGTTCAAAGTATTCAGTAGTTTACAAATAATTTAGTGAATGAGATTTAAAACAATGTTCCCCTCCAAAGTACCCTTGCTAACATCATAATGGGAAATTTCAGTGCTGATAAATATAGACCTTTTAGTAATAAAGTTTTATTCCAATTAGATAGCTTTGAATTATGTGCATTTTCTTGATGAATGTAACCAATACTTCTCTGGGCATTGTGAAGTGAGAAGTGGGGATGGGTAATAGTATTAAAATCTCTTTATGTTTTATTAAGTTATATTATATACATTTATCAACAATCTTCTGTGGGGGTCTGAGCAGATATTATTAGTCTTCTGACTCCCAGTTAAAATTTCTTGCATACATTAGGCTGCCATTCTTTTTAAAAAAAAAATCTGAAAACTATTGGGATTATCCATAGTTTGTAAAAACAGGTCTATCTGAGTTTCTAGTTTGTGATTAAATACATTTCAAAGGGAAAACAGAATAAATTTTGTCATTCAGCAGCCAAATCTACTTATTGAAAATTATGGAATAGAATGCTCAGGAGAACATTTCTGATATTAATATAGGTGCTGATTATACAAGGTTTATCTGAGAAGGAAAATAACTATTGTCATATTTTTAAAATGTTGGGTGGGAAGATCAGTTACCTTATAGGCGTCCCCACAAAAAATCTTCCTGGATAAAAAATATGAAAGGAAAGAGAAGAGATATCATAGTATCGGGTCCTTTAAAGTTAACACGTAAGAGATTCTTCAGAAATCAAACTAAAATTTTCTAAGAGAATGTGGCAAGAATGCTACTTTTTTTGGAGCATTTAAAGAGGTCAGAGAGGCAGGATAATATTGATAGAGATAAGGAGGGTTAAGGGACTTGTGTTTTTGGGGACATTTTACAGAGCATGTGCTTTGGAGTTAGGTTGACCTATGTTTAAATCCTCCACACATCACTTTTCAGAGATGTGACTAGCAATCTTAAAATAAGGTCAATCCAAACATAAAATTCCAAGTAACTAGCCAGAGTAATATGAAGTATGCAAAGGAAATATTTGAAAACAAGTTCATGGCTCTAGAAATCGCCCCTCCCTCCCCACCCCCGGACATAAAAACATTGGGAGGAAGGCTGAAAGAGGACTGTGAGGTGTGATCCTTGGGGAGAGCTACCCCTGTGCTGTGAATCTCCCCCATCCCAGAGCAGAGGGGCGGGGGTGCCTGTGGCTAACCTCAGTTCTACTGACCAGGGCTTCTATGGGATCCCTTGGAGAGCCTGGTAGGTGTTTTCTATAACTGCAGGGGAGCAACTATCTTGCTGTTCACTGAACCCAGGGTAGGCAAGGTATGAGCTAACAGGCTGGAAGAAAACTCAAGGAGCTGTAGGAGCCGCAGGTACCTTTGTTCTCTCCTGCCTGGCACAGCAGCCATAGCAGCAGACAGAACACAACCTTCCTGCCCCTGCCCTCCCCCCACCGCCCCCCGCCCCCTCCCCCCAAGGGCTTTCCAGGTGGAACGTATACATGTTTAGAGAACAAACGTAGCCCATGGCCAAGTGAGTACCTTGTGATACACACGCACAGTGCATTAAGTGATTTCAAAAGTTGGATAATCATTATTCACAAAATGTGGGGTGAGAGAGCCTGACTATGGATATCTTGCCTAATTTGCTCTTTCCCTGTATGCAGGTCAGGAAGCAACATTTAGAACTGGACATGGAACTATAGACTGGTTCCAACTAGGAAAAGGAGTACATTAAGGCTGTATATTGTCACCCTGCTTATTTAACTTATATGCAGAGTACATCGTGGGAAACACTGGACTGTATGAAGCACAAGCTGGAATCAAGATTGCCGGCAGAAATATCAATAACCTCAGACACGCAGATGACACCACCCTTATGGCAGAAAGTGAAGAAGACCTAAGCAGCCTCGTGATGAAAGTGAAAGAGGAGAGTGAAAAACACGGCTTAAAGCTCAACATTCAGAAAACTAAGATCATGGCATCTGGTCCCATCATTTCATGGCAAACAGATGGGGAAACAGTGGAAACAGTGGCTGATTTTATTTTGGGGGGCTCCAAAATCACTGCAGATAGTGACTGCAGCCGTGAAATTAAAAGATGCTTACTCCCTGGAAGGAAAGTTATGACTAACCTAGACAGCATATTAAAAAGCAGAGATATCACTTTGTTAACAAAGGTCTGTCTAATCAAGGTTATGGTTTTTCCAGTAGTCATGTATGGATATGAGAGTTGAACTATTAAAAAAGCTGAGCACTGAAGAATTGATGCTTTTGAACTGTGGTGTTGGAGAAAACTCTTGAGAGCCCCTTGGACTGCAAGGAGATCCAACCAGTCCAACCTAAAGGAGATCAGTCCTGGGTGTTCATTGGAAGGACTGATGTTGAAGCTCAAACTCCAATATTTTGGCCACCTGATGCGAAGAGCTGAGTCTCATTTGAAAAGACCATGATGTTTGTAAAGATTGAAGGCAGGAGGTGAAGGGGATGACAGAGGATGAGATGGCTGGATGGCATCACTGACTCGATGGACATGGGTTTGGGTGGACTCCAGGAGTTGGTGATGGATAGGGAGGCCTGGCGTGCTGTGGTTCACTGGGTCGCAAAGAGCGACTGAATTGAACTGAACATACTCCATCTGGTACCTCTGTCAGGAACCAGGAGTCTCGATTCTCTCAGATTTTTAGAGCCTTCCGCGCATATTACACAACCGGCTTCCGGTTGCTCTTCACAACGGTGCAGGAAGCCTGCAGAGCAGGGCTGGAAGCAGTGAGCAGAAGCAGCGTCGCGGAGGGGACCTGGAGAGCGTGGCAGTCAGGCGGGTCGCGGTACCCGGAGAGTGCGAACATGCGCCCTGGAGCAGGCAGCTCGGCAACCACGCGGCACACGCTGCACGCAGCCCCTCTTCCTTAATCTGATCCGCATGGTGAGGGCCTCATCCAGCACCAGGTCAGCCTGCACCTGTGGCCTCTCGTGGAGCCTCACCCCTCACCTGCAGGGATGAAAAGAAAAACTCTTTGCAGAACCATATGGTATTGCCTGGCCCTTCTGAGTCACAGACTTCTGGTCTCGAGCGAAATGGAGATCAATATTTATCTTAAGCTGATGCACCGTGTAGGAGACCTCCCCTTGATCTTCCACATCAACAGGTACACTCTGGTGCGTGGTGTGGTTTCCTCCTGGTGCTCGTACCGCGTGCTTGTGCGGCGGTTTGCCCACCGCACAGCCCTGGAGCTGAGCAGCTTTTGCCTGCACGGCGTGCACCTGAAGCTCATGAATACCGCTTTCCAGAACCTGTTCGCTCATGATCGTGCACGAGGCAAACCTGAACACCATCAAGCGCTGCCTGCTCACCAGTTACAGCCCCTCCTCCCAGGACCCGGACTTCCGGATTATAGCATCCAAGCAGTTGTGGGAGCGAGTCGTGGACTGACGAAGCATCTCTAGCAGGCGTTGCCCCGACAGGCGCTCACGGTAGGACACGGGTGAGAGCTGGCCCTGGGCTCAGGCCTTGAGGCAGCGCTGGTTTGTGAGCACAGTTCCTCAGGCTTCTCGGGGAGTCGCCCGGCGCTGCTGTGAGTGGGCCTGCGATAACCTCCACCTCACCCAGGCGAGTGCCAGGGAGGGGACCGTGCTGTCCTGCGGTTTCACGCCCCAGACTGTGGCGGAGTTCCAGGCCGGCTTGTGGCCAAGAAGGAGAAGCGGCAGCTCAAGGCCCAGAGAGAGGAACAGCAGGCCCAGAACTCCCAGAACAAGTAGAAACAGTGCGAGGCCCACTAGAAGAAGGGCCTGGGGTATAAAGAAAGCCAGGGAAGACTGAGATGCCCCCCGGGGGAACCCTGGAAGCAGAGGCAGCCAGCCAGCAGGAGAGGGGAGAAGTCTGGTGTTGCCGTCAGGTGCTCAGCAAGGAACCTGACGCCTGCTCCCGAAGGTGGTCCAGTGTAGCAGCCCGCCAGGCCCGGCCACAGGGCTGCAAAGGACAGGAAAGAGGGAAGCCAAGCCAGGCTGGGGCCTGCATGGTGACTGAAGGCTTCCGAAGCTTGCTGCTAAGACTGCTGCTATAACCGAGCCCTGTGACACTTTGGTGAGGTTTGTTAGTTTGTTTTCAAATTTTGGTGTCTTTTTATCTCAGTTTGGTGATGATGTCCTTGCTAGCGGGAGGTAAAACGACAGATATATAAGCAAAGTTAACTTATTTAGCTTTTCCAGGAACTCTAACCCCACCAAAGTTTGATTTAAAAAGATTTAAGCAAAACTTTATGATAACATCAATTTAGGCAGGGTTCAGTTGGCTTTTGTCTCCCACCTGCCTCTTTAAGCAAGATTCTTAAGGATGCTTGGAGGACAGTGGGAAGAGAGAGGTGGAAAGGATGGCTAGGCCAGGTTAAAACGCAAAAGAACCCAGTTAGGGGAACGCAGAGGTTCATTCTGGGTGCTAAGGGCCCTCCATTTTCCCAGTAAATTCTCCTGGGACCAATAAAAAAAGACAATTCTCTAGAAGATTCTAGCTAACCATGGATCCTAGGATTATCACTTGTGTATTTAAGTTATAAACCTTCAGTAGAAGTCTCCACAAGTCAATTGGATCTGAGAAGGTCCTAAACCCTGTAGCCAAAACAAGGAACCCTGTCAACCAGCAGCTTGAGTTTTGTTCCCACAGCATTTTATGAGATTGGAGTTTTAGATCATACATGATGTTTTATGGGTGGGTTTTTAGTGTTGTTACAAAGTAAATATGACATATAATAGAAAGGTCAGGTTACAAACAGTTAGGCTGTGTAATAGGGCAGTTTATAGGGAAGGAGATAAATAGCTGTGGGAAGGCTAGGTCTATAAAACATTTCCAGGAGGCCATGATTAATTGCTTGGAGGAATAAATTCCAGTTCTCTTAAGAGAGTACTATTACCTGTAGAAGTCTAAAAATATCCATGAGGCTCCCTAAGGGAGATAAGTTTAATGGTGAAACAGAAAGATCGTAGTAAGTCAGTAATGAATTTTCAGAGAAAAGTATTAATTTTGTTTTCTATTAATTTTCATATAAGTACTTGTATGATTTATAGACATGTTAATAGAAATGAAAAGTGCATCTTGTTTTGTTTTAATTTTTTAATAATCATTAAGATGTGTGAGAACTTTTTTGTAGTTCCTAAGAGATATGAGGACTTTGTTGCAGTCAATTATGATTAGAAACTTGATTGCAAAGTTATATGTTTTAGCTGAAGTTGAATCAAGTCACTTAAAATCTTGTTCAATTATAGTGTTTAAGTATGTTGAGAAGTTACTATTTATCATTCATTTATTAGGCAAGTATTTACTGAGAGCATACTATATGCCTGGTACTGTTGCAGGTCCTAAAATCATAGCAGTACAATAAATATTCAAAGGGTCTCCCTTTATGATGCTTAGATTCTTGAAGGGACAAAAACTGTAATCAGCTAAAAATTAATATGTACTCTTCAGTAGTAATAATAAAGTTAAAGGGACACAGAGTGAAGGAGGTTGCTATGTTAGAGGACTCAGGAAAGGCATCCTTGAGGGGGTGTCACCTATCTTGAGTGAGGTGAGGGAGTAAGGTATTTGGCTAACTTTGGGAAGAATATTTCAAAAAGGAGAACAGGAGGGCCAAATACTATAAGTTGCAAAATAATTCCTTGAAATTGAGAAGTTTTAAGGTCAGGTTGGTCAGTGATCAAGGAGAATATTGGTAGGAATGAGGCCAGAGAGATAGATGGGAGCCACATAATATAGGGATTTGTAAGGGTCCGCTGAGGGATTTCAGAGCAGGAGAGGGACATAATCCGATTTACACTTTGGAAGTATCTTCTGCTATGTAAGCAATAGTTAATAGGAGGAAAAAGGCAGAAGTGGAGAGACCAGAAGCTATTTTAGTCGTAGAAGAGAGAATGGTGTTCCCGTGGACTAGGGGAATTGCCTGGGAAGAGGTGAAAAGTGATCATATTTCAGATATATTTGAAATGTCAAAAACTTATGATAAGTTCTTATATGTAATATCTAATTTAATCCTCAAAGTAACTCTGTAAGGAAAGCAGATTTTAGCATCACCTCCATTTCTAGAGGAGGAATCTGTGGATGAAATGTGTCAAGTAACTTTCTCAGTGTGCTTGCACTGGTAAATGGAAGGATTAAAAATGATTAAACCTGCCTTTGGCTATCTCCATTAAGTTTCTGACCAAATACTGCATTGCTTTTTATTTTTTTTTAACCTTATCCATTAAGTATACCGTGACAGCAGGACTGCAATAGAAAAATAGCCTCAAATGTCAGGCGTAGTTGCAATGAATTTGAACTTGTTCATTGGTTACTTTGTTGCTGTCAAAAATGGATTTCTCCCTCTCCCCACCTTTAATCCCAGAACAGGAAAAGGAAAGATTCTAGGAATGCCACGTACTTCCTGTCCACAGTAATCTACCATGAGAACGAGGACAAATTATGTTTTATTCTCTTTTAGAATGAATAATTTATTTTATCAGTGAATTATTCCAATTAATGATCAGTTTGTAAGGTAAATGCATCAGATTTAACAATGGTTTCTGCCAACAAACTTAAGAAATTTATAATGTTAACAAATTTACAGTAGTACAGACTTCACCATAATGCAGACTTAGAACATTCCATTATTTCTCAGAGTTAATTCCCGCAGTCAGCTCTAGGAAACCACTGATTTTCTTTCATGCCCTATAAATATACATTTTAGAAAATATTCATATAATTAAAAAAATACATTGTAGGTTGTTTTTTCCCCAACATTTAGGCTCCTGTCTCTAAGCCTACTGGTTTTGAGGTTATCCAACTTGTAGTGTGAATAGATAGTTCATTGGTTTTTGTGGCTGAATAATAGTCCATTGTACAGGTGTACCACATTTTGTTCATTCATTCATCAGTTGATGGACAATTAAATTGTTTCCAGTTGAGGCAATTAGGAATAATGATGTGTGAACACTTGCACATGTGTTTTTATGGTGGCCTGTTTCTTCATTTTTCTTGGATAGATTCCTGCAAGTGAAATTGCTGAGTTTTATGCTAAATAACTTTAATTTTTTTAAGAAACATTTTCCAAAGTGTCTGTACCACTTTTATTTTCCCACTGGCAATACATATCAAGGCTTCCCTGATAGCTCAGTTGGTAAAGAGTCTGCCTGGAATGCAGGAGACCCTGGTTCTATTCCTGGGTTGGGAAGATCCCCTGGAGAAGGGAAAGGCTACCCACTCCAGTATTCTGGGCTGGAGAATTCCGTGGACTGTATAGTCCATGGGGTCGCAAAAAGTTGGACACGACTGAGAAGCTTTCACTTTGAGCAGTGTATGAGAGTTCTAATTTTCTGTATCCTCTCCAACAATACGGTCTGATTTTTATGATTAGAGCCATTCTAATGGATGTGTAATTGTATCTGTTTCTGAATTTAGCATTTTCCTAATGATTAAGAATATAAGTGTATTTCAAGTGTTTTTAGCCATGTCTGTTCAAATCATTTGCTGACTTTTGAGTTGTCTTTTTATTGAATTGTAAGGGTTATTTATGTATTCTGCATACAAGTCTTTTTTAGATGTATGATTTTCATAATGATATATTTAGAAACATAGATAATTTTGATATAGTTCAATTTATCAATTAATTCTTTTTTGGATCATGTTTGAATTCTAAGACTATTTTTTCAAGCTCAAGATTACAATGATTTTTCTATTTTCTAGAAGTTTTATACTTTAATTCTTATATTTAGCTCTTTGAGATTACTTAATCGATTAACATGGTTATTTTCCCATTTATTTAGAACTCCTTAAATTTCTTTCAGCAATACTTTCTGGTTTTAAGTACGTTATGCCCTTCTTTGAATATTAAATGCATTCCTGGATAGGTTTTTCTTTAATATTATTGTAAATTAAATCATTTTCTTAATTTTGTTTTTTATTGTTCACTGATGGTTTGTCTTGCATCTTGTCTTGTATTCTTAATTAGATCTAACAGTAGTTTAGTGACTTCCATAGGATTTTCTATATAGAAAATCATATCATCTGCAAGTAAGATGATTTTTATCTGTTTTCCTGATACATAGCCATGGTAAGGCTATCCAGTACATTGGTGAACAGATATGACAAGAATGCACATTCTTGGGTCATTTTTCATCTTTGCAGGAAAACATTCATTTTCACCACTAAGGGCTATGTTATGTGGAGATATTTCTTATGATGGTAGCCTTTGTGATGAGATTAATGCCTCTGTAAGAAGAGACATGACAAAGCTTATTTCTCTCTCTAACATGTCAGGATACAATGAGAAGAATGCCATCTGCAAACAAGGAAAAGGACTCTCACCAGGAACCAAATCACCCAGCACCTTAATTTTGGACTTTTCAGCCTACAGAACCATGAGTGATAAATTTCTGTTGTTTAAGCCACCTAGTCTATGATATCTTGTTAGAGCAACTTGAACCAAGACAAGTGCGGCATATAATTTTGTGGTGTATATAAATATATCTAATTTTTGTACTGTGTGTATATATGTATATATAATTTTTCATTCTTGTTTTTGGTAATTTACCTTTCTTGAATTTTTCAAGCAAAAAATTATGAGTTTCATTGATTTTTCTTAATAGTATATATGCCTTTATTTCACTGATGCCTCTGCTAATGCCTTTTATTTACTTGCTTCTTGGTTGTTTTTGGTTTAGTTTGCTTATGGATATCTAGTTTGTTGAGGATATATGGTTTGTTAGAGGATATCTAGTTTGTTGGTTATGGATATCCAGTTTGTCAGGTTATTATTTTGAGGTATCTTTTTCTGATATAGGTCAGATGGCTATAAGTCTTCCTCTGAGCACTGTTTTAGGTGCATCACATAAATCATATGTTGTATTATCATTTTCAGTCATTTCAGAATATTTTCTATTTTGCCTGTTATTTCTTTGGTTAATGAGTTGTTTAGAATAATGTATTTAAAATTAATATTTGATGATTTTTCACATTTCTTTTTGCTGTTGATTTGTAATGTATTCCATTGTGGTCAGATGGAACTGACCACATACGGTGTATGAGTTCATTACTTTTCAATGGGTTTTGACTTGTTTTATTGCCTTGCGTGTGATCTGTTTTGGAGAATGAAGCATGAAAGGAATGTGGGTTTTGCTGTTGTTGGGTAGAATTTACTATACTTCTGTTGATAGTCTTGTTCTTCTCTATATATGGTTCATGATTGTCTTGATTAGTTCTACCATTTATTGAGAGTAAAATATCAAGGCTTGTTACTATTGTTGAGTTACTCATTTCTGTGTTCAGTTTTGTTCATTTTTTGTTTCATATATTTTGTGCCTCTTTTATATATATGTTTACAATTATTATATCTTCCTCATGCATTGACTCTTTATCATTTTGAAATTCATTGTTTTTCTCTTATAATACTTTTTGCCTTAAAAATTTATTGTTTTACATTAATATAGCATTCCAGCTGTTGTGTTTACTATTTGCATGATAAATCTTTTCACATCATTTTACTTTCGATCTATTTTTGTCTCTTAGTCTAAGGTGGCTATATATAACAGCTTGTTGTTGATTTTGCTTTTTCATTCATGTACAGTATGATAGTCTTTGCCTGTTGATTGTGGGTATTTATACCATTTGCATTCAAAATAATAATTGGTTTGGTTGGATTTATTATTGTCATTTGTAATTTGTTTTCTAGGTGTCCAGTCACTTATTGCATCTCACTTACGATTTGTCTCCATGACTGTATTTGTTTTTGTGATGGATTAGTATTTCTTAAAGTACCATTTCCACTCCTCTTTTGATTTTTAAATTCATTTTTTCCATTGTTTTCTAAATGGTTGTTTCAAGAATTATAACATGCTTATTAATTTGTCAGACTTGGGCTCTGGCAGTGAAAGTGCTAACCACTGGACCACCAGGGAATTCCCATGACCTCCCTTGTGTCTGATGAGAAAAAACAGTACTGTTCCACTGTATGGAATGAATGATTTTCTCTTGCTGATATCAAGATTTTGGTTTTGTTTTTCAGCAGTCTGAATGCTGTGTATCTAAATAAGAATCTCTTTGTATTTATTATACTTAGATTTGTTGAGTTGCTTGGCTGTATAGATTTTTGTTTTCATCAATTTGGAAGTCTTTAGTCATTTTATCAAACATTTTGTCTGCTCCCTTTTTTAATTCCTGTTATAGTGATCAGTCTAAATTAGGAATGTGCTTATCTTCTAACCACATAATATCAAGCTAATAGATATTTGTTGATCTCCTCCATTCACCTCTGTCTGAAAAGTCATATACACTGCTGTGTTGCTGGGCATGGATGACACATGTCACTCCAAATAAAGTAAACCCATTTTGCCCACTGTAGATAATCTTATAGTTCCTGTGGTTTGACCTAGCCCGGCAGAACTGCCACACTGAACTGGGGTGAGAGTGGGGACATGGTGGGTGGCCAGGCTGGAATGCATAGATCTCTACTTTTCTTATTCAATGTCCAGCAGTTTTGAAATCAGAAATACTTTTCAGGTTGTATTGTTCCTTCTGATGATTTTCAAAGCACTGAAATTGTTTTCTTGGTTTTTGTTTTGCTGTGTTTTTGGTCTATTTGTTTGATTTTGTAGTTGATTTATGAGGAGAGGATTTGCCATTCTTTTCTATTAGCCATAGCTGTAATCCTTGCCAGTCTTAAAACAACATAACAACAACTTTGTTTTGACTGATGAATGAATTGGGTTAGGGTTTGGGCCTGTAGATCAAAGCAGTTTCCCTCCAGACTGCATGACACACTGATTTCTGATGTGGAGGGGCTATTAGCTAGGACACTTTGAGATGAAAAGTTGATTTCCCCTTCAATTGTTTGTTCAAATACAATGCAACATTTGTTCAAAATATCAGAAAGCGAGAGCTTGCACTACAGACTATGGAGGCATAGATTCTGAGAAAATTTGCCATTAAGGAGATTTTAAAATTTATCTTTAAAGTACATTAGCTCAAAAAGTTATTGACTTTTTTATTTTGTTTTATTTTTTTTTTTTCCATCTCTTGCAAAAAAGGAGGCTCATGCCAGGCCAAATTGTACCTTCAGCTGTTCAGACCTTCACTGTGTTTTCCTGTCTCCCCATCAGGGGATATCATTAGCTAAAGCAACTCAATTATTATAGTCTTTACTCAAACTCCGTGAGAACTCAGAAGTGGGATAAATTGGGAAATTTGATGAAGGAACAATAGCTTAGAGATAATCATCTTGCTTCTGCAAAATGCCTCTTTATTTTAACTGGGCAGGATAAAAACCAACATACATTTTAAATGGCCTCACCTGTGTCACTAATTGCATTGAAAGTTGTTTAAATGAAACATTGGCTACAATTGTGGTTGACTCATGTGTTTCACTAAACTTGGCAAAGCTTCCTCTTTCATCTAGAATATTATGATTATGAAGCAGTAACAAAAAAAAAGCCAAGTCATTGCTTTCTTTCTGAAAATTTATGAGAACTAAAGAAAGAATATTTACCAGTCGTTGTATCCTTAAAGTATGTTTTATTTTTATTTAAATAGAAAAAGTAGTTTTTATAGCTTTCTATGACAGAAACTTATGCTTTTACCTTAATATCAAATTTTTATCAATCTCCTTTTAATGACTGTATTACTTTAGTTTTACCTGAGCTTATACCTGCTCATTTATAGGCTGAATTTTCATAATTACATGACATATAGCAATGGTCATGAAACTCAGTCTCAGGTTAATTGACAGGCCAACTGTCACAAAGTAATTTCTTGTGGAACTGGAACATGAAACCATATATTCAACCTCTAATAAAAGCTTTTGGGGCTAAAATAATCTAAACTTAAAGTATAGATTAACTCAAATTAGCTACAATTTTCTTATACTATGGATTTCATTCTTCCTAATAGCCAACAATTATATTATTCATGTTAATATTTTCCTTTTAGATGTTTAGGAACAAAATGAAAACTATTCTCAGTGAAAAGAGTTTATTCATATTCATCATAAACCTAATCATGTTTAGGTGATGTCATAATAATGAAATACAAATAGCCGAGGAAGACTAACTATTCAAATGGTCATAGAATTTCCATCAATCACAAAATAAAATACCAGACAATGAAGATGCAGCTACAGTTTAACAGGCCATTCTAAATGCAGTGGAATCAACAGACCATAAGTTCAGTTTTATCCACAAAAGAAGAAAATGGCAACCTACTCTAGGATTCTTGCCTGGGAAATTCTATGGACAGAGGAGCCTGGCAGGCTACGGTGCATGGGGCCACAAGAATCAGACAAGACTGAGCAACTAAACCACCACACAGTCTTCCGGTCAACCTCTGCAGCAGAGAAGATGTTGACTTTAGGCTATATGTGGCCCATTTAGAATGATCCAATGTCAAGGATCAATATGGAAGCAGACATTTTTATTTGAAAATAATTTAGCCATTTTATTGTTTTTGTTATTGTGAGCTTAGGTTTTCAGCCCCTTCCTCTACATCCACATACTTTAGAATGAAGGAGCTGTTGGTGGATGAAAAATAGGAATAGAAGTTAGAAGATAAGGAATTGGAGTTGTTGACTAACTTAGTCATGTTCAGTGAAGTAGCTGAGACAAGTCTTTTTACTAAAACTGGTAGAATTTCTTTACCTGAAAAATGATAATAATTTAATCAGTTGTACATCTCTATTTCCAATTTTATCCTGTTTTAAATTGGAAGACATATGACAATAAATAGCATCTTATAAGTGACAGAATGTTTTACTTTTTAATTGTACTTAAGATGATGGTGCATCTTCAGGTTGATGGTGTCATTGATACCTTGGATGTTGTAGAGAAAATCTAGGAAAATAGTTAAAAGTGGGATGCCGTTTTAAGACATCACAAAAGTTAGATATTGAAATAACTTCAGCTTAAAAAAAAAAAACCTATACAAGTGCTTAAAAGCAAAGTGACCATAACATTTGTATAATTATGTCAGAATTATATTCTTGAAATAAAAGTTGATTCTATATTTAAAAAGGATGTTTTGGTGAGTAGTATGGAAATAAAACTGAAAATCAAAATCAAGATACATTTTGGGGATGCTGATCTTCCAGGACAAAAAAGAAAGTAAATGTCTAGGCAGAAAAAGCAAGCTACCAATGAAGAGGGAAATTTAAAGGAATTTTTTTTCACCACAGTATGTATCAGAAAACTGTGTTGCAATGTACATTATCTTTTGAATGAAACAAAGTATCACAAATTACAAATCCAGACAGATTGTCCTTATTAATCAAAGGACATTAAATAAAGGGATTAAAGCACCCATCCAGTTTTTCTTAGAGAATAAAAAATAACTCATAATGAAATGTAGTCCACTGAGAGATGATGTCATGAGAAAGAATTTAGCCTATTATATAGAATGAAGTAAGTCAGAAAGAGAAAGATAAATATTGTTTCTAACCCATATATATGGAATCTAGAAAAATGGTACTGAAGAATTTATTTACAGGGCAGCAATGGAGAAACAGACATAGAGAACAGACTTACAGACATGGGGAGAGGGGAGGAGAGGGTGAGATGTATGGAAAGAGTAACATGGAAACTTGCATTACCACATGTAAAATAGATCGCCAACAGGAATTTTCTGTTTGGCTCAGGAAACTCAAACAGGGGCTCCGTATCAACCTAGAGGGGTGGGATGGGGAGGGAGGAGGGAGGGAGGTTCTAAAAGGAGGGGCTATGTGTATACCTATGGCTCATTCAGGCTGAGGTTTGACAGAGAACAAAATTCTGTAAAGCAGTTATCCTTCAATTAAAAAATAAATTAATTAGAAAAAGAATTTAGGAATGAATATATGTAAAAGGGATTGGTAGTGAGTATACAGTCAACTTTAAATAAATTTAAAATAATGATTTTAGAAGATAATATATAATAAACTAATAGTTTAAACCCCAGTGTAATTAAGAAGATTAGAAAGGGAATAAAGTTCTTTCTCATCTTTCATAGCAAGTCAATTGACACAACTTAAGCTTGACTAAACTTGTAAAATGTAGTTTAAAATGAATTATTTCAACCTCAGTATTTCTCGTGGTTTTCAGTTAAATTTTGTATTCATTTATTTTAGCAATACCTTTACTGTTAAATACTTTTTTAAATTTAGCAACTGTTTTAATCTATCTAAAAGCCAACACTTTTGCTAAATGTGTTCATTTTAATTGAATAATCTAAATATTTTTATTTAAAATATGAATCCATGTTCAGTAATGCCTTTATAAATAATGATCTTCTGATTCATCCTATCTATATTGATAGAAAGACCAATGAGATCACAACATATATATCTGAGTATCCTGAATGAAATGCGCTGATGTTGACACTTGCTACTTCTCTGTGGTGGAATTGGGTGATTTTATATCTTTTCACTTATTCCTTTATTATTAAAAACAGACCAAGAACATATCTATTTATAAATCTAAGAATGACAATAAAATTAATGCTTGTATAGACACGTATCTAACTAAATCCTGCTTATCACCCAGTCACTCCACCACACGTTTTGCAATCTGCTTCTGTTTTGTGTGGCAGTACTCTCTCAGACTCTACTGGTTGTAGCTACATCTGCAGGTGTTCCTTTATCAGTCTTGTGTAGTTCACACCGAAATGTTGACAACTGTTTTACATTGTGTTCTTTAGTTAACTACCCCTAAAGAACAGTGGAACAGTTGAAAATGCCTTTTAAAAAATTCCAAAATTAGCTTAGCTGGAAGGTCAGTTTTGCGTAGTGGTTTAGATCATGTCCATTGAGGTCATGTAACCATTAGTCAGGGCCTTGCCAGTTACAAAGTATGTGACCTTGAGCAAGCGACCCAACATCTCTCAGACACTTTTTTCATTTCTAAAATATTGATTTAAAGTATTGAGCTCATCTTGAAGATTACATTATGAAACATTTGCAAAGCCCTTAGCATAAAGACACGCATGTAGAGCTTAGTCAGCAAAAGCCATTCAAATAATCAATGGCCATCGTCCTAAGTTCTGGACAGGAGATGCATCGGATGCTGTGGGAGCATGCAGCAGAAGGTCCAAACCTAATCTGGGGGGTTGGTGATATTTCCAGTACTCTATGAGTCATCCATCTACACCAACATTTCTATAAGAGTCCAGGGATGGTGAGGAAAAATAATTTCAACGATTAGAAATCAGTTTTCTGTTTTTGCAAAAAAATTTCAGGCAATGTCATATAAATCTGTAGGAATCACTTGCCTGATTGTAGCCCATTGGGTAGTGAAAGGGCAAGGAATCCTACCCATAGCATAACTTATGATAGCTTTAAGCTTTAAAGTGTTTTTCTCTTTTCTTTGAAAAAATTCTAACAGGAAGCAAAGGAATTAGAAAGAAGACTAAAATATAGCCTGAAAGTTGCAATTCAGTACACAAAGGAAAAGGATTACCAAAAAATAAAAACAACTCAAAACCCCAAACTTCAACCAAACACTACACACACAACTTAAGATACTGGCATTTTCAAATATAAACCTTCATGGCTTCTTGGGCATCACTGGGTTTGACCATTCTGACGCAGGCACCTGCGCTTGATGTACTTCCAGCTCGTTACCTTATATGTTACAGACACTCTCCCACCAAATTACACACTAGGGAACACTGACAGTTGTATTGATAACACTGAATGGATCCTGCTCAGCCCAGCACTAAAATGCCTGCTTGTCCCTCTCACTGGAAGAAAAATATCTCCACTTTGCATATTCCACAGAAAGTGAGACTAGTATTTAAAAGGTTAGCCTTTCTAGCAGATGGTCTGGGAATGTCTTAAAACGGACGTGACAAACACCGGACTCAAGCTTTAGGATGACTGTCTCAAGCACCATGCTTTAGAAAATCTGAACTGACTGTTTCAAAGTCACAAACATTGAGGAAGTGAAGCAGTTGGGGAAAGGCAGTGAAATGAACAAAAGATGTGCTTGAACAATTTGAAAAATCTACAAGTACCCCCCCTCCACCAAAGCACCCATAAATGTACAGGGCAAACAAAATGACTCCAGAACCTTCTCAAATGTGCCCCCAGAGCCACATTTGGTTTACTTTTGTCTTCAATCTTTGTTTAATCGTAGCTTGCACATAACTTCCTGAGTAGACATATGTTAGGGGAAATGAGCAGCCGGCCTGGCCGTTGCTCAGAGTGTCCTTCCATGAGGAATGAAGGCAGTAACTGCACCTGAAATTATGCCCAGTTTTTGCAGTCCACAGCCCATCCCCGCACTTCCAGGCTGGTAGGTAAAACAGTTGAGCATATGTATTTGAAGGTTTTCGAAACTAGGTGGAAGAGTCTCGTAAGTATGTGCAAAGAGCAAAAACATCATCAAGAGTGAGTTTATATCCATCCTCTACCCGCCCCATGAGACAATCGCTATAATTGCTTTTCTTGCAAAACGTTTTCTAAGTGCCAAGTTATGCAGGGAATGAAGCGTTACCTAGCAATATGGCCAACTTTCAATTATCTATGGCAATGGGAGACAGGGATAGTAGAGATAATTAAAATTCACAGAGTGTCTTCAAACGTCAGTTTAATCACTCGCACCCTGCCCCTCTCGTACCAAGCAAGCTGGAAGTGCTACCTGAAGATGACATGTTCTGATTCAAGTTTCATCTCTTTCCATGCTCCTTGTCCTCCAAACAGGGAGAACAACAGAAAGCCTTATTTCATTGTTCTGTCTTCAGGGCCTAATAAAAAATTTCGATCATAGTAGATGTTCAAAAAATATTGAATTGTTAGAACAGAATGAAATGGAGGGAAAGGGTCTTTGTTATTCCTGAACTTGGAACTGGGTATGAGCCTTACCTGTTTTTACGGATACTACCAGCCAAACTTTGATAGTATTCCACGAAAACCTTCCTTTTAAAGTTGTTATAGTTACACCCACTCATTCATTCAGTCACAGATGTTTACAATGTGCCTATCTTTGTATTTGAGTACTGGATATTCATCAGAGAACAAGATAGACAAGTTTGCTTCCTTTATGGATCTTAGATTCCAGTTGGAGGAGTCAGATTAAAAAAAAAAAGATTAAAAATTGTTAGTAGATGTATTAGTGCTGTGAGGAAAATCTGTGGAGACACGATACAGGGTAATTTGGGTGAAGAGAGGCACTAGTATAGCATGATTAAAAGTTCCTCTTTGTTGGAAGATGAGGTCATCTGTGCCATGCAAGGGGTCAGACAAAAAGCATTCCAGGTAAAAAGGACTTAAGCAGAGACAAGGATTTTGAATCTGGGCAACAACATCAGGTAGTGTAAACTCTCAGCTCTTACGTCATTCCTTCAACCTGGGATCAGTTGTGAGTGAAAAAGGTTACAGTCTTTTTTCAGTTTCAAACAGGAAGCTTTAAAATTCATAATTTCTAGGTCAAAAGAACTGATTCTTCACCATAGTTAGTGCACAAATCCATTTTAGACTCTAATTAAATGTATGATTGTTTTTTCACCTGCTTGTAGTACAAACAGCACGCACATCCTCCTCTTTTAAATAATCATGGAATTCAGTGAAACAGATCATTTTGTCATTGGAAGCTCAGAATACTTTATTCAGCCACTTATTGAATGCTACTTTGTGTTACTTACTGCTTTACATACTGGGGTTAAATACAGAAAAGTCTACTTCTCATGGAGCTTTGTCTAGCACAGAATTTTTGGGTGGTTTTAAAAATGCCCATAACCTTGTTTGCTCTCATCACCACTTTCTTTTCTTACAGACATTCTAGTAACTGCCTACTGCTAAGAACCTGCTAACAGGACCATATTATCTCAGTTCTTTAGATTTGAGTGTCTCCTCCAAGTTGATGGTTTATTCACCACTAATAGGTTCAGTGTATATTTTTTCCTTAATTTTAAAGAAATAATTGACATATAATAAACTACATGTATAGAGTGTACGATTTTCTATTATGTGTATAGAACCGTCACCACAGTCAAGATGATGAATATGTATCATCTGCCCAAGTTTTCTGATGCCCTTTGTCATGTCTTCCTCCTCTCAAACCTCTGAACAGTCACCTACTTATCTACCTGCTGCTTGTCAGTACAGATTAATTTGCATTTCCTCAAATATATAAATAGAGTCTGATAGTATTGCTCTTTTTTTGTTGTAACTTCTTCCTCTCAGCGTGATGATTTTGAAATACCTAATGTTGTTTAATGAATCAATAGACTGTTCATTTTTTATTCCCAAAGTAGTAAAAATAGTGCACATATCATAAAATCCACCCCTTTTAAGTATATAATTCAGTGATTTTTTAGTATACTCAAAAGAACAACACAACTGCCTAATTCCAGAACGTTTTCATCTACCCCAAATGAATCCCATATCCATTAGCAGTCACTCCATTTCCTCTTCCCCAAAGCCCCTAGCAACTACTGATGCAGTTCCTGTTTCTGTAGATTTGCCTATTCTTCACATTTCATATAAATGGATCACACAGTATGCAGCATGTTGTGGCTTCCTTCATCTGGAATAATGCTTTCAAGCTTCATCCTGGTAGCATGTACCAGTATTTCCTTCCTTTTCATGGCTGAGTTTCCATTGTATGAATGTGTTATTTTGTTGTTGTTGTCATCATTTAGTTCCTCCATCATGTCCAACTCTTTGTGACTCCATGGACTGTAGCCTGCCAGGCTCCTCTGTCCATGGGATTTCCCAGGCAAGGATACAAGAGTGGGTTGCCATTTTCTTCTCCAGGGGATCTTCCTGGTCTAGGGATCAACATATGATTTGAAGATATTTTCTCCCATTTTTTTGTCCTTTCACTTTTTTGATAGTTTCTTTTGAAGCCAACATTTGTCAAATTTGATGAAATCCAATTTGTCTAATTTTTTCCTGGGTTGTTTGAGCTTTAGGTGCCGTATCTAAGAAACCAGTGCCTAATTCTTGGTCATGAACATTTATATCTGTTTTAAGAGTATTAAAATTTTATCTCTCATGTTTAGCTTTTTGATAAGTTTTGAATTCATTTTGGCTATGCTGGGAGAAAGATGTCCAACTTAGTTCATTTCTAAGTGGATATCCAGTAGTTCTAGCACCATTTGTTGAAAAGACTATTCTTTCTCCACTGATTTGTCATGGTGCCTGTGTCAAAATCATTTAACTGTAAATGTATGGGGTTATTTCTGGTATCTCAATTCTGTCCCATTGATGTATATGCCTATTCTTTTGACCCTACCCATAGAATTTTGTCCAATAGAGCAGACAAAGCAAATGGAGCAGTAGGAATGGTATTAAGCAAATGAATGGGAATTCAGAGCCTACAAATACATTCTTCCTTAAAGAAATATGCCACATTATTGGCTGAGAGAAAAGGAAAAGTATGAGAGTATTTGAAGTTTAATTCTGTTTTCCACTTTATTTTCATATAAAATTTCATCTTTTGATGTCTAAAATTGTAACGTACTTCAAAAAAGACCTGTTAAACATTAAAGCCATTCCTGGACCTTCCACTTACTCGTGGATTATAGGTTGAACACCTTAGCTACAATCTGATGGGCAAGCACAGAGATGATTTCACCACTGGAATTAATCAGCTCTTCAGACATAATGAGCTGTATTCCATTCCCACACCCCACAAATCAAGATAAGATGATGATGATGAAATGCTAATTTGTTTACAGTAATGCTCTGTTGAGGAGGACGTGGCAAGGGATGGCAAGAAGCAGTAACATCTGAAATTGTATGTTCTCTTAACTGTTTTTTTTTTTTTAATTTTGAAATTGAGCATGCTAATTAAGTTCATGGGAGCTGGCTAAGATTGGGCAGCCTATTCACAGGTGTGGGAAACATCTGAGTCAACCCCACCAGTGGGGAGGGTGCCAAAGTGAGCACCTGGCTGTGCATAGGAGTGGCTTTGTCTGCCAAAATCACTGCTGTGAAATGATCGGCAGAATGAACAGCAATCCAAAGACTAAACACAATGGAACACTGAAAAGAGGGCCCTGAGGATAAGAAATCCAAGGTTGGGAGCTAAAGGTTGGAGCAAATGCTCTTTAAATGCAACAAGCAGAGTAACTTTTTCAATTACTCTTAAGTGTTTTTAGCACTAAGACTGAACATCATTGATACTTTGTTAGAATAACATTTCAAACTAGTGTGATAACACAGGCTTTGAGTTTGATATTAGAGTAGGAAGAAATTTTAAGATCATTCAGATTAAATGTATTGTGTGAAATTTGAATATCCCTGCAGCCAAGAACTAAGCTAAACTTTGATGTACAGAGGTGAATATACTGTGTTCACCTTCAGAGAACCTATAGTGCTGAGAAACTATTGGATCATAGAACATTTCTCATAAATTACAATAAATGTGTTATATACACATTCCGTTTTAAAGGGCCAGTAGAAGAACCAATGTTAAATTAGAGAGGAAAGACTATGGAACTGGGTTTGCAAAAGAGGGCATCAGTTATGAAGTACAGGGAATTTCAGATAGAAAGCAGGGGGTTGTCTGGTAGCTTGACATGTTCAGGCAACTACATAGAGATATTCCTTTTATTGGCATATCACCTTTACATAATTTTTTGTAAGTCCTGCCTCCCTTCTGGCAGATCTTCCTGTATAACCTGAATAGGGCCAAGTTTCTAGAATTTCTGTTGTGTAGCTGTATTTAGATCTCTCCCTGGTATTATCATGTTCAATGTGGAGAATTAAACTTAGTGATTATGGTAGATTGTACTTTTTATTAAAAATTCTTTCTTTCCTCTCTGCCCTTGCTGTGATTCATTATGAATGGAATATACTTCTCCATCTCGTATGTTGGGCTTGCCTGATCGTTGGAATTTGGAAGGAAATGATAGGGGGCCATTTCTGAGCCATGCCTGTAAGCAAGTTGCCATTCATGTCTCTCAAACTTTTCTGATCCACCATGGAATCAAAAATATGCCATACCATGAGTGTAAAATAAAATGTTGTTAGAAGCCACTGATATTTGGGGGGTGTTTTGTATACAGCAATATTGCAGCAAAAGCTACTAAAGCAACCATGTTCATTGCTAGAAACTATAAAAAAAACCTGGTTATTGTTGCTTCAAATGAAGAATATGAATTTGAGTTTAAGAACTCTGATACTATAAATAGTTATATACCTGTAGGACTAAAAACCAAATAAAATGAAAATATTTAAAAGGTAGAGTAAATACTGCAAAATAAGGTCATGTTATAGTTTTATGATATACATTCTTTCAATGGAATATGATGCTAATATGGAACAATAAATTAAAAAGATGATAAATAATATAACAGGATGATGGACCAATATTATACTGGGTTTTTTAATGTTTTTGGTGATGTATGAGAGAAACCAAATTCACAACACTTTGCATAGCTACATAATATATTTTAACTTCTCTTTGCTCTCAACAGCACCCATATTCCTACTCTGCTTTATTTTATTTTCCTTAGCATATATCACTATCTAGCACACTTTAAATAATTACTTATATATCTCTCCACTGTCTCTCTGTTAGAGTGTGAGTTCCATGAAGTCAGGTCTTGGTCTCTTTTGTTTATAATTGTATTTTTGTTGTTTAATGGCTAAGTCATGTGTGACTCCTTTGTAACCCCATAGACTGTAGCCAGCCAGGCTCCTCTGTCCATGAGATTTCCCAGCAAAAATTATTGCCATTATCTAAAAACTAACCTTGCAAATCATAAGCATTCAATAAATATTATGGGGAACATAATACATAGCTTGAGAAGAAAGGAAATTACTTTCATATTTAACTAAAATGGATGCAATTCACTGAATTGAAGAAATAATTACAAAGAGATTCCTTTGTAATTTTCCAAAGGAAAATTCCCAATTTCTGTGGGAAAATGGGAACATTATTAATGCCTCTAGAATGCCCTCTTGTGCATTTTTCAGCACTGCTGTATCTCTGCTTCTTTGATGTGTATGTATGTGTGTGTCCATGCGTGTGTTGGCCTTTCTTGCCTCTCCTGTAGACGGTCTTCCTCCATGCAATTAGTAAGGATGGCCACTGACATACCCTGAAATGTATCGTCCATAGCAACTTGACAGAGAAAGAGAATGCTTTTTCCTCCTGGATCTCTTACATCTGTCCTCAGAAAGGGATATGCTTTGCAGTCATGTACTCATACTTTGTGAGAATTACTTAGCTGGATGATCAGGTAACATGAGTAGAAGACCTAGGACACATCTCCATCAGTGAAGTTGGCAGAGCAAGGTGAATAGGTGTGTTCAGTAGTATAAAGACTGAAGCTGCAGCCTGAAGAATGAGGGAGAGGTAGTTCTCTTAAGTGAAAGGAAGTTGAGCAGAGAACATGCTGCATGTACACAACGGGTTCAACTTGGACACAAAGGAAGATTCTGCATCCTGTGTCATGGCTGACTAATGTTAATAAATATGCTATTTCTCCCTGAGTCTAGATGTGGCCCTAGAATCTTATCTTATTGAGCTTTTATCTGGCCTTAGACATAATTTTTGTATAGACTTCCACACATCTCTGCAAATTGATTTTGGGCCTTCATATGAAATCTTTGTATATTAGGTCTTAAATAATTGCAGATCACCAGAAAGACCTACATTAATAAGTGTGGAAATAAATGGTGTATCAAGGCTAATAGATCTGATATAGAGGAGGCAGTTCTACCCTAGACCAAGGAACGGGGGTAGGGTAATACAGCAGGTGGGATATCATTATTTATAGTAGTCACAAGAAGTCAAATTCCTCTTGAGGTTAATATGATAAGTGAGCAGGAGGCATACAGCAAGAGTCTCTCCACAGCCATAGCTTGAACAAGAATGTCTATTCAGATCAAGATCTAGATATGTAAGATGCTGTGATAAAATTTAAGGCGGAATCAGAGAAGCCAGAAATCCACAAAAGAGAAGCAATTGGAAGGTCAGTAAGATATTGAGCAGACTCTCATGAAATTGCTCTGGGTAATTATAATTTCACCTTTTAGAAGCTGCAAGTCAGAACCTGCAGCTGAATCAGACATCAACTTCCCCTCCATCCACTGGTCTGAGGCAGTGTTTAGGTGGCCATCTCTACCACATAACCTCAGTTCAAATGATTTTTTTTAAACTCTTGAACTCCCTGAATTCCCAGTATAAACCTGTCAGTTGCTTAATGGATTTGATTCAGTTGATTGTTTTAGGATGTCAGCTAAAACCACATCCAGTGTCCCACCTACAGTCACCAGCATAACCACTGGATACCTGTTCATTACTTGATTATTTTGGGGGGAACTGTTTCTACAACCTGTTTCTCAGCCCGCAAAAGAAGAGCCCATTGAAGAAACTGGTTATTTTTCATTCTGGTTCACCATGTCCCTGTAACCAATGTCAGGAACCTTCAATTTAAGCATATGAATTACTTATAATATCTAGTCAATTTTAATTCACCAATACTTAAATATTCTTCCTTTGTAAAATTCAGACCTTGTTATTTTTTCCAAGTGGCAAACAAAAATGAACATAATCTGGGCAAAAATAATTGTTGTAAAGAGCTTTCAGGGTATACTGTGATCTACATTGATAGAAATGTTTCACCTATTGAAATCCACTGAAATGTTTCAAAACACCAGTTTGTGGGACTCTCATTAGCCCTACTCCTTTATGTTTCATGTTAAATACCGCATAATAGATGCCAGTGATTAGGCTCTCAAACATTTGCATGAATCAGTTAGTTAATAAACTTTTATGGAATGAATCATTAATTTTTCCAAAATAGATGATTTTTATATTCCACTTAGGAGGCAGAACTTTCACCTTATTTTCAGGATTTAAAAAAATCTCTCATTTGTTAAAAAAACAACAACAACAAAACAACCACGATTCTTTCTCTTTTTACCCTCCTAAAACAGGGAAAAGTCTGAGTTAAACATTTTTCTGTGACACCGAATATAGATAGTGTAAAATTTGAGTAACCTTTGCCTCAAAGCCTTGACAAGAGGATTGTAGCTATGTAATTTAGATTCTGCAGGCAATTAAGAGAAGGCTCTGCTTGGCCAGATTATTTCATTAACTGTTTTATTTATTTATTTATTTTTTCTTTTCTTTTTTTTTTTAACTTTCTTTACTTTATTGTGTTGGTTTTGCCATACATTGACATGAAACCGCCATGGGTTTACATATGCTTCCCCTCCAGAACCCCCCTCCCTCCTCCCTCCCGATTCCCTCCCCCTGGGACATCTTGGTGCACCAGCCCCGAGCATCAATCCTGGGCTGGCGATTGATTTCACATATGATAATTAACATGTTTCAATGCCATTCTCCCATATCATTCCACCCTTGCCCTCTTCCACATAGTCCACGAGTCTTCTATACATCTGCGTTTCTTTTGCTGTCTTGCATGCAGGGTTCTCATTACCATCTTTCTATATATATGCATTAGTATACTGTATTTTTGTTGTTCCTTCTGGCTTACTTCACTCTGGATAATAGGCTCCAGTTCTTTCCACCTGAGTAGAACTGATTCAAATGAATTTTTTTTTTTTAATGCTGAGTAGTATTCCATTGTGTATATGTACCACAGCTTTCTTATCCATTCGTCAATTGATGGGCATCTAGGTTGCTTCCATGTCCTGGCTATTGTAAACAATGCAGCGATGAACATTGGGGTACACGTGTCTCTTTCAATTCTGGTTTCCTCGGTGTATATGCCCAGCAGTGGGATTGCTGGGTCATATGGCAGGTCTATTTGCAGCTTTTTAAGGAATCTCCACACTGTTTTCCATAGTGGCTGTACTAGTTTGCATTCCCACCAACAGTGTAAGAGGGTTCCCTTTTCTCCACATCCTCTCCAGCATTTATTGCTTGTTAATTTTTGGATGGCAGCCATTCTGACTGGTGTAAAGTGGTACCACATTGTGGTTTTGCTTTGCATTTCTCTGATAATGAGTGATGTTGAGCATCTTTTCATGTGTTTGTTAGCCATTTTTATGTCTTCTTTGGAGAAATGTCTGTTAAGTTCTTTGGCCCACTTTTTGATTGGGTTGTTTATTTTTCTAGAATGGAGCTGCAGGAGTTGCTTGTATATTTTTGAGATTAATTGTTTGTCCATTGCTTCATTGGCTATTATTTTCTCCCATTCTGAAGGCTGTCTTTTCACCTTGCTTACAGTTTCCTTTGTTGTGCAGAAGCTTTTAATTTTAATTAGGTCCCATTTGTTTATTCGTGCTTTTATTTCCAATATTCTGGGAGGTGGGTCATAGAGGATCCCGCTTTGGTTTATGTCAGAGAGTGTTTTGCCTACGTTATCCTCTAGGAGTTTTATAGTTTCTGGTCTTATGGTTAGATCTTTGATCCATTTTGAGTTTATTTTTGTGTATGGTGTTAGAAAGTGTTGTAGTTTCATTCTTTTACAAGTGGCTGTCCAGTTTTCCAGCACCACTTGTTAAAGAGGTTGTCTTTTCTCCATTGTATATTTTTGCCTCCTTTGTCAAAGATAAGGTGTCCATAGATGCGTGGATTTATCTCTGGGCTTTCTATTTTGTTCCATTGATCTATATTTCTGTCTTTGTGCCAGTACCATACTGTCTTAATGACTGTGGATTTGTAGTATAGCCTAAAGTCAGGTAGGTTGATTCCTCCAGTTCCATTCTTCTTTCTCAAGATTGCTTTGGCTATACGAGGTTTTCTGTATTTCCATACGAATTGTGAAATTATTTGTTCTAATTCTCTGAAAAAGACCTCTGGTAGCTTGATAGGAATTGCATTGAATCTATAGATTGCTTTAGGTAGTATACTCATTTTCACTATATTTCTCCATCTATTTGTGTCCTGTTTTAAACACCAGTTAAATTTGTAAAGTTGATAGGCCTGTTGTCTCACCAGTGTACTGATTGTGTGCCCATGTCCTGACCTTATATTTAACGTGCAGCTAAATTTTGGTCAGTGGTTGCTCCAAATCTATTTCCTGAGACCTTGGTAAAGACATTTGTAGTTATTCCTACATGCTTTGTACCTGGAATCTATACCAAGGTTATCAACATCATGGTTAGCAGATCTTGTTTCTGCTTTTTTTTTTCTCTTTTTCTTTGAATTTTCAGAGTATTCTACAAATATTAAGTACATGCTTTCATTTTTAAGGGGGGTATACTTTTATTACAATATTTTATTCTTTCCTACTGTATAGTGAAGTTAATCAGCTGTGTGTACACATATAATCCTGTCCCTCTTGAATCTTTCTGTACCACCAAACCATCCCACCCATACAGGTCATTATAGAGCACCAGGCTTAGCTCTCTGTGTTATAACAGCAGATTCCCAATAGCTGGGCTTCCCTGATAGCTCAGTTGGTTAAGAACCCACCTGCAATGCAGGAGACCCTGGTTCAATTCCTGGGTCAGGAAGATCCTCTGGAGAAGGGATAGGCTACCCCCTCCAGTCTTCTTGGGCTTCCCTTGTGACTCAGCTGGTGAAGAATCCACCTGCAATGTGGGAGACCTGGATTTGATCCCTGGGTTGGGAAGATCCCCTTGCAAAGGGGAAGGCTACCCACTCCAGGGTTCTGGCCTGGAGAATTCCATGGACTGTATAGTCCATGGGGTCACAAAGATTTGGACATGACTGAGCGACTTTGACGTTCACTTTTCCCACTAGCTATCTGTTTTATACACGGCAGTGTATATATGTCAGTTGTAATCTTAAGTCCATGCTATTTACTGGAAGTCTGGCTTTGGGTTCCATTCATCCTTCTGTTGCATAGTGCTAGCTATTAAGTTGTTGTTGTTCAGTCACTAAGTCCGCTAAGTCATGTCTGACTCTTTATGACCCCATGGACTCTTAAAGCTCCAGACTCCCTGAGGTTCTCCAGGTAAGAATACTAGAATGGGTTGCCATTTTCTTCTCCAAGGAATCTTCCTGTACCAGGGATCAAACCCACTTCTCCTGCATTGGCAGGCAGATTCTTTACCACTGAATCACCAGGGATATCCATGTTAAGAAGTAGTGAGTCTCATGGGACAAAATATAAACTTGATTACTGCTATCCTGGATGAGATAGCATGTGAAGGGTTTGTAACTCTTCTCAAATCCATACCTTGGGGTAGATAACTTTGTTGGCTTAGTTGCAGGAAGGAGCTCTGGAAGAGATAGAATATAGACTGACTTGGCCTTATAGGGATTCCAGATTCCTGGAATCTGCCTGGAAACTGGCTATGAAAACCCACCTTCCACCTATCTGGGAGGCCAGAGAAAATAGGCTGGATTGAACATCAAGACTGACCCTGATAGGAATCCACCTGATGGTAAAATGGACCTATTGGATTAGCTATTCCTCCTCCAATGAGGGAAAGTCAGAAAGACCAAGATTTTTCAACCTAAGTCTATCAAAACTATAGGAGATAAGAGGAAATACTTGAATTTTTTAGGGTGATTTCTTTGCTGTGTTGAATCTATTTTCATATAGATAAGACTTGTTATAGAACTTAATACAGATAAAAGTAAGAATGAGTTTGAGATTACCTAATTTAAAATGAGGAATGCTGTTCCCATAGAAAAGTAAAATCCATAACATTAGGTACTGATATTTGTGATATATATATATTGATTTTTGTGCCATATAAGGTAATACTCTTACACTGTTGATGTTCTTAATTACCATAAAATATATGTATATGCAGTAACTCTTTAGAAACCCTTGCCTAAATTAGTATTCCCTGACTATTTTTTCAGAGTAAATCCACAAACATATCTGCACATTTGAGGACATATTTTTTGTCTTTCACCATCTCCTGGAGCTTGCTCAAACGCACATCCATTGTGTTGGTGATGCCATTCAACCATCTTGTCCTCTGTCGTCCCCTTCTCCTCCCACCTTCAACCTTTACCAGCATCAGGGCCTTTTCTGATGAGTCAGCTCTTCATGTTGGGTGGCTAAAGTATTGGAGCTTCAGCTTTAGCACCAGTACTTCCAGTGAATAGTCAGGATTGATTTCCTTTGGGATTGACTGGTTTGATCTCCTTGCAGTCCAAGGGACTCTCAAGAATCTTCTCTAATACCACAGTTCAAAAGCATCAATTCTTTAGCACTCAGCTTTCTTTATATTTCAACTCTCACATCCACACATGACTACTGGAAAAGCCATAGCTTTGACTAAGTGGACCTTTGTCAGCAAAGTAATGTCTCTGCTTTTTAATATGCTATCTAGGTTGGTCATAGCTTTTCTTCCACGGAGCAAGTGTCTTTTAATTTCAGGGCTACAGTCACCATCTGCTGTAATTTTGCACCCAAGAAAATAAAGTCTGTCACTGTTTCCATTGTTAGTCATGTTATTGTCTTTGTCATTGTTCCCCATCTATTTGCTGTGACTTTATGGGACTGGATGCCATGATCTTCATTTTTTGAATGCTGAGTTTTAAGCCAGCTTTTCACTCTACTCTTTCACTTTCATCAAGAGCCTCTTTAGCTCTTCTTTGCTTTCTGCCTTAAGAGTAGTGCCATCTGCATATCTGAGGTTATTGATATTTGATTGAAATATTGATCAATTTGAAGAAGTATTGATATTTCTCCCAGCAATCTTGATTCCAGTTTGTGCTTCATCCAGCCTGGCATTTTGAGTGAAGTATTATACATGTAAGTCAATATGCCTTGACCTATTCCTTTCCTAATTTGGAGCCAGTCTGTTGTTCCATATCCAGTTCTAACTGTTGCTTCTTGTCCTGCATACAGATTTCTTAGGAGGCAGGTAGGGTGGTATGGTATGCCCATCTCTTGGAGAATTTTCCAGTTTGTTGTGATCCACACAATCAAAGACTTTGGCATAATCAATGAAGCAGTAGCAGACTATCCTTTGGTTAGGCATTTTTTAGAGACATGTAATTACTTAGGGACATTTATCTGATGTTTAGAAATTTTTTGGCTAATTAAAGTGATTCTCCTCTTGGTTTAATTCCTCTGATAATCATATCTCAACCTATATCTGGCAAGTCTGAACATACTTTAGTGGAAAATCAAGGGGAAAAGAAGCAAAAAGATAAAGTTCTTTCTAAGCCTCAGTGACAAGTTTAAGCCTCTGTTTGTGACAAGTTTGCTAATAGTCTGTTGGTCAAAGCAACTCATGTGGCCAAACCCAGAGGCTATGTAGGAGGGTACCAAAAATAGCATTAGTGGAGAAAGACCTGAAGATTGGAACCATAAATAAAATTATTTTTTCATAGTCTTCCCTCTGGCCAGTCAATGATTTTTTTCCCCAGGCAAATACCTTTTGTGCATATCCATTTCCCTTCAGTGACCTATACCATTGTTGATTAAATCTTCTATTGGATTGCAGGTACTCATGATTTACGTAAACCCAGATACAGTTTAGTTTCTCACGATCCAGATGTTTATAGAAAGACAAGTTGTCGACCCTGTTAATTGCCTACCCACTCATAACATGATGAAATAAGGACAAAATAACTGAAAATAGGTCATTTCATTTTTTTTTTTTTAGTTTTGCCATACAATGACATGATATCGCCATGGGTTTACATATGCTCCCCCTCCAGAACCCCCCTCCCTCCTCCTTCCCTCCTCCCTCCCCCCGGGAAATCTCGATGCACCAGCCCGGAGCATCAATCCTGAGCTGGAACAGATAACAGTGACTGCTTCATAAAGATTATGGAATCAAGCTGGAACAATGTTACAAATTCCCACTCCCCCAGATTTTGCAGGGAGGGTAAGTTTTTTTTTTTTTTTTCCCCCTTGGGAAGTGGTTCCCTAGACTGTTCTCATTATGTAAGTGAAGCCTGTTGCATTTTGACAATTATTCCACAATAAAGATTTTAAGATCTGATTGTTACATTTTATTTTCCCCATTAAATCATACTTTTAAGCTGTGGGTTAGAATCAGTTGTGTGGTAGAACCGGCTCTGCTGACGTGAATTCTTGTTTCCTTTGTTTCTGTTTTGTTTATACCAGGCATAGAATGAGAGGCATATTCCTCATTTAGCAGAAAGTGTTGCAGGCATTACAAAAATGGTCATTTGTCTCAGGGAGGTGGAGCTGACAAGCCTAGAGTGGTTTTCTTGTCCATTGTGAAAGTCTTAGGGGATATTTGCCAAATTGTAACAAAATCATATGGCAAAGAAAGAATATCAAGAGATATTTGTTTACATAATAGGCCAAGTGAGAGAAATACACATAACACACATATATGTTTCTCTTTTTTTAGTGAGGAATTTCATCTACTTTTTAGCAGTTATATTAGGAAATGTGTCATTGCTGGAAATGAAACCTATGCTTTTGTTCATGATTTTGATAGCTAAAGAAGTTCAAGAAAAAGGAAGCCTGACTTAATGTCAATATGTTGAGTGAGGATCATTTTAAAATTAAGTATAAAAAGCAAACTTTACAATAAAGTAGAGATGACCACTTTTAAAATATTTTACAGAGAAATTCATCATAGATAATTTAAGTGCATACCTCAGGTTGCCTGTTATAAAATGCTTCATAGACCTGTTTGTGGCATCTTTGCTGTGGACTTAGTGTGGTTTGTATCTCTGTATTTACTATTGGAATTTGTGAATTTAGATGCACTTATTCAAGAAACACTGTGAAGAGAATCTCTATCCCAGAACATAACAAATAATCCTTACCTTGGTGTCTAATGAAAGGATTGATAGTCAAATAATAATTGATGAATTGAAATAATCCACATTAACAAGTAAGTGTATCAGATAAATAAATATTTTCTGATTCTTAAGCTGTTTACATTAATGTTTTTGCATCAGTTTTCTTTTTATGTTTGTTTTTCATTTTACCCATTGTATATTCCTATGTAGTGTAGGAATAAAATATTCCTGTTTTGTTCTTTGATGAATAAAACTTGTAACAGGAACTGTCGTGAATCTACATTGACTAGGTTGAGGAGATGAAACATAATCATTACTCCTTGCAGTATAAGGACTAGCAGAGCAAAGGCAGAGATTGTCTTTGCTGGACACTATCCATGGAGAGAGGAGCAAGGGGGTGCTGACTATCTCCAATCTTAGATATTTCTGTGTTTCCCATCCATTTCCCTTTTCTGTGTTAACCATAAGCCTTGGAAAGTTGAGTTTCTCAACCCTAGAAAGGAGAATCTTTCTTAAATTTTTTTCTCAGGCTAGAGCAAGTCTTTAGGAACCTGTCACTTGTGCCTGCTCCTAGAGCACCAGTCTAGAAGAGCAGTCTCAAGTCAGTGTCTAGCCAGGCTCACTGAAGAATGAGTCCAAAGAAACTGAGTCCTGAAAGCTCTTGGCTATGCCATCACATTTAAAAATCATAGTTGGATTTATGTGTTATGTATATTCAACGGAATACTACTTTGCCATAAAAAATAATGAAACAATGCCATTTTCAGCAACGTGAATGGACCTGGAGATGATTATTCTAAGTGAAGTAAGTCAGAAGTAGAAAGACAAATAATTTATAAGTGGAATCTAAAATATGTCAGAAATGAACTTATCTATGAAACAGAAACAGAATCACAAACAGAGGGAACATACCTCTGGTTGCCAAGGGATAGATGGGTGATGGAGGGATGGAGTTGGAATTTGGGATTATCAGATGCAAACTCTTGTATATAGAATGGATAAATGACAAGGTCCTACTGTATAGCAAAGGGAACTCTATTCAATATCCTGTGATAAGCCATAACGGAAAAGAATATATGTATAACTGAATCACTTTGCTGTACAGTAGAAATTGACACAACATTGAAATCTACTATACTTAAAAAAAAAGAAAAACTCCTAAAAATATCATATTTGGAAGAGAGAAAAGATTGTACCAGGGAAGAGAGATGGGAGTAGGTCCTGTCATTAAACAGCTATATGGCTGTTAAAAATGGCCACACATTCCATCCATTCAGCTCTTCCATCAAGAGCTGAAGTTTTTCTCTGCTTTTAGAATCTGTAATTTGCTAAAAGATCTTAAGTGTTCTCACCAAACACACACAAAAGAAGGTAACTATATGGGGCAATGGATATGTTAATTAGTTTGATTGTAGTAATCACTTCACAGTATATATACCTTATGTGATACATCTTAAATATATACAATATTCATTTTAATTATACCTCATTAAAGCTGGAAAACAGCAGACTGGATAATGATGGAACTGGCCAAGAATTCCCGTGAATAGGCTCCATGGTTCATGCTCGTAAGTACTACACTGTATTGACTGCCTTTCAGCAAGATTGCCTAAAAATGTTAGAGGGATTTGTCTTCATCTGAAATGCCTTTGCGAAGGCCTTGTGAAGACTTCTGAGCAAATAGAAGACACAGCAGTCTCGTTATATTATAGTCATGCTGTGTGTGAGAAAATTAAAGAGACATTTTTCATTAAATCTCTGATGTGATTGCATTTCTCCTTAAATTGCAAACTGGAAATGAAAGAGCATTTTTTTGGTCATTAAAATTGCACCAAAAACTAATGTGGAAGGGAGGTAAGTAGCAGGAGAGGCTGATTCAGTAATGACACGCCTAAGCTCTCTCTTTTAGGCTGTTTGCACGCCTAAGCTCTCTCTTTTAGGCTTTCTGAAATTTACTAGATATGAACCCATTAATCAATTACATTTATAAAAAATTGGTGCCACTTATTCTTCGTTTCTCCAAATAATTCATAGCTGTGGTGCAAGTGATACCCCATAATGATGTCTAGTAGTGTGTACATTTTGTCAGATGTGAAGAGAGCTTTAGAAATAACCTAAATATACCGTGGAAGTAAATTAGTAGAACCCGCTTGGTGATCCTGAATTCTTGATTGACTTTTATCATTTTTGTTTGCTCATTCACCATAGGGAAAGAGTCTGCTGGCACCATGAAATTAACAATACTCAACATTATTAAATGAAACTTGAAGAGTTATGGATTCTGAAGGTTACAGTAATGTCATTTTATGACTAAAATCTCATAATTCATTTCCTTGGAAATTATAATAATGTCAAGTTTGCATTTACTCAGGCAATCTTTCCATATGAGTTTTTTTCTTCTTCTTCTTTTTTTTGGCCTTGAGACTATAAAATCCAGTTGCAGTCTTGATCTGATTCTACAATGTGGAATTTATTATAGTTCAGGATTAATGAATTTATTTCATGTTTACATTGACTGCAGGTGGAAAGAGGAAAGACAAACAGTGCTTCCATGATTGAATTATAGCCCCAGCTATGTCTGCCTTTGTTGGGGAAGATATTCTTTGCAAAATCTCTTACTGTGCCCAAACCAGGAAACAATAATATAGAATGTTTGAAAATGAGTAAGGCATCCAAGGAGAATATTTCTATCTTTGAATAGATGTAGATGTAAAAAATGTGTAATAATAACATTTAACGAGTGCTTCCTGTGTGCCAGGCATGGTTCAAAACATTTTACTTACATTATCTGATCTAACTGCTCATCAGCCTACCTTAGTGCTGATGGCTAAGGGAAATCCACTGTAGACCCTTTACTCTATAAAAAAGTTTCTTTTGAAGTATAGTTGATTTAAAATATTAGGCCTCTTACTCTTAAGATTTTACTAGTTCTTATCATCCTGAAAGAAGAGAGTAGCTTAGCTATAATGGCCCTTACAATTTTAGTTTGATCCATAAGCACTGGTGAGGGGAAAAGAACTGGATTAGTGAGAAAAGCCTAGTCTCTAGTATGCACGATGTTTTGATACATGAGCACTAGGCTTAAATATGTGTTTGTTCTATTCTTTCTTTGGTTCTATCCAATAACTTTGGTAAATAAAAATATGGTCATAAAAATGATAATTACTTATACTCTTACTATAATAGGAAAAAATTAGAAATAAATGTTAATTGGAGGAATTATTATATATAATATTTAAAAATAAATAAATTACACTGTTGGTGGGAATGCAAACTAGTACAGCCACTATGGAAAACAGTGTGGAGGTTCTTTAAAAAGCTGCAAATAGACCTGCCATATGACCCGGCAATCCCACTGCTGGGCATATACACCGAGGAAACCAGAATTGAAAGAGCCACGTGCACCCCAATGTTCATCGCTGCATTGTTTACAATAGCCAGGACATGGAAGCAACCTAGATGCCCATCAACTGACGATTGGATAAGAAAGCTGTGGTATATATACACAATGGAATATTACTCAGCATTAAAAAAAATTCATTTGAAGCAGTTCTACTCAGATGGAAGAAACTGGAGCCCATTATCCAGAGTGAAGTAAGCCAGAAGCAAAAACAACAATACAGTATATTAACACATATATATGGAATTTAGAAAGACAGTAATGAGAACCCAACATGGGAGACAACAAAAGGAACGCAGATGTATAGAATAGACTTGTGGACTTTGTGGATGAGGGTAAGGGTGGGATGAGATGGGAGAAGGGCATTGAAGCATGTTAATTGTCATGTGTCTAATCAATCGCCAGCCCAGGATTGATGCTCGGGACTGGTGCAGCGAGATTTCCTGGGGGGAGGAAGGAGGGAGGGGGGACCCGGAGGGGAAGCATATGTAAACGCATGGTGATATCATGACAATGTATGGCAAAAACAATAATAAAAAAAATAAAAATAAAAAAAAATAAATAAATAAAAAATAAATAAATATTACATAGAAACAGACTACTTATCAGTCAGTTTAGTTGCTCAGTCGTGTCTGACTCTGTGACCACATGGACTGCAGCACATCAGCCTCCCTGTCCATCACCAACTCCTGGAGCTCACTCAAACTCACGTCCATCCCGCTGGTGATGCCATCCAACCATCTCATCCTCTGTCGTCCCCTTCTCCTCCACCTTCAATCTTTCCCAGCATCAGGGTCTTTTCCAATGAATCCGTTCTTCCCATCAGGTGGCCAAAGTATTAGAGTTTCAGCTTCAGCATTAGTCCTTCCAATCAGGACTGATTTCCTTATTGCCAACATCCTTTGGATCACCGAAAAAGCAAGAGAATTCTAGAAAAACATCTGCTACATTGACTACGCCAAACGCTTTGACTGTGTGGATCACAACAAGCTGTGGAAAATTCTTAAAGAGATGGGAATGCCAGACCACCTGACCTGCCTCCTGAGAAATCTGTATGCAGGTCAAGAAGCAACAGTTAGAACTGGATGTGAAACAACAGACTGGTTCCAAATCAGGAAAGGAATATGTCAAGGCTGTATATTGTCACCCTGCTTATTTAACTTATAGGCAGAGTACATCATGCAAATTGCCAGGCTGGATGAAGCATAAGCTGGAATCAAGATTGCTGGGAGAAATATCAATAAATTCAGATATGCAGATGACACCACCCTTATGCCAGAAGACTACTTATGGTGCCAGAAAATGTTTACTATAAATATTTAGGGGCGAGGTTAAAATATTAACAGAATATGAACATTTAACTGTATAAAATTGCTTTTTTATGACATGAGAGAGAGGGGGTGACATAGAAAATTAGAATATATAGTTTCTAGAATGTTGGGTAAATTTATTTCTCCGAGAGTTTACTTGAAAATATTAAAGTAAAAATGTGAAGGGAGAATTATTTCAAAAATTAACAATAATATCCTGTGCATGACTTTCCTCATTTCTGTTTACTGAAAAATAAAGCAAATGGCTTCTAACCAAAACATAATTTTGAGTGAATAATCCACCGTGGTATTAATAATTTAAATCTAAAATTTTATTTTTAATGTATCACTTGCTATAGTCCATTCATCAAAGTAATCAACATTTGAGTCTTAAAAAAAGCATCAATGGAGCTTCCCTGGTGGTTAACACTGCTTGGAACAATGGCTATTTCCTTAAAACACTTTTAGCTTAAATTGGAGCTTGTACTCCTCATGGTGCAAAATAATCCAGAAAATATTACTTCTTAGAAAGTTCCTGGTTAGTCAGAATTGCCCGAGGTTACAGTAGGTTATTTCCCTAGTCAACCTGGAACTTTCCATCGTGGTTAGCTGTACCACTCTGTGCATGCTAAGTCATTTCAATTGTGTCTGATTCTTTGTGCCCCCATGGACTGTAGCCTGCCAGGCTCCTCTGTTCATAGGATTCTCCAGGTAAGAATACTGGAATGGGGTGCCATGCCCTTCTCCAGGGTATATTCTCGACCCAGAGATCAAACCAGAGTCTCTTACTTATCCTGCACTGACAGGCAGGTTCTTTACCACTAGCGCCACCTGAAGCCCCATACCACCCTGGTTTGCTCTGTTATTACAACTCTGGTTTTCTCTATTATTGTATATAGATATAAGAATATATATATAATATAATATATATATTATTGTATATACCTCTTAAAAAGTATGTGTATTTTATGAGAAACTGTGGCATTTCTCTAGGAAAATAAACTAGAACAAATGTCAGTATTCTGGCACAACTATGAGGCAGAGGAATATATGATTTTTTTAATCTAAAAAAAGAAAATCATTTGAATCTGCTGTTCAAACATCACCTTAGGGAGTGGCTCAGTTGGGACATTAAACAGCTTGTGTCTCCAGCACCTCCTCCCACTGTAATTATGACACATTTAGAAATCAGTGGAGACTTTAAAAAGCGAAAGATACACAATGCCTTATATATCTGTAGTTGCAAAAATGCTGCCAGGATACTTGAATTTTCAGCCAACTTACTCTTTATTCCACAAGGTGGGGTTGTTTCAATATGAAAGAAAAGAGCAGGAGCCTCAGAAACTTACCCTATTTCTAAAGTAAGAAACTATTCCTATTATTGCTTTGCCGTTAAAGAGGAGGAAAGGGCAGAATTTTGCAAATGTATAAGAGGAAAGTTCTTGCGGCACTTAATTTTGTTCTTTGTTTCAAAAATGGCTTTATCTAAACAAATTTGCATGTGGGCACGCTCAATCACTCCAGACTCTTCACAGCCCTATGGACTGTAGCCCACCAGGCTCCTCTGTCCATGGAATTCTCCAGGCTTCCAGACAAGAATACTGGAGTGGGTTGCCATCCCCTCCTCCAGTGATCTTCCCTGACCCAGGGGTTGAATTCAGTGTCTCTTGCATTGCAGGCAGATTCTTTACCCACTGAACCACCAGGGATGCCAAAATTTGAAATAAAGATTAATCTGTTGTTTATTCAATAATTAAATGACATGATTCATTACGTATTAATGAATGAACAAATGTTTTTTGATTACCTCCTATGTGCCAGGCAGTGTTTCATGATATATTTCACTAAACATATCAGTTCAGTTCAGTCGCTCAGTCGTGTCTGACTCTTTGCGACCCCATGAACCACAGCACGCCAGGCCTCCCTGTCCATCACCAACTCCCAGAGTCCACCCAAAACCATGTCCATTGAGTTGGTGATGCCATCCAGCCATCTCATTCTCTGTCATCCCCTTCTCCTTCTGCTCTCAATCCTTCCCAGCATTAGAGTCTTTTCCAATGAGTCAACTCTTTGCATGAGGTGTCCAAAGTATTGCAGTTTCAGCTTCAACATCAGTCCTTCCAATAAACACCCAGGACTGATCTGCTTTAGGATAGACTGGTTGGATCTCCTTGCAGTCCAAGGGACTCTCAAGAGTCTTCTGTTTTGAACACCACAGTTCAAAAGCATCAATTCTTCAGTGCTCAGCCTTTTTCACTGTCCAACTCTCACATCCATACATGACTACTGGAAAAACCATAGCCTGACTTGACAGACCTTTGTTGGCAAAGTAATGTCTCTGCTTTTCAATATGCTATCCAGACTGGCCATAACTTTCCTTCCAAGGAGTAGGCATCTATTGATTTCATGGCTGCAATCACCATGAAATTGATGATATATTAATCCATCAATAAATTTAATGATGAATTAAATAAATAAATTATATTTATTCAATATATAGAATTGAATAAATCACAGCTAGAAGAAACTGTCACAAACAAATCGCAAGTAGATAGAAGAAACTACCCAACTAGAAGGAAGAAATGATTACAAGAAAGCTTTTCATGGAGCTTTACATTCTATTAAGGCTTCGAAGGGCTTGCTGAGTTGAGGATGAAACATGGAAACCAAACACTTAAGTTGATCGTATAGCATACTAGGTGATGATGCATTCTGTGTAGACATTACAAAAGGATGGAGGGTGCCCAGGGCTGGGAGTATTGCTGTAATTAAAAGATTTGGTCTCTGAAGGGTTCCGCGAAGAAGTGGCACAGCTTGCTAATGGATCAGATATGAGAGTAAAAGAAGTAAAGACTCCAGACTGTGACAGATCTTAGGTTCTGCTGCTTGCTGCTTGAAAGTCAATACACTCTAGAGGCAAGGGTTGTTTAGAAAGGAAAACTTGCTTTATTCAGGAGGCTGGCAACCTAGGGAGAAGGCAGACTCACGTCCAAAAACTAACTGAAAATTCTGCTTGGCCGTGAAAGTTTTTAAAGCCAAAAAAGGGAAGTAATCTCAGTTAGTCACCGATGTAGGGGTTAGATTTCATCATACCCCACAGCTTGCAGGCTTGTGGACTTCTGATTTCTCTTTAGATGCTCTTTGTTCACATCATCTGCTCACAAGATTACTAAAGGGAAACTGTGGGAAATGATCTAATCCTCTGTTAATTACATTTTCTTGATTTCTTCTGCTTTAAGGAAAGAATCAACAGATTAGGTAAAGTTTATATATGATCAAAGATTTCAAAGAGGTTCTTGGGCCAGAGGTTACTTAGCATGGGAAACCTGGTGTAAAGTTTAGTTAAAATGACAAGAAACAAGTGCCTTCTGCAGAAAGGTGCTTCCTACAGAGGGCAGCTTCCTGCAAAAAAGGGAAAGCTGCTTAGAAATTACTCATTTCTATGGGATTATGGGTTAAGATTCATGAGGTTGCAAAGAGTTGGACATGACTGAGCGACTGAACTGAACTGTTATCTGGTTTGGAGCCACTTATAGACTACCAGGCTTCCCTTGTAGCTCAGTCGGTAAAGAATCTGCCTGCAATGCTGGAGACCCAGGTTTGATTCCTGTGTTGGGAAGATCCCCTGGAGAAGGAAATGGCAACGCACTCCAGTATTCTTGCCTGGAGAATTCCACAGAGGAACCTGGAGGGTTATAGTCTCTGGGGTCCCAAGAGTTGGACACGACTTAGTGACTAAACCACCACCACCACCGTAGACTACCAAGAGAGCTTCAGCATCCTTGAAATCATGAAACATTCGATATAGCCCCATTCTTGCCACTGTTTAGCTGAGTGACTTTGAGCAGTTTGCTCTTTCAGAAAATGATGACTTGAAGTGGACGGCCACGGTGGCAGCATCTCCTATCCTCCTCTTCTGTTACATGAAACGTAATGAGTAATGGCCAATGAAATATGGGGGGGAGATATAAGTATTCTTCAGATTAAAGAGGGTCTTAGTACATACAGATAACTAATCTTTGCAACAAAAAAACACCATCATAGATTAATTAGCATTTTTTTCTTTTCAATACGTAAATAATGATGTTCTTTGCAGTTAGTGGTATCTTAAGAGTCTGTGAGGCTTTCCTTGTGGCTCAGCTGGTAAAGAATCCATCTGCAATGCAGGAGACCTGGGTTCGATCCCTGGGTTGGGAAGATCCCCTGGAGAAGGGAACGGCAACCCACTCCAGTATTCTGGCCTGGAGAATTGCATGGACTGTATAGTCCATGGGGTCACGAAGAGTTGGACACGACTGAGTAACTTTCACTCGCTCACTCACTCAAGAATCTGTGAAATACAAGAAGAATTTTCCTATCAATCTGACTGTCCTTAACTTATTCTCATAGAAAATTTGGCTTTAATGTGCTTACATAGATTTGCGATTCTCCAATATAAAGGTAGGAAATGACCACTCTTAAAATGAAAGCAGGTTTCCTTTTCTTTATTGTGAAAATTTTCAAATGAAGAGGGAAAGAAAGCTCAATTTCATTGAATATTTTTGTCTAATTGGTGTTTTCATACTAATTATCTAATGAAGTTTTTACAGTAATTTAGAAGAAGGAGGTAGCTTTGATTCTGTTCATTTTGCATGAGTGACAAGACTCGAAAAGCTTACAAATCTTGTGCAAAGTCACTGAGCAATTAGGAAGTATGAAACAAAGATCTCACTGTTACCCCGTTAGTTGTGAAACTGCTCTCTTGGGGCCCCAGTTGGACCAAAGTCTCCTGGCTCGGTCAGGGAGTTCTTTCTGCTCAGATTCATGCCTGCCAGTGATAAAGCTAAATTTGGTGCATATCAAAAGAGGCTTTTATTCGGTGGCCAGACAATGGAGAAGGGAGGCTGTCATCCTCTCCCAGAAGGGAGGAAAGGGGCGAATGGCAGGCTCATTATCAGAGACTGGGGAAAAGGCAGAGATTTCCAGGAGTTGCTGGTGTGTTTGCCCCTTGCACAGGGCGCAGACTGTGCCTGGCAGAGTGCAGATCCCCTTTGGGTGATCTCAGGGTGGTAATGAGGCCAAGGCGACTTCAGATACTGTTCCGTTTCATCTGTCCAGGCACGCTTCTGCAGTTAAGTTGGAGCCCATTCAGGATGGTGACTACTGTGTATCTCTCAAAGCATCTGTCTCTAAAAGTCCAGCTGTGAAGTGTCTCTGCCAAACACCAGGCACTTCTGAAATAAACACAGAAATAAATCAGGACAGGTGTCCTTCTGCTCTCAGGGATTCGTAGAGAAGCACAGAGATAAATCAAAGCAAAGAAAGCAGTGACCTTTAGCATCTTTTGCCCCCTATCCTGGGTCCAACCTGTTCAGTCTGGTTTTATTGGGGCCTTTCTGGTGTCCTGTTGATAAAACACAATTAGTCTGCATAGTTGAAAACAGCTTCTGCCTCTGGGGCCTGGGCTGCATAGCATGGGTGATTTTGCCTCAGTCCTTTGTCAGTAAATCTTATCTCCCTGAAACAATAAATAAAAGAGATTCCCTGGGAAGACATTTTTGGGCTCTGTGGGAGAAAGCAAGGGTGGGATGATCTGAGAGAATAACATTGAAACATATGTATTACCTACCACATGTGAAATTGATGAGCAGTGTAAGTTTGATGCACGAAGCAGGGCACCCAAAGCTGGTGCTCTGGGACAACCCAGAGGGGTAGGGTGGGGGGTCAGGATGGGGAGACATAGGCATGCCTCATGACTGACTCATGTCGATGTATGGCAAAACCATCACATTATTGTAAAGTAATTATGATCCAGTTAAATAAAATGATTTTAAAAAAGAAATTATAGCATACTAGTAAAGAGCACAGCCTTGGGAGCCTGGGAACTTCAATTTTTATCTCAGCCCTTTCATTTGGTAGTTTTGTGATAGTGGACAAGTTCTTTAACTAATGTGGGCTTTGATTTCCTCATCTGTAAAATGCAGAAAAAATAGTATCTAGCACATGGAGATGTTTTAAGGACAAATGAACATATATATATGTATATATTCATATGTATATACATGCATACACTTATATAGTGCTTAGATCACATAATAATATTCTAATTATTATTATTTGCATTCTTTTTAAAGATTTTTCTTGATGTGGACCATTTTCAAAGTTTTTACTGAATTTTTTATAATATGCTTCCATTTTATGTTTTGAATTTTTGGCTGCAAGGCATGTAAAATCTTAGCTCCCTGACCAGGGGTCAAACCCACACTCCCTACGTTGAAAGGCAAACTCTTAACCACTGGACTGCCAGGAAAGTCCCTGTTATTTGCATTTTTGATATCAAATTTGCAATCATAATCTCAGTCTGTTCTAAAATGCCTGAGTACTTTATGACAGCTATGACAGAAGAATACCTCAAACAACCAAATTTCAACCAAAAGATGAGAGAAGTACTGCTTTGTAGATAGCATTTCCATGGCAGAAAAACATTTGGAAAGAGTGTGTTGTAGGGGTGAGAATAAGAAAGAAGAAATAGGTTGGTAGAGTGAGCAATTGGTTCTACTTGTCGCTCTGTCGCGCAGACTTGTTTCTCCTTGTTGCTTAGTCAGGACTGACAAAGATTCCCATGAGGACCAATCTCCCTGCACACTGGGCAGCGTCTCTGAGAACTCAGTTCTGTACTTGAAATGACAGTATCAACCAGCACTCAGATACAGATGCAGAGAGTTCCTGGTGCAGCTGTGACGGTAGCAGTGTGTGCTAAGTAGCTTCAGTTGTGTCCAGCTCTTTGCGACCCTCTGGGCTGTAGCCTGCCAGGCTCCTCTGTCTATGCAACGATAATAAAAAAAGATAGCATACTGAAACATCAGCTTGATCTGTGGTCTGTAGGCCAAGAGTAGCAGCATTTTCTATACTATTGCTCTCTTACCTTCTTCTTACAGTGCTTTGACCTCTTACTTTTTCACAAATGAAATTTATTCTGCTACTGAAACTGACAAAGGTCCCTGTGTTTCTAAGGGAAAGAGATTGGAAAGAACACAGATTGAGTAGTGGTGAAAATTGTTTAATTAATTTGTGTATTTAAGTACCTTTAATGTGACTTGGATATTTGAGTCCCTATTACGTGTACCAGATCTTGAAATATTGAAGGAAATGGTGCCTGAAAGAGAGCAGAATAAGATGTTACATGATAATATGATATATCAAAAATAAGTGCCAACTTTTTTTCTTTGTGGTAGTGTTCAAGGGGACAAATAACATATCTGGTTTATGGAATCATTTTTGGAGATGTTTTTCAAAGAAGTCTTCAAGAATTATTCAGTCTAGACAGATAAAGAATGCGTTGAGCTGTTTCCCAATTTTCCCTTGGTATTTGTGGCTTTTTTGTGATGAGAATTGCAATGTCTGGCTTGTAGAATCATTGGAAGATTTATTGAATTCATGTTTAAATATCATAGGTGTGGACTAGGTAACAGTTTGAGTGACGCTCAAATGATGCATTTTTACATAGGTTTTTATTTGTGAAGATCTTTTCCATATTGCGACATGGTTTCATAGACCTTCCTTATTAAGGCTTTGCTTTCTTACATGGGTCAGAAGAGCCAGCAGGTAAATATTATTAAGAGAAAGTGTGAGCCTGTAATTGAAATCTTTGTTTATATTTGGAAGTTCGAATTCCCCTGGGGTCATAATTATTAACCTCATTGGTCCTCGACATGCAAACTGATTACTGTTTAAAAGCCCTATTTGGTGTTGGGAAACTCTGACATTTTGTCAATAATGGTATTGATCAATCACATAAAAATAATTTCCAATGTCCAGTATAAATATTTAAAAACTTTAAAGAGAACACAGGGAAGTAAGAGTCCAATTCTATGAATATCCACAGATTAGAATGAAAAGACTTGAAACCATCTTTAGATTTAAAAAAAACATGTGAGTTATCACCAAAGATAGGGTGAAAACCCGATGTTAAGAGAGTGCTGTAAACACAGAGGAAATAGATTAATGTGAAATGAGGGTAAAACAACATTGAAATATCCACTGATGACAGACTTCTCTTTTAGCTGTGTTATCGCCTTTCACTTCCCCTCATGGATGTGTTGCTGAGCATGAAGCTGGGTCCAGCAGGTCATCTACATGGAGAAAGCCAATGTGGAGCTAGAACTGCTGATCTGAATCTCTGCTGAGAAATCCAAATTAGAAATGCAGATGTGAAATTGAGATGACCTGGGACCCTTTACTGGAGTGCTTGCACCTGGCCAAATACCTCAGCATGCAGAGAAATTATAACAGACTAAAAATGCCTGCCTGCATGCACAGTAGGGAAAATTTTGAACGATAAGATACAGAAAATCCAAAAACCATTGGCCACTTCTTTAGTGCTGGCAGCAAAAGCAGGGTGCTTTACTGCAAGTTATCTCTGCACACAGCACCACCAAGGAAGTGGGCAGACCCCCCTGCGGCTCAACCCACAATCCGTGTCTACCCTCACCCCACGTAAGGAATGAGCCTGCCCTTCTTGGAGAGCAAGAACAGTGTGTTACTTGTTCTAGCTCCCTGGTTGTGCAGCATGAGTCCTCTCCTCTGTGAAGCCTGGCCTGAATTCCTCATCTGGCCTCTTATCAATTTCTGTTTGTCAGTAACAGATTCATCCACACAGAAATAATAATACAACTATGGAAGTGATTGGCATAAAAGAGAAAGGTTACATTGTTGTCTAGAGTAATGATCATGAATCCTAAAGGATTTTCAGAGTGAGTCAGTAGATATTTTAAAAACACAGGTCATAGGTTGTATGTTAGGCATCTTGGATCAGAATGCTGGGGAAAGGGATGTTACTGAGGAATCTACACATTTAAAAAATTATCTCCATGTATGCATGCATAAATGAAAATTTTAGAAGTATTGAGGAAAGATTTTAGAAAAATATCCCAAGTGCAAAAGCAGAAACCATTTTTCTTTTCCAGTATATATTTTTTTCTGTGCCATATAGTTTATACCATAGAATCATAGAAAAATTGATAGAAGCACTTTTGCATCTACAGTGTTAATTAATGAATCATTTTAATTAATTTTATAATTAATAATCATAACACGATTCTATAAATTATACAATATATTATAATTATAAAAATTATAATTAATTTTTTATAGAAGCTTTTTCCTCATTCTCTTTTACAAAGTAACTATGATCTCCACAACAACTAAAGGGAATTAACCAGAGTTTCTCACATAATTTATAAACAAATAGCTTAACATGGAATCTTGCTTATTAACAGCTCCCCTTCCCCCCTGGAACTAATCACTTAACAATACAAAAGGATGTTATTAAGAATTGGAAATCTTTTTAATAAGTGGAGAATGTTTTACTTACTTCCAATGGTAGTATTATAATGCTTTTATTATAGCTGTTTATTTTTTTCTTCTGATTATGGGAAAACTTTTGATTGAAGAATTCTGATTTGAATACATATGACATTCTCTTGTTACTAAACTTGTGTCTTATAGGAATTTGATGGTTTCTTCCTCATGCATTCAGAACTTGCAGGTACTTACTTCTCAATTATAAATGGTTTCGCTCGGGTGAAAGAAAGGTCTGCTTGCTTTCCCACTTTCAGATGCCACAGTCTAGCTTTCTGGTGAAGTGTCCAGCTGTGCATGCTCTTCCTGACCTTTTATCCATTTAGGTAATGACCATGCCTCTGGTAGAATCATAGATTCTAAAGGATTGAGCTGTGAACTAGACCGCATGAAGGATGACTTTCTACTGAACTTTAGGAAATAGTGCCCATCCACAACTGCATATGGGGCTTCCCAGGTGGCACTCGTGGTAAAGAACCTGCCTGCCAGTGCAAGAGTCATAAGAGATTTGGGTTTGCTCCCTGGATCAGGAAGATCTCTTGGAGAAGGAAATGGCAACTCACTCCAGTATTCTTGCCTGGAGAATCCCATGGACAGAGGAGTGCAGGGGACTACAGTCCAGGGGATTGCAAAGAGTCAAACATGATTGAAGCAACTTAGCATGCATGCACAAATGCATCCAGTTGCATATTTTGATGCTTCCTTCTTTTGTGTGCCCATCATTTGTCCTTTTGTTTTAAGAAATTTTCGTGATATAGTTTTCATTGCCTTGGAGAAACACAAAATTTTCTTCATATGACAGTATCACCTTAGCTTGTTGCATTTTCAATCCTGCTGCAAAATCCAGGCTCACGCTCAGAGTCCTAAGGATGACAATCAAGAAAGGGGGAAGGGGACAGGGGCATGAAGGAGAGGAAGTGTGTATGTGCATAAGAGAGGAGCAGTAGCCTAAATATATGACTATATGTGACTGTACCAAAAAAGTCAGAAATCAGAAACTTAATAGATGTAAACAAGGAAAGGTACAGTGGAGATGAAGCGTTTCTAGTGCAAAGGGCTGATAACACTATAGGACAAAGTGGATAAGAAAACGGTATGCCTGAACAAGTGATAACATTTATCTTGATACCAATGAAAATAGTTGGAATTACTCTGAATGGAGCAGGATTTGCCTTGGTGCTTTATTTTTCTATTTATATAAAGCTTTTAAAAAGAAGAGAAAAATCGCCTAAAAGCATATAATGATGTAAAAATTTAGGTTGGAAATTTTGCTAATGTACTCCCAAGATGTTGAAAAACAAGTTGAAAATTATTTTCAAAAGTGTATTCTTTAAACAGCTTACTGAGTTCTTATTTTGTGCTGGGCACTGTTCTAGGCACTGCATGGCAGTCAAGGAATGCATAGTCGCTATTGTCATGGCATTTACATTCTGGAGAAAGAAATAGATATGAAGCAGGTAATTTTTCATAAGGTCTGTTGAAAGTTAGGACAAGAAACACGCAGGGTGCAAAAGGACCTCTTAGCAGTGTTGGAATAAACCATTCGATCAAGGTGATAAAATCTGGGGGATTCTGGTTAGAAGGGAAAACACATTCAAAGTTGCAGGGCCTATGAAACACTAGCTCAAGAGAGTGATGGGAACAGAGAACAGCTGTCAGATGGGGTATGTGTACCGGAAGGTTTAGAGATGCTGCTGGCGATTGAGAAAATACCCACAATCAGGTGAAAGGGGGAAAGACAGGAGAAAGGCAGGTCCCACATAAAGGTGGGCTGACTACTGGGAAGCCAATGAAGGACTTTAAGCCGAAGGATGAAGTTGTATTACATTTCCTTAAAATACACTCTGCTGTGATGGAGAGATTGGAGTGAGGCAAATGGAGGTGTGAGGAGATGAGTTAGGAAACTTGGTAAAGTAGATGAAATGAAAGAGTGAGTGGCCTAGACTAAATAGGAAATAGTAGGATGGAGGCCTAACCAATGTGTCCTGCTCCACTAGTTGGAAACATAAATACTGGGAGTCTTCATTTTGGAGGTTGTTCACCAACTAAAATTGGTCAAATTGTATTTACTACTTTGTGAATCTTCTGTGAGTAGCCTCCCTGGTCTGTTTAGAACATACGGATGCAGGTACTCTTTGTCCCCATGTTTGAATTCTCAACCATAAATGAAGCAGGGAAACTAACAGAATAAGCATAGGTTGCCTTTTCTGGTTACGACTGTTCCTTGTGTAAGATCATTTAAGTACCTCCCAGTGGACATAAGGAATGTAAAAGTAGATGAGGTCGATTGTATTTCCCAAATGTGGCTAAAAATATCACCCATTTCTCATGCTCTTTTGAACTTCATCCCTCTCTCCTCTAGAAGTGGTCCCTAGTTACCCTCTCCTTGAATCTGGAACAGTTTACAATTAGTTTATAACCAGTTGAATTTGGCAGAAGTGATATAAAATGGCTTCCAAGACCTGGTCATACAAAGCAACACCATTTCTGGCTTGTTGGCCGGGAAACTTACCTTTGGAGTCCTGAGCCGCGATGTAAGGACTGTCTTCAGGGAACAACGCTGTGAGAAAATTCAGGCCTCGTGAAGATGCTGTGGGAAATGCTTTGGTAGACTGCTCAGCCTTGGTCCCAGACAGCCGGCATCAGCCATCAGACATATTTACAAAATTCCAGATCATCTGTGTTCACGTTACCTTAGTGTTTGCACTTTACCAACTGAGGCTTCCCATGTGGGACAGTGCAGAAACTGTGAGCTTAATTGTTTAAAAATATCATTGTTTTAGGGTAGCTACCCAGTAGTAATTATAACTATTAATATGATTCCCAAACATTGTGTTTACAGAGGAGAGTTAAGATCCGCTAGTAATATTTAAATGGAAATTTCTGTCTTATGATAACTGGGGATATAATTTAAAAAATACAATGATGAAGAATATTAAATTCATTGGTTTTCCTATTTATGTAATTGGGTCAAGATGAGATGAGAAATACAGGAGAAAGATATTGGCACTAAATACTAAATATATTTGAAGCTAGCCTTTTCAAAGAAACAGGAAAAACTCCCTACTACCTAGAATTTCTTTATAAGGCAATGATTAGTATTCATACTTTTAAAAATTTGTTTTGCTGGACTTTGCATCAAAGAGGGGGAAAATGATCAAACACTAGATCACCAATGAATACTTCTATAAAGCTGTGACAGATAAAGAATAAATAAGTTCTAGGATCTGAGAGAGACGCTGAATTTTTCATTATAAAATGCAGTTGATTAATGCATCATCTCTCTTTTATTTCTAGATTTTAGAGAAGCATAACTGTGTGTGTATTATGTTGGGAGTTAATCAAAAGGAAGGAAAGCAGACGCTCACATACTTTTAACAATCCAAATTGCATCGTTTTCCCTGTGGGGCTCTTTAGACCATCTAATATTCAGTGTGCCAACCTTCCGTGACACTGTGAAGTCTGCAGCTTTGAGTTACCTAATACTGTTTGTAATCATCAGGCCTATGTTGTGTCCCTTTCTCGTTGCATGGAGATTTACAAGCAGGAGGTAAGATCTAGTTATGCATATCAATTTGGCAATGATAGATGAAGCTGAGTCTCTTTCTTTTTACGAAGGAATGAAGCACATTTTGAGCAAAGGGAAGAAAGTGGAGAGGTTACCTTGTGTATTTTGTCACTCATTTCTATTGAGTAAGATTATGTAATGATTTAAATACTATGCAGATTTTACAAAGCATATGCATGTCAAATATGCAAATTTAGTTCACTGGAAGCTTTTCAAAATCCTGTTAGTCTCGTGTTAATATGGTACTGATGAAAGAGTGCCAACATGGATAACGAAAGATTATTTTTCTACAGAGCCGTGTATTCAAAGGGCCATTTAATAAATATTCCTCTTTATACTACTGTAAAGCATTGCAGAAATCTATGTTGGTTTGCCAAGTCTTTTGACTATGCCATATCTTTAATTTGGAAGACTTTATATTCCAAATGATGGAAAATTTGTCAAAAACAATAATTAGAATTTGCCTCACTAAATACACTAAAAACTAAGGGAATTCAGTTGTTCTCATAGCTGTCACTCCTTGAAGAAATAACTTAAGAAGTCAGAGAATATGGTAAGTACTGCAGTGGGTAAAAAAACAATCTGACGTTGTCCCTGACCTCACAGTGAGTTTAATAAAGATGAGGGAGTATGATGGGCATTGATAGACATAAAAGAGGGAAACAGAGGAGTGGACACCCTCCACAGCCTTCTGATTTTCTTTCTTCTATTCTCAGGTCACTTCAGTCTGTTTTGCATATAACGTTAAAGCAGAAACGTTAATGTCTCACCTTACTGGGACCCATTTGATGGTTTTCCACCTCATTCAGAGGAAATCCGAATGTCTGGCAGAACCTTCAACACCCGGATGTAATCTGATCTGTGGTTGCTTTTTCAGCCCCATTTCAGGCCACTCCCCCCTCTCTTTAGCTACAGTTCAGTTCAGTCGCTCAGGCGTGTCCAACTCTTTGCGACCCCATGAATCGCAGCACGCCAGGCCTCCCTGTCCATCACCAACTCCCGGAGTCCACCCAAACCCCTTGGCTACACTAGGTTCTTATTCCTTAAATGCATCAACCAAATTCTTGTCAGCCTGTAGTATGTTTTCCTCAGCTTTCCCCATAGCAATATTCTCTTTTTTCCTATTTATTATACTTTATTCTTTTTTCCTTTTCTTTTTAAAATAGCTTGTTCTTTTATATTGGAGTATAATTGATTACAAATGTTGTGATAATTTCAGTGTTAGTTGCTCAGTCATGTGCTACTCTTTGCAACCCCATGGACTATAGCCCTCCAGGCTCCTCTATCCATGAATTCTCCAGGCAAGAATACTGGGATGGGTAGCTATTCTCTTTTCCAGGGAATCTTCCTAACCCAGGGGTCAAACCCACATCTCTTGCATTGCAGGCAGATTCTTTACTGTCTGAGCCACCAGGGAAACCCTGGTGCTAGTTTCATGTGGGCAGCGAAGGGGCTGAGCCATACATATACAGATATCCATTCTCCCTCAAACTCCCCTCCCATCCAGGCTGCCACATAACATTGAGGAGATTTCCCTGTGCTGTACAGCAGGACCTTTGTTTATTATCAGTTTAAATATGGCAGTTCTACATGTCAATCCCAGACTCCTTGTTATCTCTTCTTCCTATTCATCCCCTCTGGCAACCATAAGTTCATTCTCTAAAAGTCTGTTTCTGTTTTATAAACAAGTTCACCTCTATCATTTTTTTTATTATATTCTGCATAGAAGGATGTCATGTGGTATTTCTCCTTCTCTCTGACTTCACGTAGTATGACAATCTCTAGGTCCATGAGGTTGCTACAAATGGCATTATTTCATTCTTTTTAATAGCTGAGTAATATTCCGTTACATAAATGTAGCACATCTTCTTTACCCATTCCTCTATTGAGCAACATTCTTTCTTAATTCATGTCTCTGTGTATTACCCTTGGAAGATGGTTGTGTGGGCCAGGCAAAGTCATGTTAGCTCATGCTCATATGCTTTTCTTTATTCTGAATTAATGGAATCCATTTAAAATGAACACCTATCAGAACAAAAGTAGTAGAGGAAAATGTTTATGTGCAGTTGGTTAGTTCGACCACTTTGGATGTTTGAGTGGTATAGGTATAGTGGGATAGATCTAGGCATCTGATTTCCAGTTCTTTCTTGGTTCTAGAGATTGAAGCTCTTTTTCCTAGTGGAGAATGCTTTCTGGAGAACAGTATGTAAACCTCAAAGCCCTGCTTACTGACCCAGTTGTAGCAGGAAATGTATTTTGCATAAATATATTCAGAGAGAGAGAGTGAAAGAGAAACACAAACACACAGACAGACATAGGTTCTCAGCCTGTTCAGTGAATCTTAGTATGTCAATAATATCAAATGGAAGTTATATATGTACACTCAAACATGTATATATATTCTTTTCTTATAAAATCGTCATTCACTTAATACATACTTGATGAGGACCCACTGTCTCATCTACAGAATTGGTTAGTTATTGTGTGAAGAGTCCATACAGGTGGGAGTGAGCTCAGTTAAAATGCACTGAATGCTTGCTTTGAGTTTGGGGCTCATTCTTTTAAGATTACAGCCATAATTCATTGTGTCAGAAATATTCATGTTTCAGTTACTGTTGGTTTAGCACAGCTCAGAGAAAGTAAAATCCATAAACAGAAATGAAAAGAAATCCATGGAAAACCATTATCAGTTTACAAGAGAGAGTAAAATAATTTAAGCATTCAAGAGATGATATTGTATTAATCACGATGACTATGAAGGCAGTGGTGATGGTAGTGATAATAATGAAAACATACAAAGTCTTCAGTATGTCCTGCGGACTTTTAAACACAAATTACTTAATTCTCAAAGCTTAAAGCTTTGAGCTTGCTTAAAGCTCTATCATTATGGTCCCCATTTTACTGATGAGAAACAAAGAAGCACAGAGAAGTTAAATACAGTTAATGATGACTAGAGCTAGGACTGGGATTAAGGAAATCTCTCTTCAGATTCCAGGAATTTTGGCAAGGAGATTTGTTCTGGATTGTCAAATTGATAGTACATTTATAAAGGTAAGAGAAGTTGAAATATATAGAACACATTTTTGCTAGAGCTTTTTACCCATGTCTGTGTTATATATCTTCTATAGTTTAGCTAGGGGAACTCTTAATTACTGATTTTATAGGGAATTGTAGTGATGAGGAGAAAAGTGAAAGGAGGAGAAATGATTAGCTGACCTGTGTGTCATTCCCAGTTCCCATGAATTTCTGAAGTCTAAGGAAAAGAATTCTTATTTGAACTAGCTGATTTTGAGTGAATCACTCTGGGAACTGATCCTGAAAGATAGTGCCCATCATTCTCAGAGACAGAGGAACTCATGCCGTTCGACATATTTCTGGCATGTTCTGAGTCCTCATGCCTGTCAAGATGTTGAAAGACATGAAAGCAGTTTTCAAATATTCCAAACCTTGTCCTGGGGGAAGACTCTGAGTCTCACCATTTGAAAAGAAATAAATTGCATCTGTTTAGCACTGTAACGCTCCCTTTAAATTGGCGTGTCAGATACTCCAGAGAGGGTGGATCCTTCATGTGGGTTTCCAGGGATAGGAAGGAAGGAGCAGTGCAGCCCTGCAGCACTTGAAAACACAGAGAAGGAGAGGGGCACCACTGCACAGACCGGTGTCAAGGCTAAAAGGCTGCAAGGCAGTGCCGGCAGAATGGTCGTGTTGTTGGTGAATTTGTCCAGTTCACACTTTCCTTACAGCAGATGCTTTCAACTTGAAGTTACAGCAGGTATTTCACAAAACAAGAGTTAGAGGTGTTGACAATGACTCCCAAGCAATTTTAGCAGTATGACGTTCTCTTAATGATTTTGTTTTTCTGCTTTTTCACCTTGTGAATGAACCAGACATCACAAACGTATGCAGACTCGAGCACAGAGCACATGTACACGGATGTTTTCAGTCACACTCTCCAAAGTGACTGTATGCTTGCAGTTTATTCTTGCAGTTTATTTTCTACATTTTGCATATCTGTGTATGTGCCTGAACACATATTACAGAATAGCAGTTTTGTGAGCACTTTAAAAAAATTAACTGTGTGTCTTAGATTATTTTTCCATGTCATTCTTGTTAAAGGGCTTCTCTGGTGGCTCAGACGGTAAAGTGTCTGCAATGCTGGAGACCCAGGTTTGATCCCTGGGTCAGGAAGATCCCCTGGAGACGGAAATGGCAACCCACTCCAGTACTCTTGCCTGGACAATCCCATGAACAGAGGAGCCTGGTAGGCTACAGTCCATGGGGTCCCAAACAGTTGGACATGATTGAGTGACTTTACCTTTTTACTTGTTAAAGGTAGATGGAGTATCAAGATAAATATGCCACCTAAGTTAACCAATTACCTATTAATGAATATTTAATATGTTTTCAATTTTTGTTTTTGCTGTTCATGCTTTTATTCTTAAACACAGTGGTATAGAAACTTCACTTCTGGCCATGTTTGGATAACTGGTTTCCAACTTACGCTCTTGCCGCAAGCAACTATAAAATGCATAAAGTATATGAGACAATTTTGTTCAGACATTAGATCACAGGCAGTGTTAAGACAGGGATGCTTGTGAGATGATCCCTCTGTGTTTCTAAACTTACTGCCCAGGGGCACTGTCCAGAATGCTGTGTAGTGGGCCAGATCCCAGAAGAGCAAGGAGCTCTTGCCGAATTGAGAAATTCTAGGGTGCCGCGGCAGCTGGAATGTGACAGGAAGGGAAATTTACTGGAAGAAGCTGTGCATGGAATGTTTGATGAATTCTCTGAGGGTCACTGACCAAGTGCCAAGCTAGTAGACCCAGGACCTGGCGGAGAATGTCTGCTGTGGAACTGAAGACAGAGCAGTGATGTTAGAGTGGGGAAGTGTGCCCGGGGGCCATGGGAATTCCACCCCAGCCACCGTGGGGCAGCCTTGCTGGCTGAGCACCACAGACATCAATTAAGACCCCAGAAAGGATACACTTTATCAATAAAGACCAAATCACTGAATAAACTCCAAGAATAAAAGCCAAATAGACCAGCATGAACAAAACAGAAACATGACCGTCTGCCAGTGATTTGGCTCTGACAGGAAGATCAAAAGTCAATGTCCTCTGAAGAAAAACAGCATAATCCAGACACCGTATGATGTGTCACCCACAATTTTCAGCAGAAAAACGTTGTCATTCAAGACATGTAAAGAAGAAAGGAAGTTTCATGCATTATCAGAAAGAGTGTTCAATATAAATAGGCCTTGATATGACCCAGCTGTTGAAATATTCAGATGTTGATTTTAGAACATATTACAACCTAGACAGCATATTAAAAAGCAGAGACATTACTTTGTCAACAAATGTCCGTCTAGTCAAGGCTATGATTTTTCCAGTGGTCATGTATGGATGTGAGAGCTGGACTGTAAAGAAAGCTGAACCTGAAGAGTTGATGCTTTTGAAGTATGGTGTTGGAGAAGACTCTTGAGAGGCCCTTGGACTGCAAGGAATTCCAACCAGTCCATCCTATGGGAGATCAGTCCTGGGCGTTCATTGGAAGGACTGATGTTGAAGCTGAAACTCCAATACTTGGGCCACCTGATGCGAAGAGCTGACTCATTTGAGAAGACCCTGATGCTGGGAAGGATTGAGGGCAGGGGGAGAAGGGGACGACAGAGGATGAGATGGTTGGATGGCATCACCAACTCAATGGACATGGGTTTGGGTGGACTCCAAGAGTTGGTGATGGACAGGGAAGCCTGGCGTGCTGCAGTTCATGGGGTCACAAAGAGTCGGACATGACTGAGCTACTGAACTGAACAAATTTGTTCAAGGACTCGCATAAACAGATGTATACAATGTGTCAATAGACAGGAAATCTTAGCAATGACATGGAAATTATTTTTAGAAAAATAACTATTTAGTGCTGAATTAAAAGTAAGTCAACAGAAATTATCCAGCCTGTGGAACAGAGAGCAGAAATTTGGGGACAATAAATGAATAATGCTGTGTGGAACAGTATGATGTTATCTAGCATACTGTAATTGGAATTCTAGCCTGAGAGAGGACAGAGAGGGGAGAGGAAATGAAGAAGTGCCCCCAAGTCCAAAAACTATTGAAAATATTGACCCTCAGAGATAAAAATATCAGAAAAATCCCAAGCAGGATAAATACGATTAAAAGAATATCACACCTAGGGTGAAATATGTAACAATAAAGTACTTTTTAAATATTCTGTTTTGTCAAAATATTTTCATACTTTCCTAAGTGCAGTGCAACTATGATTAAATTCTTTGATTCTGCTCATTTTGCAGAGGTATCTGTGGGAAGCAATTCACTTTATATAAGGAGACAACATACCTATAAAATGCACTTTTGTAGGTCAAATGTCAATAGGTCTGAGTGATTCCAAGTCTGTTAAGGATTGTTCTTTGCTGGGCAATTGAAAACAAAAACCTGAGGTCAGAATATCTGGCTATTAGCTGAAAGTCATGCCTTGTGAATTGAAAAACACCATAGAGAAATATACATCTAGCAGTTTTAAGTATAAATTCCAGAAAAAATCCTGTTAAAAATGGTGAGACAAGCTTAGTTTTTCAAATGACATTATTTTTGAACTCTAAAATGGAAATGTAGGCAAATAATTTTGCAGTGGCAGTGAAATAATTGTGGAAAGTTATTCAGTCATTGGCATATCAAGCATTGTGCTCACCATCTCTTTTTATTTCTCCTTTGAAATTCCTAATGTGTATACAGTGAGCCTTAGATTGGTGCCCTTGGAAAATAACCACTTGAAAAGTTATTTGTTGTTAACTGGAGAGTGATTGCTTTACAACCTTATGTTGGCTTCTGCCATATATCAGTGTGAACCAGCCATAGGTATACGTATGTCCCCTCCCTCCTGAACCTCCCTCCCACTTCCCACCCCCTCCCACCCTCTAGGTTATCACAGAGCACCAGATTTGAGCCCCCTGCGTCATATAGTAAATTTCCACTAGCTGTCTAATTTTACATATGGCAATGTATATGTTTCAACACTACTCCTCAATTTGTCCTACCCTCTCCTTCCCTCTCTGTGTTCACAAGTCTGTTTTCTATGTCTGTGTCTCCATTGCTACTCTGCAAATAAGTTCATCAGTACTGTATTTCTAGATTCCATATGCATGGGTTAAAATATGATACTTGTCTTTCTCTTTCTGACTTGTTTCAGTCTGGATAACAGGTTCTGGGTTCATCCACCTTTCTAGAACTGAGTCAAATGCATTCCTTTGAATTGCTAATATTCTGTGTCTATGTACCACATTTATTTATTCATTCATTTGTCACTGGGCATCTGTCACAGGTTGCTTCCATGTCCTAGCTATTGTAAATAGTGCTGTGATGAGCAGTAGGGTACATGTGTTTTTTTTAAGTTATGGGAAAATAACCACTTTTTAAATGGTATCCATGTTTTTATTTTTTGTGTGCCATTTTACTGCCTTGAGACACTGAATTCAGTGTAGTAATTCTTTCTTTAGCTTTGTGTAATCTGTTCTTTAGCCTACACACTGAGCTTTTATTGCCAATTACTCTATTTTACATTTATGGAAATGTTATTTCATTCCTCTGTAAAAGTGTACCTGTTCTGGTTAATAGTATTTGGTTACTTGATTTTGTTTCCTTTTTCTTATTTTATGTCTCTAATTATGCTAAATATTTTAAAATAGTTTCATTCAAGGCACTCTATTATTTTAAGTACTTTTCCTGAATGTTTGCATTATTTCCTATCACTTATGAAAATTCATTTATTCATGTGGTTTGTAATTATTTTCTTTTGAGCTCACAGCTCCTGAGAGTTTTATCCTTTCTGGGAGTCCCATGAGTTTTTGGCTATGAAAGTGTTTCTGTAGAAACAGCTTCTTATTTCAATCAGATCAATAGAAGTTTTCACGGTTTGATACCAGGTTTTGTCAATTTCTCAGTGATATTTTCTCTCAATTCATAGTGTAAATTTGTACCTCACATCCACATGCAGCATTTGGCTATGTGTTTTTACCTGAGTTCTAGAAAAAACAAAGATTGTAGAAGAGGTGGAAGAGGGCTAACATGCTTTTATTTTACAGGGAGTATAATTAGAGAGTCAGCATGGGGGATAATGGGAGTAAAGCCGGGGAGAAGAGTCGGTGTGAAGATGGCCACTAAGTATAAGGAATAGCTTCATTCTTGGGATCATGCCTCTGAGCAGCCTTGTAAGTTGCCTATCGGTAGCATCCATGTAAGTGTGTCTATGGTAGGGCCAGGAGGGAGAGAGTTTGAAAGAACAAAGAGAAGGAGGACTTTTCTGCTGGATCCATGGGATTCTGTCTCCCATTGGTCAAAAAGTTCAACCCATGTGTGTGCACTTACCTGCATTTCGAATTTGCATATGCGTGAGCACCCAGGATTCTAAAGCTCCCTGTGCCTCGCAAGTTTAGCAAGGAAAGACCCAGGACAGAGGCATCATGAGAGAGGTATGGTAAAAGAGGTGTTGTGTGGTCAGGAGGTGAGGCTCAGTTAGGTTCTGTCCCAGTGCTCAGGAGGTACCAGGAATACTAGTGCCTTGATCAATTTGACCCAAAGATTCTCATAGTGGGGACTTCCCTGGTGGTCCAGTGGTTAAGAATCCACCTTCCAGTGCAGGGGACGGGGGTTTGATCCCTGACTGGGAAGCTTGAATTCCACATGAGGCAGGGCAGCTAAGCGTGTGCACCGAGGCTACTGAGAACTCATGTTCTGGACCCCTTGCGCCATAAGGCTTTATGCAGCCAAATAAATAAATACTAAGGAAAAAAAAGTTTTCTTGATAGCCTAGATTCTGGCCCTTAGGAAGACTGCAGGTAATAATAGATCTAATCTGATCAGCAGAGGAGTGTGTGATTCTGGGGATTATGTAATGCAATCTAGTTTCTTGTGGTTTCATTTCCCTGTCAAATACAATTTTATTTTCCTTTTCTCTTGATAACTGATAAATTTCCTCAGTAATACGTGAATGGATTGACACAGGTAATTTTAGGTACTGTCTCACCCAGTTTCTAGTAGACACATGCCCTGGCTCTAAGGATAATGTCATCTGGATATTTTGATTATTTTTAACACATCCAGTATGGGTACTTAAAAAGTTATCTTAAGGAGCATACATGTATAATCTAGGCAATATTATTTATTTAAGAAAAATTTTTATCTCACTTTTCATATTTAAAAGTTTTGCAATGTTTCCTTCATGTGAGCCTTATTGCAGCTACATCTGCTTCTGTTTTGTGTCAGAATTGGAATGCTTCCACAACTATATAAATCCTACAGTTTCCAACACTGTGAACTGAAAAAGTATGATTTTCCTTTCTCGTTAGCATAGATACAAGTACATTTTATAAGGTTTTAAAGTGTGAATCAGCTAAATTGATATTAAAATATTTAAAAGCGTATAGTTGATGGGGAGATATGACAAACGTTTTAGTAATTACTTCTTTTGACTCTCCTTGTGATGGCAGAGACTATAACTAGGAGGTAGCTAGAAAATATAGAGAAGTGCTCATTTATCATACAGCTAAGGGTAAAAACAAAGTAGGAGTAGATTGATTGATCTTCACGTGAGAACAAAGAGGTGATTTCCTAGCTAATTGTCTCTTCCTGTCCCTCACATGAGAATTGGTTCTATAAGCTTTGCAGTTCATCAGTGCTCTTTGTGCGTGTGTGTGTGTCTTCCTTATTTAAACACTTAGATGGCATTGCAAGGTGACCCCAGGGAGAAGTTCTCCCATTGGTCGTCTGGGGTGAACCAGCAATTGCAATTAATAAATACCAGATTATTATGCTTTACAGAGACAACTGCCCTCTGAGAAGTAATGGATGGATACGTTTAGGCAGCAAAGGACTTAAAAATCTATGGGCAGCAGTTAGAAATAAGAAAATAATATTTCCGGAGTGGAGAACTGTGACGAGAAGACATATTGAGAATGCACACCTAAATTGAAATTCTTAAAAGAATAATCGAAGGCAAATGAATCTTGTTGGTTTAGTACCTGTGGCTAAGATTTGTCTCACTTGTGGAGTTGTCTGGAAGTTGAGATGAAGCTTTCCTGTTTCACTCATTCTTTCTTACTCCTCTTGCCAAAGTCTCGCAGAATCTTTCAGCATCAAGTTTAATCACATAGGAATGAAGGAAAAAATTAGTTTGTTTTATGATTTCTTTGGCTGGACTTGAAAATTTGCTCTATAGCTTTTAATTGCAAAAAAAAAAAAGAGGGGGCAAAGAGAAAGAAGCAAACAACCAAGAATATTCAACCTGAAAGAATTCATATAGCATTATATGAGAAGAAGAGGGTGATCTTTGTGGAACTGTATTTATGGACAAGAAGTTTGCCCCTTAAACAGAAAAAAATTAACACTTTAAATTTGGCTGCTATCTCACACTTCTGTCCTGAACAGATAACTGCATAAATGATTTTTCATCAGTGTTGAAGATAATGGGTTGGCCAAAAATTTGTTTTTCTGTAAGCTATAATGGAAAAACCTGAATGAACTTTTGGGCCAACCTGATACTTAAAATCTCCTGAACCATATGCTTAAAAATGATTGAGTTGGTAAGTTTTATATTGCATGTATTTTACCACAATTAAAAATTTAAAAAAACATTGTCACATATATGTTCTGTAGTTTTTAAGGGTCAGAAATGCAGAAGCAATTTTGCTGAGGGTTTCTGGCCCTAGGTCTCATAAGAGTTTGCAATCAAGCTTTTCACTTAGTCTGCAGTTGTTCAGAAAATTGACCTGTTCTGGAGGATCCATTTGCAAGATAACTCAGTTGCAAGGTGACTGACAGGAGACCTCAGCTTCCTGCTGACTCTTGGTCAAAGGACTGTTTCTCACTGCTTGGCCTTTTTACAGGTCTTTCACATGGCATGGGGCTGACTCCCTCCAGAGCAAGAGGTTCACGAGGGATATAATTCTGGCCAATGGGACTGAAGTCCTTTGTGCTATACATCTGCTTTTTTTAGAGTCGATATCTGTGTACTCTACCTTTCCATCTTTGTGGCTTCCTCCCTCCTTGTCCCTATGTCAAAATGCTGCTTCCCTGGTTAGGAGATAGGGGTTGTGAAAGACACAAGAAGAGGATAGAAGGATTCTGGTTCCTTGAGGCAGTTAACCACCACGTCAATTACGGTCTACTTTCTCTGAGTTTTATATAGGAGGGAATAAACTTCAGTCTTGCCTCACCTTTGCTAGTTTCTGGATTTCTGTCAGTGACAGCTAAATATCAACCTGACTGATATAACTGGTATTGTTATCCTTATTCTGTAACAAATGTGTGCCCGGAGAGGTAAATAATCTTTATTTAGGACACATACCCAGGGCGATCTACTACCATTTCAGTACTTTCCCTCAATATTATCAAGCCATCATGAAAAAGAAACCAATTCATGATCTTTTTCAGTAACAATGGGAATATACACATATCCATTGAGGGCAGAATTCTAGGTAGTCGTTTAGTCAAATCACTGTGTGCTGAACCAAGTTTTTACATTAGTGTGTCGAAACAGTGCTAGCTTTCCTGGCCTTTGCAAGATTCATCCAGGTAGCTCTTTGTAAAAGCTCTGGAATTGTGAGGCACAGAGGAAGAGATAAAGAAGAAAGTGAAATTTGTTGAGCTAAATGAAACACCAGATAAACGCAAACAGAAAAATGCCATCAGTTCAGAGAATAAACAGTGTTTATCCTCATGTTTGTCTTGAATGCCTTAAACTAGGATACAAATTGAATCTCTGTTCCCTTTATTTTCCTTTGTTGACAGCAGATGTTGGGAACATTAAATCAGTCAGAGTTCTTGTGGGGGAATAGGTTAGCTGATCCTTCCCAATGATTGACGTCCTTGAGTTGCAGGGAATTGACTGATGTAGAGATGATCTAGTTTTGTGACTTTGAGGTTTTCATATTGATAGTGTCATGGACTTTGCATTGGTTATGTGTGGCTGGCTGCACTTGACTTTCTTCCCCTTAAGAACTAGGATTATGCAGTAAGTGGGGGGGAAATGAAAGCTTAAACTGCAATAAAGGCCTTTTCTCCTAATAATGACATTAATTTTCTTAATGTGTTCTGAAATGCACATTAGCCATGTAGTTACCGATTAAGCCATTATGTTGTATTATAAAATATTCCTTTATAAAATAGATTATATGTCAGGGACTCACTTTGGCAGTGTGGAAAGAACATAGAAGGATGAAGATATGAGTTCTAGACTTAGCTATGTGACTAACAAGGTGACTTTGGAGATGGAAATAACTTGAACTTTCTGAATCTCATTTTCCACATCTGTGAAATAAGAGCTAAACAACCTCTAAGGGGTCTTTGAACTGTAAAATTAAAAGGAGAAAAATCTGGGATTCTATTATCTCTATTTTAATGTGAGCCCTTTATTGTGCTAATTTCTGGAAGCAGAAATAACAACCAACAGAACTCTTTTGTCAGTATTTTACCATATGGAGTTATTTTTGCTGGAAGGGACATGATTTGATAACCTAGTTATTTCCATTCCTGTAACACTGAACTATATAATAATAAACACAATAGATTATCACAATATCTGGTAAGAATTTTCTGCCCTTTTTCAGAAATTAAAGATAATTATGTTTGTACCTGGACTATCACATAGTTCTGTGTCAACATTAAGAATAATTAGTCCCCAGTTTTCTAAATGGACTATGTTTTAAGCATGTGGTTTTAAACAGTCCCCCATGGTAGTTTTGTTGTGAATGATGGGTGGCTCTTATTTTAGAAATGAAGTCATGTAGAGATGCAAGTGACATAGGAGTCTCAAAATTTCAAGGGTTTCACTTTCATTTTGTGACTGCTCCTCTTTCTGATTCCAAAAATAAAGATGAAAATAGAAATACCTTCAAGATCTTCCAGGACTCTATCGAAGTCAATGCTCAGTTTGTTAGTCATTATTAATCATTATATGTGAATTTACACAAACAGATAGATGAATAGATGGATGGATGGCTAGATAGATAATATATGGTCAAATGTATGGAAAATTACCTGAGTTTAATTTAGCGACAAAAAAGTCCCTACCACCCAGTTTATCAACATTTGTATTTTATTTGTTTTAGGTCCTTTTTTTTTTTTAATCTATATTATAACCTTACTACTAAAGTTGAAGCCTCCCTTTAACTCCTTGGGTATCTATCTCATTTCCCTCCTTGCCTCCCCAGTGCAAACCCAATCTTAAAAGTGTTATGAATTACTCAACACCTACAAGCCATATAAATACTGTAATTTTTTGAAGTTTTTTTTAAAATTAAGATTATCTTTCTTGGTGCATCCTTATTATTATTATTTAGTGGATAAAATCCAGGAATGCTGCCAAACATACTCCATAGGACAGGCCCCACAACAAAGAGTAATTAAAATACCCCCAGATACTATTGAAGTTGAGAAACTCTGATTAGCCAAACTAAATATTTTTATTTTATTGTATTATACTGCTGCTGCTGCTAAGTCGCTTCAGTTGTGCCCGACTCTGTACAACCCCATAGATGGCAGCCCACCAGGCTCCCCTGTTCCTGGGATTCTCCAGGCAAGAACATTGGAGTAGGTTGCCATTTCCTTCTCCAATGGATGCATGCATGCTAAGCCGCTTCAGTCATGTCCAACTCTGTGCGACCCTGTGGACAGCAGCCCACCAGGCCCCTCTGTCCATGGGATTCTCTAGGCAGGAGTACTGGAGTGGGTTGCCATTTGAATTGAAATGCTAAATATGTACAGTTAAGGGGGGAAAGCAGTCATTTCACTTCATCTTGCTTCTCTCAGATTGAGAAACATAGTGCCTCTAACTTGTGAAGGAAAAAAACAGCTTGTGAAAACATGACTGATAAGTACCTGTCCATATGTACCTTAAGACATTCTAAATTTTGAATTAAGAGTGGTTTTCCCCCCAGTCTCAAGCTTTTAGCAAGAATGATGCTGTTTCATATTTAACTTTCTGTTAGTATCTATTTTAATTTAATTGTCAAAATGTGTTAATCTCTTAACAGTCAAAAATATTATGTGTTCTTTTATGGTAGTAACTGTTTTTTTTTTCCCCTCATTTGTGTCAACATCTGGATGTGTGAGAAAAGAGATCCTAATTTAGAGAAATGCTGGTTAATTTCAGTACTCAAACATAGTTTGAAGCAATTTTTATATTTTATTTAGGTATAATTTAAATACCATAAAATTACCCCAGTTAAAGTGTACACATCAGTGATTTTTTTTTTACTAAGTTGCACAGTCATCACCATAATCCAGTTTTAGGCTATTTTTATTATCCTAATAAGATTGCTCATACTCATTTACAGTTAATCCCTATCCATTCATCCCAGTCCCTGTTAGGCAACTACTAATCTATTTTCCGTCTCCATGGATTTACCTTACGCAGTATTGGAAATCCTCTGTTCAGTTCTTCTCTATCACAAGAATATTTTAGGACACCTGTAAACAGAACATCTCAAAAATTGTCATTCTTGAAGAAACTAGAGGAATTCTATATTCCGTTGCAACAGTCTTCCTCTTTCATTATTCTTAGTACAAATAGCGTAGAATTTTGTTCTGTTATTGAATGTACTGAATCACAGACAATTTCAAACAATTAGAGGAAAAAAATATTGAGACATAAATAAAAACTGCTAATAAATTATACAGGTTACAGTAAACCTCTTCAAGTTATCATAGTTTACCCTTAAATAATATTCTGCATGTTTTGGCAGTTTGATTCCATATACTACTTCTCATCATTTGACTTCTTATATGTTATGAATCTCACAGTAAGTTTTATGATTCTTTTGACTTCATTTTGTCAGTAGTCATATGTACACACACACACACACACACACACACACACACACACAAGCATATGTGTACAATGAAACAAGATCTTTCATCTCCACCCATGTATTCTCTCTTTCTAATGCTCTTCATTTCTTCCTTCAGGGACAGTGTTGTGTTTGATGTTATTTCCCTTAGTCTGAAGAACTTCTAGGATTTATTGTAATGCAGATATATTTAAGATAATTCTCTCAGTTTTTAGGTTGTCTGAGAAGTGTGATTTATTTTCATATCAAAGATATAAATTGTGTGTTTAGCATTCTCAGTAGACAAGTTTTTTTTTTCCTTTTTAGCACCTTTAATGATATTCCATTGTCTTCTTGCCTTCATTTTTTTCTGTGTGAATCAAGCTATCTGTATTATCTGTATATTAGAAATCTGTTATATAGCATTGTTGCTTACTGTAAATTTAGTGGCTTAAAACAACATAGGTTTTTGTGTGTGTGTGTATAGGGGGTATAATTGTTTCACAATGGTTTTGCTAGTCTGCTGGAGAATGAAGTGAATCAGCTACATGTATACATATATCCCCTCCTTCTGGAATCTCCCTCTCCATCCCACCCATCTAGGTCACCACAGAGGGCCCTGAGCTGAGCTTGCTAAGCTCCTCCTAGCTGTCTGTTTTACACATGGCAGTGAAACAACATAGATTTTTCATCACCCATCTAGGTCACCACAGAGGGCCCTGAGCTGAGCTTGCTAAGCTCCTCCTAGCTGTCTGTTTTACACATGGCAGTGAAACAACATAGATTTTTCATCTCACAGTTTCTGCGGGTTAGGAGTCCAGGCAAGGTTTAGGATCCTGTGCATTAGCATCTCTCAGAACTGCTGTCAAGGCGTTTGCCCTGATTGAGGTATCATCCGGCAACAGGTCCACCTCTGATCTCCTGAGGTTGTTCAAAGTATTCGATTCCTTGTGCACCATCAGACAGAGGGCCTCAGGTTTTCGCTAGCTGTTGGCAGGGTGCTGGCGTCAGCTTCCTGATGGGTGATCTTCTCAACGTGCTTGCCTCTTTAACAGTCTCCTACCAATCCAAACATTGTAATCTCATGTAACCTAATCATACAACCTAATAACACATTCATATTCACATACTGTGAATTCTATTCTACTTAGAGCTAGCTGAGCTAGTAAGATCTTTGGACTAGAGTCTTCTACAAAATAGCTTTACTATTTTTTGGTCACACTGTGTGACATGCAGGGCTTTATTTTCCCCAACCAGGGGGCGAACCATGCTCCCCACAGTGGAAGTGCTGAGTCTTAACCGCTGGACTGCCAGAGAAATCCCTGGACTGTAGTCTTGCATTGATTTAGGGAAATGTTTAGTGATTATCTTTCAAGTATTTCTTATACTGCAATTTCTCCCTGGTTTTTTGGCCTCAAGTTACATTCTCTTGCTTATATATGCCTTAAATTGTTTCCTGCATTGGCCCCTATTATGTATATAGAAATGGTAGTGTGTGTGTTCATTGCTCAGCCATACCTGACTCTTTGCAACCCCGTGGACTGTAGCTTGCCAGCATCCTCTGCCCATGGGATTCTCCAAGCAAGATACTGGAGTGGATTGCCATTTCCTTCTCCAGGAGATTTTCCCAACCCAGGGATCAAACCTGAGTCTCTTGTATCTCCTGCATTGTCAGGCGGATTCTTTAGAAACAAAAGTAAATGGTACTTATCTCTGGAAGAGAGCACATTCCTCCTGTCAGGCTATGATTTGTGCTCTGGTTTGGTCTGGGTTGTGTTATAGCATTATTTAGGTGTGATTTATCACTGGCTTAAAAAGTTATGAGAGCAGCATCCAGCCTTACCCTCTGTAATCCAAACTCTGGTTTTCTGAGCTTAATGGATTTATCTTTCTAACTTTTTTATGTCCTCATTGTTTAGCAGCCCCTGCAGTGTGCTTCGTGGAGACTTGAGATCCTCAGAGGATTTTCCTTCAGGTTTCTTACCACACCCACAGTGTTGAGTGACTCCTTCCTTGCTCTTAAGAAGGCCCAGAGTGCTGTGGGAGGATTTCTCTTAGCTCTTTAATTCTGCCCTCTAGTGTTAGTTGGGAGAAGGAAATGGCAACCCACTCCGATATTCTTGCCTGGGAAATCCTATGGACAGAGGGGCCTGGTGGGCTGTGGTCCATGGGGTTCCAAAGAGTTAGACGTGACTTAGCGATTAAATCAGTGAAGGAAATGGCAGCCCACCCTAGTATTCTTGCCTGGACAATCCCATGGGCAGAGGAGCCTGGCAGGCTGCTGTCCTTGGGGTCGCACAGAGTCGGTCATGACTGAGCGACTTAGCATGCATGCATGCATTGGAGAAGAAAATGGCAACCCACTCCAGTATACCTGCCTGGAGAGTCCCAGGGACAGAGGAGCCCATGGGGTCACGCAGAGTGGGGCACGACTGAAGCATCTTAGCAGCAGCAGCAGCGGTGGTGTTAGTTGTTTAGGCATGTTTGATTCTTTGTGAGTCCGTGGGCTGTAGCCCACTAGATTCCTCTGTTCGTGAAATTCTCTGGCGAGAATACTAGAGTGGTTGCTGTTTCCTACTCCAGGGGATCTTCCTGACCCAGGGATTGAACCCACGCCTCCTGCAATGGCTGTCCACAAGGGAAGCTGTCCTCAAACTGAAGCACATTGCCGCATATACATGATAAAGGCTTGTGTGAAGCAGGTGAGCACCAGGAGAGGGTTCACAGTGTGTGAGGTTCTGGGGAGCTCATGTAGCATTCTGGCCCCTTTGTTGTCCTTCAAATTTTGTGGCCAGCCCAGTGTTTTTCGCTTGCCCTCATTGCTGGTAGATTTCTCTTCCTCTTGCTTTTCCTGTCATTCTGCTGCAATCCACCCTGTGTAGAATTATTTTATTGAAATTCTTTGTATTTTCTGCTCTCTAATTGTTTTAAATAACTATGATGTAGCTTACCAGGCTTTTTCTCTTGTGACGTTTCCTCATGTTAAGCAGAAGTTGAAATACCTTAAACTAATTCTCAATATTAGATCAAAGTTTTTCAACCTCAGCATTTTGAATATAATAATTTTTTGTTGTGGCAAGCTGTCTGGTGTAGTTCAGTGTTCCTAGCCTCTGCACACTGGATGCCATAGGATTCTCTTATCACAACTGTGGTAACTCAGAATATCTCCAGACATTACCGAATGACCCCGAGGGGCCAACTCACCTTTGGTTGATAACCTCTGAGTTAGGCACGTGATATATAAATGCTTCTCAATAAACGTGTCAAGTAAAAAATTATATACTTTTGGAATTATTGATGTAGTGGACAGTGCTTGGGCTTAGGAATCATTCAATAGGAAATAGCAATTCCAGTTCCCACCTTTCAAAACGCTGTGATCTAGAACAAGTGATCTAATCTTTCTATACCTCAGTTTCCTCATCTTTAAAATCTTTTAATAATATCTTTTTATAAGGATATTATGAGAGTTTTATGGCAAATTTTTTGTTTTAATTTGAGTATAATTGTTTTACAATATTATGTTAGTTTGTGCTGTGTTACTACGTGAATCTGGAGAAGGCAGTGGCACCCCACTCTGGTACTCTCGCCTGGACAATCCCATGGATGGAGGAGCCTGGTGGGCTGCAGTCCATGGGGTTGCTAAGAGTTGGACACGACTGAGCGACTTCACTTTCACTTTTCACTTTCCTGCACAGGAGAAGGAAATGGCAACCCACTCCAGTGTTCTTGCCTGGAGAATGCCAGGGACGGGGGTGCCTGGGGGGCTGCTGTCTGTGGGGTCGCACAGAGTCAGACACGACTGAAGCGACTTAGCAGCAGCAACTACGTGAATCAACTGTGTGTGTACATATATCCCCTCCCTCTTAGACCTCCCTCTCACCAACCCCCGCCCCCCATATCCCATCCCTCTAGGTCATCACAGAGCACTGAGCTGAGCTGCCTGTGCTGGACAGCAGCTTCCCACTAGCTGTCTGTTTTACATGTGGTAGTGTGTACTTATGTCACGGCTACTCTGGCAATTCATCCCACCTTCCGCTTCCTCCACTGTGGCTGGCAAAATTTTTAAGTGCTCAGTAAGATTCTTCAGCCTGGGAAGAGTTCAGAAAATTCTTATCTTTTAGTGTGTGTATCCATCTCCTTATCAGGATTTCTAGAAGTTTGGTGATAACAGTCAGGGAAGGCCAAGCAGTAAAGTAGACAGAAGTTAGGAGAGAAATACAGAGCCACAGATAAATGGACATAGTAAAGCTACTGAGACAATAATCCTGTGCAGTATCACCTCATTTTCAGTGGCCAGTTGTCACTGGTACTCTTCACTCCATTTACAAGTAAATTTGGCTCCCTGTAATCTCAGTTGTGACTTATGAGATATTTTGTTCATTTGTTTTCAAACTGCAGGCTTTTAAAAAAAAGTTTTATCTTTCTGTTTACATGATAATGAGAGGAACTTAATACTTGGGAGCATATCTGCTTGTGATGTCTAATTGACACTCCAAAATGTAGGACTCCCTTCTTGCAAAACTTAGGACTTCCTCATTCAAAAGTTATTGAAAGTTGCACCAAAAAGAACAGTTAGTTTCTTTGGTCAGTGGTCTTTTCTCAAAATAGATTCTCTGACTTAAGGCTTTTAAGAATCTACTAGGAAAAATACATGAAATCGTCAATTCAAATGACTTATTTAGGTTTTATAAATGTGATCAAGTCCATCTTTTTGTACATCAGTTTTCTCATCTGTGTATAAGGTATCTCAAGGACCACTTAGCTCTAACAGTATGAAGTAGGAAATGACATAGCATCATCTACAGCTTTTTAGCTGACTCAGTAACCTCTGCAGGTCCTTCTCTGAATACTGTTGCCACAGTACATCAGAAAAGAATAATTTAATGGAATTCTAGCTCTTTCTATTATTGACTCATATTAAATTAAGTATGAATTTCTGACGATTTTCCAGCTACTTCACAGAGTAGCATATTGGAATATTAGGTATAAACAAATTACACTGGTACATTATTTCTATATTACATTCTTAAAAATTCAGAATTAGGTTGTTAACCCCTTCCAATATCCTCCGCCAATATCCTTATTTGTTTATATCTATTTCTAACTCTTTTGAGGTAGTTATTAATGTCTTTTGGTTTCTTTGTCAGTTATCTCATTCTAAATAGGTTTAAACTTGGCAGCTTACAACGCATTCTGTGCGTGGCTGATCATCGCTCTGCTGCAAAGCAGCTGATCATATTGACCATATTGCCTTATCAGATCAATGCCCTTATCTTTTTTTACCTTTGTTAAGCATTCAAAACAGATGATTATTTCCTCCATTGAAGGCATGTGATTCAAAGCTGGAAGGCATAGTTTAGGAAAGAAAGAAAATAATGGTATCATAAAAGGAATCCTAAGGAGCAAGAAGAGGACATCAGCTGGTCCCTTCTCAGCCTTGTTGGTACAAGAGAAACATCTTTTGTACCATGGGAACAAGGTGGTACACGGGAAACATGTTTAACTCAAGTGATGGAGAAAACATCCACCACTTGGGTTGGCTCTGGGGCCATGAGGGAAGACCTTTGTTTCAATTTATACTGAATGGTGAATTGAATGTCTTGAAAAGTGGTTAAGGATATAGTGTAAGATGACATAATTAGGTATAAGTGAATATATCAACTGAAAGTTATTTAAACAAGTCATTTAAGAATTCATGCTTTAATTTCTCAACCTCTAAATTTATAAAACCTATAAAATTCAATGATAATTGTTGCATCTTTTCCTTATGGGCTTATTGTTGAGGTGGAAGAGAAACACTTGAGTTAACGGGTACAAATGTATTTTGTAAGTTTTAAAACATCATACAATTATAGATATTATCAGTAATACTGTTTCTTTACTAATTTATTTATTTTGAATTTATATTTGCTGATTTAGATTAGATTTTATCAGCCACGATGTATGCATGTATGAATGTGTGTGTGTTGATTTGCTACTGATGTATATTTGCTATATCATTATTTTTCAACTGGAAAAGATTTATTTTACATCATCTTTCCTACAGTTTTTGAAAAGCAAAAGAAAAAATGGTGAGAAGGACTGAAAGGACAGTTTTAAAGTGAATACATTAGCATTATGAAGAGCTCCTTACATTTTCATGTTTTTCCTCATTCAACTCAAGTAGGTGAAGTTTTCATTGTGGAGTGTGAGACCACAAATCAGTGTTTAGGAACTACTGCTTTAGATGTTGCCTTTAAGGATGTATAAAAGTTTTATCACTTTAGATAGTAACATCACAGAAGATAATTTTATAAATTCAGGAAACACTGAAGCACCATTAAAATGTGACTTTAGTCATGACCTCTTAAATTCCTCATGTATTGACCTTTGAAGACAGCCCTACTGTGTAATTACCATTTTAAATACTGATTTATTTGGCCGGATGAAGTGTGAAAATACTCAGAGAATTAATGCATAGAGTTCTGATTCCATAGTAAGTAATAAGAAGAGAAAATTGTGCTCAGATTCTACCTGAATCTGTTTACATTTGTCTCTGCATCTGAGATGCCCAGAAAATTAGGAGTTTTTGAAGGAACAGGACCATATCTCAGACTTTTCTGTTTCCCACAATAACAACCCAAAGAGTGTTTTTGTTTTAGTGTTTTTTTGTTGTCATTGTTTCTTTTTCATGAAGGCACTGGTAAGTTTTTTGGAAAGAAAAATAACACATAGCATTGAGTTTAGATAAATTAGGGCTTCTCTGGTGGCTCTGATGGTAAAGAATCTACGTTCTATGCAGGAGACCTGGGTTGGGAAGATCTCCTGGAGAAGGAAATGGTTACCCACTCCAATATTCTTGCATGGAGATTCCATGGACAGAGGAGCCTGGCAGGCTATAGTCCATGGGGTTCCAAAGAGTTAGACACGACTGAGCGACTTCCACTGTCTGTCTTGGATAATTTAAAATACTACAGTAAGCTGAGGGATGGCTCCCAGATATACCTACATTCTAATGCTGAAATGTGTTACTATTACTTTATAGCAGAATTTGTAGATGTGATTAAATTAAGGCTCTTAATGTGGGGAGAGTGTCCTGGGTTTTCCTGGTGGGCTAGGTATAATCACAGGTGTTCTTATAAGAGGAAAGCAGAGGAAGTCAGAGAAGGTCGTGTGATGACAGAAGCAGTGACTGTGGTGATCAGAAGACAGAGGAGGGGGTGAGGAGTCAAGGAGCACAGGCGGGCACCGGAAGATGAAACAGACGAGAAAAGGGTTCTCCCCTGAAACCCCCCGGGGGGAATCAGTCCTGCCGCCACTGTGATTTTTAACGCAGTGAAAATTGTTTTTGACTTCTGACCTCTGGGAGAGGAAGATAACACATTTGTGTTAAGTCACGAAGTTTGCCATTGTTTGATATTGCAGTAATAGGAAGCTTGTGTAGATAGTAAGCAGCCCTTTCTGAAGGGGGTGCTATGTGGCCCAGGAACGCTGCGTAATGCTCCATGGTGACCGAAATGAGGAAGGAATCCAAAATGAGGGGATATATGTGTACATGTAGCGGATTTACTTTGTTGTACAACTAACACAAAATTGTAAAGCAACTATATCCCAATTGAAATAAAGATACTGGCTTTTTGAGTGGAAATAAAGGAAAGCCTAGACTACTTGCAAATGATGCCACTATTAATATTTAATGCTGATGCATTCTTTTTTACACACAAAATATTAGAAAACACTCAAAAGCTGTGTTTGCAACCTAAGTGTCCATCAAGAGATGAATAGACAAGGAAGATGTGATATAGGTAGATATGTACACACACACAGAAATACTACTCAGCCATAAGAATGACATTTTGCCTTTTGCAACAACAAGGATGTACTTGGGGATAGTATGCTAAGTGAAATAAGTCATACATAGAAAGACAAATACTATATCACTTGTATGTGGAATCTAAAAAATACAACAAATTAATGAATATAACAAAAAAAGAAGCAGACTCACAGACGTATAGAATGAACTAGTAGTTACCAGTGGGGACAGAGAAGGAGGGAGGGGAAGTGTAGGGGTAGGAAATAAGAAGGACAAACTGTTAGGCATAAAATAAGCTACAAGGGTATTTTTTCAACACTGGGGAATATAGCCAATATTTTATAGCTGTAAGTAGAGTGTAATTTTTAAAAATTCATGAATCACTATATTGGACAACTGTAACTTATTAAATTTTGTACATCAACTTAAATTTTTTTAAAAAACAGCCTTGGTCATAGGACCATGTGTTAGAGATTAATAGTAAGGGTTGTTTTCCTATTCACTTACTTGGTTTATTATTCCTTTCAGTTTCTGGAGCTGGGAGCATTGTATTCAGTGAATGGGTTTAAATGTATAAAATATGCTTAAATGTACTAAATGGATTTATAATATACTTATAAAAGGCCTACCACATGGTTAACAGCTGTTTTTTTTATGATTGTATTTTCCTAATATGTGAGGTTTATTATCTCTTTATGTATTGATCAACTGTTTGAAATTGCTTTTCTGTGAATAATCTAATAAACTCCTAAGAAATATTAGAACTATTATTTTTTATAATCCTATTGTCCTTTAATTCAATTTTATTCCACTTTGCTATGATTATTTTTTATCATCAGTGAGTGCTGGATATTATCAAGTGCTTTTTAGCACCTGTTAAGATGATCATAGTTTGTCTCCATAAATTCCATTAAGGGGATTAAATACATTTTTATATTCTTAAAAATATGTCATATTTACATTCTTGGAACAAATCCCAGTTGGTTGTAATGTTTTTGTAAATTGCTTAATTTAATTATGTCATGATTTACTTAGGCTTTTTTTTATCATTATTCATAAATAAATTTTGGTTTAATTTTCCTTTATCAAACTGTATTTGCATGGATTTAATATCAGGGTTATACTAGTCTCATTAAATAAATCTGAATGTCTTTTTACTTTTTATAAAATAAAAAGTACCCATTCCATGAGGGTTTGAAAAATTCGTTTTAATGCCTTGTGGATGTAGTACGCATTTCGCAGATTGTATGTATAGATAGAAGTGTTAAGTGAAAGTGTTAGTCGCTCAGTTGAGTCTGACTCTGCCACTCCATGGACAGTAGCCTGCTAGGCTCCTCTGTCCATGGAATTCTCCAGGCAAGAATGCTGAAGTAGGTTGCCATTCCCTTCTCCAGGGGCTCTTCCCAACAGAATTACTTATTGAAAGGAAGAAGGAAAGTCCCAGATGTAAGTATACGTATACATACATAGGGAGATACAGAGATGATTGATTTCCTTTTTACAGTAAGAAGTGACAAACTATAGTCTGCTAGACAAATCTGACACTACTTTTGTAAATAGCATTTATTGGAATACAGTCACATTCAATCACTTGTGTGTTGTCTATGCTTTTTTAACTACAATGGGAGTGTTGAATAATGGCAACAGAGTCTGTAGGTTCAAAATGTTTCATCTTTTTGTAGAAAGATTGTCTACTCCTGGATTGTAGAATCAGTATATTTTAATGATATTTATTTATTGAAAATTTCTATTTAGTATGGAGTCAATTTAACAATGCACATATTTTATTGACAATTTTTCATTACATATCACTCTTCATTAAACATATAATGAATGTCTTCTAAGTCCTAGATGCTTTCTAGACAGGGTAGTTTTAATAGTGGACAAAGCAAAAGCAAAGCCTTGTCCTTGTGGACTTTATATTCTAGCATGAAATAGAGACAATTAAAATATACTCATAAATATCTATACAACAGCTTCAAGGTAATGATCAGTTCTAAGAACACAATGGAAAGACATAAAATGATATTTGCAATAATATGCCCAGGAAAGGTCTCCGAGGGAGTTACATTTGAACAAACACGTGAAATAGAAGGAGCAAATCTTGACTGTCTCGGGGCAGAAGGATACAGGAAGAGAAAACTTCAAATTTAAAGGTCCTGATATGGAAACATACAGGTTGTATTTACTGTATGGGAAGAATAGCCAGGAAATTAGTGTGGCTGCAACAGAGGTCCTTGGATACAGAATGTTAGAAGATGAAGTTAGAGAGTAATCAAGAAGCCAAGGTCAAGGTTCATATTTATCTATGTACAGTGGAATGCCATTGGTAAGTTTTGAGCAGGGCTGTAACGTAGCATGACAGTCATTAAAAAAAAAAATGTTTTGTCTGACCTAGAAGGCCAGTACTTTGGTCACCAGATATGAAGAGCTGACTCGTTGGAAAAGAACCTGATGCTGGGAAAGACTGAGGGCAGGAGGAGAAGGGGATGACAGAGGATGAGATGGTTGGATGGCATCACCGACTCAGTGGACATGAGTTTGAGCAAACTCCAGGTGATGGTGAAGGACAGGGAAGCTTGCATGCTGGAACCCTTGGGGCTGCAGAGTTGGACATGAGTTAGTAACTGAACAACAAGGACCGAGGGAGCTTTATGTTCTAATTTTTAAATGAATGAATGAATTTGTGACTGTGCTCGGTTTTCATTGCTGTATGCAGGCTTTCTCTAGTTGTGATGAGCAGGGTCTACTCTTTTGTTCCTGTGTGTGGGCTTCTCATTCTGGTGGCCTCTCTCCTTGCAGAGCATGGGCTCTAGAGCCTGGGCTCAGTAGTTTTGGCACCTGAACTTAGTTGTTCCATGGCATGTGGAATCTTAGTTCCCAGACCATGGATTGAACCCATATCCTTTGAATTGGTAGCCAGATTCTTAACCACTGGACTGCCAGGGAAGTCCTGAAAGTCATTTTTAAATGAACCACCACGTGCAGAGCACATACCTTTAAGGGAAGCAGTCATAGCAAGGAGATTAGGAAGTTCTTAAAGTTGTCCAGATGAGAGAGTTGGTGGCTGAGCTAGAGGACTAGGAATTACACAAATTTTCACTTAGGATATATCTTTAGAAAGATGGCAGCGAGAACCCTGCATGCGAGACAGCAAAAGGAATGCAGATGTATAGAACAGACTCATGGACTCTGTGGATGAGGGCAAGGGTGGGATGATATGGGAGAATGGCATTGAAACATGTTAATTATCATATGTGAAATCAATTGCCACCCCAGGGTTGATGCTTGGGGCTGGTACACTGAGATTTCCCAGGGGGAGGGAATCGGGAGGGAGGAGGGAGGGGGGTTCTGGAGGGGGAGCATATGTAAACCCATGGCGGTTTCATGTCATTGTATGGCAAAACCAACACAATAAAGTAAAGAAAATTAAAAAAAAATAACATTTACTGATCAAATAAATATGAATTGTGAAACCAAGAGGGATCAAGGATGCTGGCAACATTTTTGTCCTAAGAAAACTGGGTGATTCTAATGACATTTATTGGAGTAGTGAATACTGGGAGAAAACCAAGTTTAAGGATGGGGTGAGAGATTATGAACTTTGTTCAAACATGTAAACTTTATGATGCTTATTTAATGTCCAAATTAATATATATGATGGATAATAAAATAGAAAATCTGGAGTCCATGGAAGCAGTCTTGGTTGAAGTCTTGAGATTCATCATTATACTGAAAGTTAACACACTAGAATAAGTGCTTACTTTGATATATCTAATTAATGGTATATTTATGTGTAACAATGTATGCTCTCTCCTTTTGTATAATTTTTCACTCAACAGAAATTTTGGGTGTGGGAACAGAGGTGAGGGAAATTCATTATTACTGATCACAATACATTTCAGGAGATTAACTCCATTTCTACTCACACCTACACAACTTCTTTTATACAAATGACCCATTAGTAAGGCTGGAACTTCTCTTGGTTTTGATTTTTTTTTAATTACCATTTTCTTGAAATAAGTGATACAGTTGGAAGTTTTTAATGATTAAATTTATCATCTACCCACGACACCTTCTATAATTATTTAAAACAAATTCTACTCCTGAAGCATGGATTTATTGCTGTTATGTGTAAAGTATAGGAGTTTAATGTACATGTGATAAAAAATATTCCACAACATATCTATACATATAGTAAGGTATCTTAGTGATTGAGATTATATAATATAAAAATATTATAAGAGAAGTAATAGAAACTTTGTCTTCTCCGTATGGTAATTGAAGATGTTCTTCTTAACTAGTGCATATTTTGATTGAAGAAAAAAAAACTTAAACAAGAAAGAGAGAGATTTCTGATGATTCCCATGAAAAATTAACTGCTACAAGAAATGCAGTCTCATAAAAACAAAACAAAGAAACCCAAAGCCCTATAATATCACACCACATATATGCAGTACCTGTTTCCTGGTATTATACAACCAGCCATCAGGAATTCATTCTTGAAAAGAAACAACCATGATGAGTCCTATGATTATAAAGTTTATTTCCAGGAGTCATTTCAAGGCTGCAGGTGTGGGGTCCCACATAGAACTCAGTAGTTTTGCTTAATTAAAGAGATAGGTATAGGAATTTGGGGATACCACAAGTCAGCTAGCATTTGCAGAGCAGGGAAAAGGAGAAAAAGGAATTGTGTACAGAGCAAGCTCAAGAGATTTTTGGATGGACTCCTTTGGGTTGACTTTTTTCCTTTTTGAAAACACTGGTAGAACTGAATTGCCGAACAATTAGTTTAGCATCCCATAGAGCCCTTGAGTACAGAAAAAAAAAAAAAAAGATTCAATAGAACTGACTCTCTGGAGTTTGCATAGCTTAAATTTAGAGTGGTTTAATTCACCATGGAAACACCTCCACTGTATTATAGTCTTGTTACATGAGACAAGCTCACAAAAATCATCACTATGTATTGAGAAAAATCACTCCAAAAGAATACCTGTCATATTGTTCAATTATATTTTTGTTACCTTTAGATAGTTTCTTTGAGAATTTGGAAACCATAGGGCTAGTTTCTCTCTTTTAAAATTCATGTGCTGTTTCTTATCAAATAATGAAAAACATGCAATCCATTTTGATTCTCTTTTTGCCTCTCTTTTCAAAATGCTTGGATCAGAGGTTTTCCTTTTCTGATCTTTGGGGACCCAGAGGTCCTCAGTCTGTATCTAAAAGGGCACCATGCATATGAATAATTTTTCTCTGCTTCAACTCTCATTTTTCCACAGAAATTGACTTTTCACATAGGAATTTATGAGGGGGAAATAAAATTTTGTTTGTATTAAAACACTAGAAACCACTGACTGAAATTTAACTCCAGGTTGATTAAGCACATTTTAAGTGTTTGGTTAAAACAGTGGTTAAAAGTTATAAAACTTGATCCAAGGTAGGAATCACATCTGCATCACTTAGCCTCTGACAGTATAGTTAATATTTGTATAATCTGGTTTTCAATCATAAATGAGAGTAATACCTGCCTCCTAAAGGTGTTGTAAGGCAATAATGAGATTACATGCTTGATGCTCAGCAAGGATTCTGTACCTGTTTGTATAAGTTTGGCCAGTGATTGTTACCATTGGCTATCGATTAGGATCATCTAGAGAGCCTGAAAAAAATGTGTTGCTTGTTCCCACTCCTTCAGACGTTATTTTGTGATTGATCTAGGGTGCAGGTTGGAGAATGGGAGTCTGAAAACTCTCCAGGTGAGCAAAGTTTAAGAACTAAAGTAGGTATGTATGGATGTGAGAGCTGGACCATAAAGAAGGCTGAGCACTGAAGAACTGATGCTTGTGAACTGTGGTGTTGGAGAAGACTCTTGAGAGTCCTGTGGACTGCAAGGAGATCCAACCAGTCCATCCTAAAGGAGATCAGTCCTGGGTGTTCATTGGAAGGACTGATGCTGAAGCTGAAGCCCCAATACTTTGGCCACCTGATGCAGAGAGTCGATTCATTAGAAAAGATCCTGATGCTGGGAAAGGTTTAAGACAGGAGGAGAAGGGAATGACAGAGGATGAGATGGTTGGATGGCATCTCCGACTCCATGGATATGAGTTTGAGCAAGCTCTGGGAGTTGGTGAAAGACAGGGAAGCCTGATGGGCTGCGGTCTGTGGCGTTGCAAAGGGTTGGACAAGACTGAGCGACTTAACAGCAAATGATCAGGCACACTGTAAATTAGGTACTCTGGGTCCTGAGTCACTTCAGTCGTGGCCAGCTCTGTGTGATCCCGGGGACTGTAGCCCACCAGGCTCCTCTTTGTGGGATTCTCCTGGCAACAGTACTGGAGTGGGTCACCATTTCCGCCTCCAGGGCATCTTCCACCCTCAGGGATTGAACCCGTGTCTCTTGTATCTCCTGCACCGGCAGGCAGGTTCTTCACCTCCTGCACTGTGGGTTCTCATTTCCCCACCCAGAGATGGAACTGAGTCTCATTATGTCTCCTGCCTTGTAAGCAGGTTCTTTACCACTAGCGGCCACCTGGAGCTACTCAGTAGAGTAGGTGGTACACCTGGACCCTAGAGGGTCTATAGGTTAAAAGGAAATTAAGGAGAGGCTGTGGCACACAGAGTTGAAATAAAACAGTAGAGCACGACCTGCTCTACCCCAGGTATACTACCTCCTCTACCGCACCTACTCCAGGTGGTCCAGGTACTTGAGCTTATTGACTATCTCTTCAAGGATGTCAGCTCTGAGGTATTTTTTAAAATATTTATCACTAAATTTCAGCGGTCAAGTTTCCAAACTTGAAAGAAAGAATAGTTGAATTGGCTTGGGCCATTTGCTGTATTTTTTAGCTAGGAAAAAGTAGAATACTTTGATTGATGGACTCAAAAATCACAAAGCACAGTGAAAGCAAGGTAATTCTGTAAAAAGAACTAGAAATGCTTTTACAAGAAGCAAATGAGAATGGATACTAGGCAGTCAAAATAAGTAAGTCAGCCAATCAATCATTACAATCACACACACATAATCTTATTATCACTAACATAAAAACCTTCCTTTTGTAAGAGCTTTAAATTCTATCACTGTACATCAGCATTTTATTGGTTACTAGTTCACAGCTCTTGGGAATAGTCCAGGTAAAATCTAGAAATGGTCTTGCATTATAAACAAGTATAGAACAGTCTTTTGGACTCTGTGGGAGAGGGCGAGGGTGGGATGATTTGGGAGAATGGCATTGAAACATGTATATTATCATATGTGAAACTAATCTCCAGTCCAGGTTCGATGAGTGATACATGGTGCTCAGGACTGGTACCCTGGGATGACCCAGAGAGATGGGATGGGGAGGGAGGTGGGAGGGGGGTTCAGGATAGGGAACACATGTACACCCATGGTGGGTTCATGTCAATGTGTGGCAAAACCAATACAATATTGTAAAGTAAAAATTAAAAAAAAAATAACTTTAAATGTGAAAAAAAAAGTGCTAATAAACACAGCAGTGAATGCCATGAGGGTGGCTGTCCAGGACCTCAGTAACTGCATAGATTCTCTTTTCTGATTGCTGCTATTCTCAGTGCATAAATGATAGATAATCTGAATTATAATCCCTGTTTATATGGCTGTTGACTTTGGACATCCAGGATTCACTTCTGGTGTAATCTATGTCCTGATGCATTATAGTATGGTATTAGAGTGATGCTTTAGGGATCTTGAAAGGGTAACATTTTGTTAAGGGAGGACACAAGAACTGTAGCAAATGAGCAGGGCTTCCCCAGTGGCTTGGCTTAGTAAAGAATCCCCCTGCATTGCAGGAGCCGCAGGAAACACGGGTTCAGTTTCTGTCAGGAAGGTCCCCTGGAGTAGAAAATGGCAACCCACTCCAGCATTCTTTCCTGGAGAATCCCATGGACAGAGGAGCCTGGTGGGCTACAGTCCACAGGGTCACAAAGGGTTGGACACGATTGAAGAAACTGACCACACACAGCGCAGCAAATGAACCAAGGCGTCTAACAATGATGTAAACGACTTATAGCAGGTCTATAGGGACAAAATTTTTTTTAAAGAAATAACAGTGGCCTGATTTATCCATATATTTATATATATAATATTATATATATATATATATATAATGGGGTATACTTGAAATAAGTTTTCAAATTCTTAAAAAATAACACAACAGTGGCCACTGTTTATAAGGCCTAGATAAAGAGCAAAGTCACAATGCTGTTAGAGATAAAAGTAAAATGAAAACTAGAAGGAACTCTAAATGGCTAAAAAAAAAAAAAAAGATTTCCTGATCTTGGCAATATTTAATCAAAAGAAGTAAAGCTGACAAAATAAAAATCTGACTGTGCAGTCAGTTTGGGAATACCCCTTATATGTATCATGCTGTGGTTACCTAAAAGAAATAGAAACACTTTGGTGACAGTGCAGCTAATAATTAAGCCAGGCAGTATTTTCATCTTTCACACCACATGGTAATTTAGCATTTGTAATTACCAACATGCAGGATACTCTTTTAGTAATGAGGAAAATATTTGCTGTTTTGCATGAGAATAAATTATAAATAGTCCCAGTTTTAACACCATAGCTATTGTTTCACACCTGTTCTTTTAAAAGCTAAAAATCCTGCAGATTAGAAACAGTTCAAATAGACGTGACGTATATTCAGAATAATAAGAGTATAATGAGTCGTGTTTGGAATACTGGCACTTTGGGTGTGTGTATGCAGCAGTGATTCAAGATAAGAGACCAGAAAGCATGAGGTAGGGAGGATTTCTGGTTTGGAGAAAATTAGTTCTGAATCAAATTTGGAGTCAGATGTGTTGTTCAAGCTGTACACAAGCATAAGCACCCAGCACTGTGTAACGCACTTGGAATAGGTGTCATCAAACATGAAGGACCCCCCACCAAAAACAAAACCCAAAGCCCATTAGAATTTTCAGTATAAAAAATTGTTTACTCCCTTCTCCCATCGTCAGAGGTCCACCCTCTTGTTATGAGTATTAAGTACATACATTAGCTTCCTGAACTTCTCTTTAGGTTTGAATTGTGTGTGTGTGTATTTTTCCAGAAACTTAAAAAACTTAAAATTTATTTGTATTCTAATTTGAATGACATTCAACCTCTATATTTTGGAAGATTTTGCTTTCAATAATATATTTTTAAATCTAAACAAAAAAATGTTTGAGTGCTGATACCGAAATACCCAATATTGTGTTAAGTAGAAGGAAACAATGAGAATGGAAAACTAAAATGCAATCTCCACTGTTCTGGGCCCATGTTAACAATACAGTGAAGCTACCAGGTAAAGAATACTGAAACAAGCATGTTGTTGGGCAAGAAAGGGTGCATAGAAAATATGGGACTTTCTCTAGATCTAGATCTAGAAAGGGCAAGCAAACTTTCTCTGTAAAGGGTCTTTTGGTCACTGCTAAGCAACTGACTCTGCTATTGTAGTATGCAGACAACCACCACCAGTACAAAGCAGGACGGGCATAGCTATGATCTAGTAAATCTTTGTTTACAAAACTGGGGCTGGAAATTTGTCTCTCTGGTCATAGTTTGTTGACTCTCATTTTTGTTGTTATATTTTGTTTTTCATTAATTTTTCTTGGAGTCTAGTTGCTTTATAATATTTTTAGTTTCTGCTGTACAGCAAAGTGAATCAGCTATATATACACAAATATCCCCTCTTTTTTTGGATTTCCTTCACGTTTAGGTCACTGCAGAACACTGAGTTCTCTAAGCTATTAGTAGGCTCTCGTTGGTTATTTGTTTTATATGTAATATCAATAGTTTTCTGACTCATGATCTGGGTCTTGAAGAATCATATGAAATTAAACAGCTGGGAGAATATAAATATGGTGTCAGGTAAAGGAAACAGAACAGTCAAAGCACAAAGCGGTGTGATATGTTCTGGGAATGGTGAACAACTTTTTAGTGTCCACTTCTGTGTTATATAGGTGGAGAAGAAATTAATACAGTGCCCCATTTAATAAGTTCAACAATTATATTCTTAGTGATGAGACAGAAGTTTACTTTTAAGTGGAGAAACCACAATTCAAATACTCAAATACAAGCTTAACATCAGAATCCTGCTTGATGGAAGCAGACTATAGCTTGCTTCTTTTAGTCTGAGGGAATACATACTTGTGTTAAGTACTAAGTACTTGCTAATTACAGGTTCCACCTTTGATATGGGAATTACATTTAGTGGCTCTGAAAGTAATTAGCATGTATGGTGAGCTCTACCAGCTTAGAATTTTGAGGAATACAAAATGAATTTACCTGTAATTGTGTGGTTAGTACCATGTAATTAATCTGCCTTGAAACACCAGTTAATTATGAATTAAAGCTTGCCAAACAGACTGAATTTGAACTAGATTCACTTTTTAATTTCCTTTTGCTCAACATTGTAGGTAAGATTCCACTTTAGTTCACTCATCGTTGGTTTCAAGTAGAATGAATCTGTTTCCTTTAACACTTTCCTTTTCTATGCCACTCAAACATATGTTCTTACTGGAGTCTCAATTAAAAGAGAAACTGTGAAACACCTTCTGTGCTCCTTCTGTCAACAGAAATTTAACATGCTATCAATCATTTTTTCTGTTTCATTGGAAAAATCAGTGCCATTGTAGTAGGGCTAAAAACACGGGAAATTTTTTCAGTCCCTGTATTAAAAATTCAAAAGAATATATGCATCCCAGTGTTCACTGCAGTTTTGTTTACAATAGCCAAGGCATGGAAGCAGCCTAAATGTCCACTGATAGATGAATGGATGAAGAAGATATGGTACACATACACAATGGAATATCATTCAGACATTAAAAAGAATGAAAGAATGCCATCTGCAGCAACATGAATGGACCTGGAGATTAGCATACTGAGTGAAGTCAGAGAAAGACAGGTATCATATGATGTCTCTTATATGTGAAATCTTGAAAAAAAGAGATACAAATGAACTTGTTACAAAACAAAGACAGGCTCACAGAGGACAGATTTATGGTTTCTAGGGGGATGAACGAAGGCGAGGAATAGATTGGGTGTTTGGGATTGACATGTACACACTACTATCTTCAAAGTAGATGACCACCAATGACCTTCTATATAACGCAAGGAGCACTGCTTAAAATCTTGTAATAACCTAAATGGGGAAAAGTTTGATAGAAGAATAGTTACATCTATAACTTAATCACTTTGCTGTATACCTGGAGCAAACACAATACTGTTTATCAACTATAATATAAAGTAAAAATGAAAGGAATAATAAAAATAAATAAGCAAAGGCCCTATTATCAGGGGCTTTGAAATTGCAGGTATTAAAAAGTAAAAAGAGGACCAAGGAGTGACTTCTAAATATTTGTCATTTATGTGTCTAAATGTCTCATGAGATCATTTATTCACATCAAAAGTGAAATCTGGAGCCTGGTTATATACTTCATTAGATCCATTTACTGTGATGATAGCATCTTAATATAAATTTTTCTCATATGAGTTCTCAAGAAGAGAGTTAATCTGTCTTCAGAAGAAAGATGAAAGAAGTTTCATCTTCAGAAGAAAGATGAAAAAGAAAAAAAGTAATTAATAGACTCCATGGTTTCTAGTCTTGTCATCATAATGATATGTATATTTTTTGTGATACTGAATCACCTCTAATTAGTCCGAATGTTTAAGAAATATATTCCTCACCATTGATCTTTCCATCATGTAAAAGATTCCTCCTCATCCAGAATGATGGAGCTAGACATGACTTAGAAGGTTGGTTTATTCTGCACCTTCATTTTGCAGAGAGGGAAATTGAATGACCAATGGGAGTGAGGTGGACATAATTAGATAATAGCAGAGCCTAAATGACTGAGTCCTGTCTTAGTGGTCTTTACACTTTAACACATTTCTTTGCTTATCTTTATATGTATTTCTCTAGCATGCAATTAAGTCATTAGCAGCATTGAATGGTTTTCTTAATTTTATAATTTATTTTTACCAAATTAATCTACTTTAATTTAGTCTTAATAGTATTTGATATAATTTCTTCTGCCTCTCACCCTACCCTCACCAAAGATAGCACTTTCCCATCTTTAGAAATGAGATACCATATCCTTGCTAAGTCACTACTTTGTATCATCAAATTAGATATGAGATGAACTTTACATGTATAGAATCAATATTTTGACATTGATAAAATGGTTCATGTCATTGAAAATGAGTCTACAGCCTAAATCAAATACAGATAATGATCTTTTGTTCTTTGTCTACTTAGCAACCTCCAGTTCGCTACATAAATGAATCTAATACTTACAACATTCATAAGGCACTCTGAATCTACCTCTCTTCCTCCTAACATCTACTTACTTTTCTGTTTCTAGCTTTGTTCAAGGTGATTTTCCTGTTTACCTTATTCTTCTTAATCTCTTCTCTACACATTTTTCATTGCTCAAAAATGAAGCTTATCTGATCAATCACCTATGATCTCTCTTAGCTCTGCTCCTTCAAAACCAAAGCTATAACTTATCCAGAATTTGTTCAACTTGATATTAATACTGAGATTCACCTTCTAACATCTATTGACGGTTAGGCTTTTAAGTCATGTAGATTTGGGGTCATCACAGGAGACATGGTGGCAGTGTTTGTTCCCTCACCGTGTTGTGCCTGTTTGGTGCTAACTCGTAGAGGAACTCATCTATGAGAAGTGTGTGTGTGTGTGTGTGTGTGTGTATGTGTTTTAAGACTTTTTTTGTGTGTGGACAATTTTTAAAGACTTTTTTGAATTTATTACAATATTGCTTCTGTTTTTTGTGGGTTTTTTGTTTGTTTTTTGGCCACAACACATGTAGGATCTTAGATCCTCCATCAGGGACTGAACCCACACCTCTGCATTGGAAGACAAATATTAACCACTGGACCAGCAGAGAAGTCCCCAGAAAAGTGTTTAGAATTGTTAATATTAGAATATAGTATCAATACTTGAAATATTACAGTGTATTATATCAGGTCTTTTTTTCTGTTTCATTCCCTCCATGTACACATTCAGAACAAGTCAAATAACAAGAAGAGCAAAAGAAAGAAGGGGTGTTCTGTAATATTTTTTTCCCCAGGATTATATTCAGTAGGACAGCTGGTGCTTAGACTAGATTCCTTAAAATTGCTAATAGAGAGCTGGAAATACCTGGAAGATTTGTCCATTTCTCTATAGAGAGTGTTCACCAGTAATTGACCAGTATGGTGATGTGTGCTTGTGTCCAACTATTTGAAACCCAATGGACTGTCACCCATAAGGCTCCTTTGTCCATGGGATTCTCCAGGAAAGAATGATGGAGTGGGTTGCCATCTCCTCCTCCAGGGGATCTTCCTGACCCAGGGATTGAACCCACGTCTCTTCCATTTCCTGCATTTGCAGGTGGCTTCTGTGTCACTAGTGCCACCTGGGAAGCTGTGTAAGGTGATAAGAAGTTGAAGTAGGTAATCTCTGACAGTATGTGATCCAGAACCCCATTGCCCTCTTACAGGATTAGGCTGGATCTGTATTCCCAGGGGTGTGCTTTGACAAGGTCCTCTAGCAGGACATCTGTTTCACCACCGTAGGTTCCCTACTTTATTAAAGAGAATATATCCTTTGTCTTACTGTCTGCTTTGGGGAAACTAGCCTGTGGTATTTAAAATTCCCTTCCTAATTTCTGACCCCCAAAATCTACTTCCTAGACATTTCCAGGCATTCCAGACTTTTCAGTAATAATGTTCCCTAAATATTTAAGCCCCTGTATAATTTTATAATGTCCAAAATATGAGTCATATTGTTTTGTGAAAGAATAATTATATCTTTACAAGACTTTGAAATTCAGGGAAATATGAAACAGTTCTAATAGGATGTCAAGTAGAAAGATTCCTGCTTTGCAGGGGTTTTACCTGAGGTCTCAACTCTGAAAATACTAGGTAAATGTGCCCACATATTCTAAAGAGAGTAGAGTGTACGTCTTGTCACATTTTGTAGAGATATAGGCAGACTGGGCCAGCAATTATTACCTCATTAGCCCATGGGAAAGACTGGGAATTCATTGAATGTGACATTTCTTTTGAGTGAATTAATAGGAGTAAAGTGCATTGTGGAAATTCCTTCCTTTGCCTATGAGGCAGGAGATAAACACAGGGAAAGGGGTAGCCAGAGAACTCTTTGGAGAGTTTAGTTGCTTAACTAAATTGTTGTTGTTTAGTTGCTCAGTCATGTCCAACTCTTTCTGACCCCATGGACTGCAGCACACCAGGCTCTCCTGTCCTTCAGTATTTCCCAGTTTGCTCAGACTCATGTCTATTGAGTCAGCGATGCCTTCCAACCATCTCATCTTCTTTTGCCCCCTTCTCCTCTTGCCCTCAAGCTTATTCAGATCAGGGTCTTTTCCAGTGAGTTGACTCTTCACATCAGGTGGCCAAAGTATTGGAACTTCAGTTTCAGTCCTTCCAGTGAGTATTCTGGGTTGATTTCCTTTAGGATTGACTGGTTTGATCTTGCAGTCCAAGGGACTCTCAAGAATCTTCTCTAGCACCACAGTTTGAAAGCATCAATTCTTTGGTGCTCAATCTTCTTTATGGTCCAACACTCACATCCATACATGACTACTGGAAAAACCATAGCTTTTATTATATGGACAGTTGCTGGCAAAATAATGTCTCTGCTTTTTAACATGCTGTCTAGGTTGGTCATAGCTTTTCTTCCAAGGAGCAAGCACCTTTTAATTTCATGGCTGCAGTCACCATCTACAGTGATTTTGGAGCCCAAGAAAATAAAGTCTGTCATTGTTTTCATTGTTGTCTCATCTATTTGCCATGATGAGACTGGATGCTATGATCTTAGTTTTTTGAATGTTGAGTTTTAAGGCAGCTTTTTCACTTTCATCAGGAGGCTCTTTAGTTCTTCTTCACTTTCTGCCATAAGGATGGTGTCATCTGCATATCTTTGGTTGTTGGCATTTCTCCTAGCAATCTTGATTCCAGCTTGTGATTCATCCAGCCCAGCATTTTGCATGATGTACTCTGCATATAAGTTAAATGAGCCGGGTGACAATATACAACCTTGATGTACTCCTTTCCCCACTTTAGACCAGTATGTTGTTCCATATCCACTTCTACCTGTTGCTTCTTGACCTGCATACAAGTTTTCCAGGAGGCAGGTCAGGTGGTCTAGTGTCCCCATCTCTTTAAGTATTTCCCACAGTTTGTTGTGATCCACGTAGTCAAAGGCTTTAGCGTACTCAGTGGCACAGAAGTAGATGCTTTTTTCAGAATTCTCATGCTTTTTCTATAATCCAGTGTGTGTTGGAGAGAAGAGGAGATGGCTTTTCATGGGAGAAGACATCTTACTCTAATGAGGGAAGTTTCTTGAATTACAGGAACTCAAAAACTGCACAGGGTTGTTCCCTGAATGTATATTGATAGAGTTTGAGGTGAATGTAGATTTGGGGAGGTGCTGGTTAGGGCCTGACCCTGGGGCAGTCGGGTGGAGTGGTTCTCTGGAGCTCTTCTCGTGTACTAGGACAGGAGTCTGAAGTGGAACCAGCCACACTCACACTGCTGTTCAAGGTCAGGGTAATGGATGCTCCTTTTGGCAAAGTGGACACTGCAGAATGTAGCTGAACTTGAATTACCTGGTAAGGACCCCACACAGGACGGCCACTGGCTGTGTTCACTGAGAGGCACAATTGGCGGGCAGTAGTCAAGGGGAAGTTGCAAGAAATGTGTGAAGAATTTCCATTACTCGCATCAGGAAATAGTGCCAAGAGCATGTCACTCAGTGGGGAGGTCCCGGAGAGAGGCTGCAAAAGTGATTTATTAGGCATGACAGGGGGCATTTAACAGCCAAGATAGACCTTTAAATGGCATTGATGTGTATACACCACCATGTGTAAAATAGCTAGTTGGGAGACTGCTGTATAGCACTGGGAGCTCAGCTCAGTGCTCTGTGATGACCTAGATGGGCGGGATGGGGGAGGCAGGCTCTAGAGGGAGGTGATATATGTATACATATAGCCGATTCAAGATGTTGTACAGCAGCAACTAACATAGCATTGTAAAGCAATTAACCTCCAGTTTTAAAAAAAAAAAAGCACTTGCTAATTAAAGAAAATTTTGCTAAAAAGTCAGACTTTCCCTCTTTGCCTGCCCTGAAATTGCAAGAGTTGTAAAGCAAAAAGAAGTTGGGGAAGGGAAGGGAGAGGATGACCATACCCTCCTATTTCACTGTTGGTCAAGTGTTAGTTTCCGAGACAGAAAACGCTTTAAATTGAAGGAAAGAGGAAAAATAAACTTATTTTAATCATTTTAAATACAAGTTATAATACCTGAAACCTATGAGATTTCTGTCACTAGAAGGCTAACACCTCTTTCCAAATAATTGTCCAGAAAAGAGAAAAGAATATCTGACAGAATACATTTGAAGACAGAGGTAGAAAAATACTAACGATGTTATTTGATCATAGGCTATCATGGTGTGCAAGCTGTTTACAATCCCTGATATTGTCTTTACCAAAGTACCTAGGACAAAAAAAAAATCATAACCTATTTTTACTCTCAGAGACCATGTTATGTAAAAGTAGAAAGAATGATCGCCTTGAAAAAGGTCAGCTTTTTCAAATGTTTATTTTGTTTTGGGGTATAGCCAATTAACAATGATGTGGTAGTTTCAGGTGAACAGCAAAGGGACCTAGTAATACATATACATGTATCCATTCTCCCACAAACTCCCCTCCCATCCAGGCTACCACATAGTATTGAGCAGAGTTCCATATGCTATACAGTAGTTTCTTGTTGGTTATCCATTTTAAATACAGTGGTATATACCTGTCCATCCCAAATTATTTTGAAAAAGGGCAGTTTTAAATTTACAAGACAGCGATGTTAAAGAAAGTGGACAGATACTAGAATCCTGGTTCTTTCACAAGGTCATTAAGGTATCTTCTAACTTCTCCCAGCTGAAGAATTTTTATGAAAGAGAGCTACAGTTATTTGATTTTTTGTTTTATTTCCTCTAAGTAAATTGTAAAACATCAAAAATATATAATGTGCCTTTCATAGAGCACGTCCTCTACAAATGCAAGTTGGATTGGGTTGAGTTAAGAGCCCACACAGTGGCTGAGGTTTGAAGTCTGGTATCAAAGATCTTCTTCATTCATCTACTGGTATAATTGCTATTATGGAATTATTGCTTTGAGGTTAAACTAAAAGCTTTGTTCCAAACATTTGCAGATGTTGTAACAGAGTACAGACTTAGACACAGGTCGACAGACCACTGTCAATGCAAACAACATAGTAGATGTAATGCCATACAATTCATTCTGTCTCCATAAAAACTGCCGTCAATGCTGCTTTGCACTGCCGTATTAGACTTATAAGTTAGAAACAACCACAGTCCAAAGCTGATTAAAATCCAGTGCTATTTCATGAACTGGAATATTTTGAAAATATTTCATTTTCTGTTAAAAATGTGGCTCCTTCGGCCATTTTCTTTTTCACCCAGGAGGGTGTTAATTGGGAGAAACTGTCCACTGCAGCCAACAGCTATGTCAGTCTTCCTCACTAACATACAGAAACATACGGCTTTAGCCCTGCCCAAACATGGTCACCCATGAGATACTGTTCTCGTATCGTGAGTAACCTGTCACAAATCTCAACATTCTCTCTTATCATTCATGTTGAGGTACAGCTGCAGGGATGTTCTTTTCTTTCTCATCATTCTTTATATCTCTTGGGAATTCCCTGTGGCTCCAAACACATGCATGTGCACACACACACTCCTTGTGGATGCAAACGCATGTGCATACACACGCACACGTTTCCTATTTTCTCAGTAATGCTTGGTTCTCTTCTCTGTCCTAAGTATTGTTCTGGTAATTCATCCTGTAATCAGTTCTAAAATACTTCCAATGATATCTTTGCCAGTCTTTTAAAACATTGATTATTCTTTCCTTTTGAAATAAAACAACTGAATTGCTTGTTTTGTGAAAGGTCAGATGCATAGGTTTTCAATATTTTCAATTCCTTGCATCCAGCCTTTCATTCTGTAAATATCTGCTGTATATATACCAAGGGTTAGTCATGGGGATATTCAATTGAACAGAGAAACTAAAGTTCTCGCCAATAGAGAACTTATTTTTTGGTAGATAAGAAAGATTTTGGAATTCTCCAGGCAAGAATACTGAAGTGGATGCCATTTCTTTTTCCAGGAGATCTTCCAGACCCAGAGATCAAACCTGGGTCTCCTGCATTGCAGGCAGATTCTTTACCATCTGAGCCACCATGGAAGCCCTTTAAATATGTAATTGTATCAAAATTTAGTTAGTTTACAATGATAAGACTCAGAAGTTTCTTTTTATTTAAGGCAGCAGTCACTATTAATAAATGTCATGAAATAGCTAAATACGACATATGAGTAAATGCTCCTTACTATTTTGGCCGGAATGAGCTAGATGGTTCCTTTTTGATAGATTTTAGCTTCAATGTCAAATTTTCAGGGAAGATCTTCCCTATAAAAAAAATACTATCACCTAGTATTTTATTCCTCTACTGCATTTTACTTATCTACATAGCTTTCTTATTTATTTGCTAGTTATTATATGTATTTCTCTCCTAGTTTTGGCTATTGTATTCCCAGAGCATAGGTCAGTAGTAGGCAAACGATAATTGTTCAACTAATATTTGTAGATTAATTGAACAATAATGATATATAAATATGTCTCTGAATATAAATGAGTCATTATTATTTTTTAATTAGCATGACTGGTTCAGCAAGTTTTCATAAACTTGATAAAATATAGCTACACTTGATTCAGGGTTATAAGCCACCTCTGTTTTTTGCCTGCTGAGCACCCATTCAGTCTTATTTTGGTACTATCACCACATTTTTCCTTGCATAATAGCATGTTCAAAATCTCGCTTTAGTTATTTTCATTAGGTCTGGCTTACCCAGACTCTAATGATACGAGCACCTGACCCAGATGCAGCCAATCAGAGTATCAGCGTTTGGGGCTTTGGTTGAAACTCTTAAGAAAGTGAAAGTCTTCTTTCCACCTAAATTAGATCAATTAAAATAGAGCTTCTGTGGGTCACCATAGAGGGGAACCAGCCTGAGAATGTGAAGCCAACTTGTAGGAAAGCAGAAGTATAATAAACTTCCTGATATAAGCATTTTAATACCTGGATTCAGCCCCAAAGTATCTGGCTTCCTTCTATAGTAGACTGCAGGAGTTGGAAGAAACCATTGTATCACTAATGGAAATCCACATTTGCCAGACTTCCTTCCTTTGAAAATACTGCTTAAAGAGAGCTACTTCATGGGAACTTCCCTGGTGGTCCAGTGACTGACTCCGAGCTCCCAGTGCAGGCAGCCCAGGTTTGATCCCTGGTCAGGGAACTAGATCCCACGTGCCACCACTAAGCGTTTGCATGCTGCAGCTAAAGATGCCGTATGCCTCAAGGAAGATCGAAGGTCCCAAGAGCCACAACTAGCCAAATAAATAAATGAATATTACAAAAAGGAAATATTGCTTCTAAAGAACTCCTAGGACTTCCCTGTTGGTCCACTGGTTAAGATATCACCTTCCAATAAAGGATGTGCAGGTTTGATCCCTGGTCAGAGACCTAAGATCCCACATGCCTCCCCACCAGAACAGCAGAACATAAAACAGAAGCAATTTTGCAACAAATTCAATAAAGACTTTAAAAATGGCATATACACCGAGGAAACCAGAATTGAAAGAGCCACATGTACCCCAATGTTCATCGCTGCATTGTTTACAATAGCTAAGACATGGAAACAACCTAGATGCCCATCAACTGATGAATGGATAAGAAAGCTGTGGTACATATACACAATGGAATATTACTCAGCATTAAAAAAAAATTCATTTGAAGCAATTCTACTCAGATGGACGAAACTGGAGCCCATTATCCAGAGTGAAGTAAGCCAGAAGCAAAAACAATACAGTATATTAACGCATATATATGGAATTTAGAAAGACAGTAACGAGAACCCAACATGGGAGACAACAAAAGGAACGCAGATGTATAGAATAGACTCGTGGACTTTGTGGATGAGGGTAAGGGTGGGATGATATGGGAGAAGGGCATTGAAGCATGTTAATTGTCATGTGTCTAATCAATCGCCAGCCCAGGATTGATGCTCGGGACTGGT
>ML663010.1:11882437-11932015 GCA_007570785.1 Antilocapra americana
TTCATCTGATTTACAGACTTTTGAGGCAGGTATTAACTTCCTCATTAACAGATGAAGAAACTGGGTTTTATGGAATTTCTCTAATTTTTAAGGCTATATATTACAGTAGTTAATGCTACTTCTGTTTTCTTGACTTCCTCCTTCTGGAAGCATAAGCTAAGCAAAATGTCAATATCCAGATCAGGGATTCTTAGCATGATCCTTGTTTTAGTTTGTTACCCATAACACATACCTGATGACTGATGTTGATGAAGTTTTTCTAGGATGCCATTATAAAAACCGTCACATTTTATTTTAATATGCAGATATTTCAACGCAGTAGGAATGGTGAAGTCACAAATTTTCCCAGCCTAGAGGATATTTTTTTGTTAGTTATCAGTCAATCAGTATAAAATATTAGTTGATCCTCCAGGATTTATTTCTCTTCTAAATTACATGATTTTAAAAATATGTCATACAGCTAGAAGTAAAAAGAGGCTAATTTATAACTCAAATGCCAAGTAGACACTTCAGCCTTCTCCTATAAAATGAACTTAATGTCTCCTTCTGTTTACTGGTGACAGCTGTACTTTGCTGTGGCACTGAATCACATAACAGATATCAATCATTTGTTCTTTAGTAATCAGAAAAGAGATGTTCCTGTGTCTAATACCCAGATTATTTGCATGGCATTTTGCAGAAGGCAGTAAAAGCAGTAATGGTACTGTTCAAACAGTTAAGCATCAAATTTCCCTTTGATGTCTGGTCGTTGTGCAAATGTTTATATGACCCAAGCATGAGAAGTAAACTTATTAAGATCTGTGAGTAAGATAAACACATGAAGATTAGTAGTACTTTACGCTGTAAAGTAGTACTATGTTGTTAGATAATCTTTGGGTCCCTAACTGTACAATTCAGACAAATCTTATAAGTTTTATAAGAATATGTATTGCATCCATTTCTCCAAGCTGTTTAGCCCCAAAGGCCTCAGATAAAAGAGCAGTTTATGACATCTGCTAACATAAGATGGTATGTAGTCAGAAAAATACATCATAAAAGAGGTCACATTTGTCCCTAAGGCTATATACTGGCTGCAAGTAGCTGAAGAGAGGCTTCCTTCTCTGTAGTAATGACCTTGGCTTTTCAGTATATAGAGGGAACCAGTAATAGATGGATGGTACAGAGAAAGATAAAGATATCAAATAAAAGACAACGCTATATGTCAAATGTGCTTAATGCCCTACTATGGTTAATAGAGAAGAGAGCACCAGAGAAAAGATTCAGAAGGCCTTCTGCATGGGTGAGGTCTTTTAAAGGAGAGTGACTCTATCCTTAAAAAAACGTGGCTCAGTCAGGGTCTAGAATCCCACAGCAAAAGCTGACATTTTCTCCTTTCGGTGATAATTTGAGAGAGGTAGAGACAATGATAGAAATTGCTTCCTTATATGTGAATTGGTGTTGTTCAGTCATTCAGTTTTGTCTGACTCTTTGTGACCCCAAGGGCTGCAGCATACCAGGCTTCCCTGTTCTTCACTGTCTCCTGGAGCTTGCTCAAACTCATGTCCATCGAGTTGGTGATGCCATCCAACCATCTCGTCCTCTGTCATCCCTTTCTCCTCCTGCCTTCAATCTTTCCCAGCATCAAGGTCTTTTCTAATGAGTCAGTTCTTTGCATCAGGTGGCTGAAATATTGGAGTTTCAGCTTCAGCATCAGTCTTTCCAGTGAGCATTCAGGACTGATTTCCTTTAGGACTGACTGGTCTGATCTCCTTGCTGTCCATGGGACTCAAAGAATTACCAACACTTAAAACTATGTTAGTGGATTCCCAGGTGATGCTAGTGGTAAAGAACCTACCTCTCAATGCAGGAGATGTAAGAGACTTAGGTTCGAGCCCTGGGTTGGGAAGATCCCCTGGAGGAGGGCATGGCAACCCACTCCATGGGTTGAGGAGCTTGCTGTGAGAATCCCAGGGACAGAAGAGCTTGCAGGGCCACGGTTCATGAGGCCACAAAGAGTTGGACATGACTGGAAGGACTTAGCATGCACACACACAAAGCAATGTTAACAGTAATATAGTCCTGGAATTTTTAAGATATACTGACCATCTTTTAGTGTGAATTTCTAGTTTTGCAACAGAGGGAATGATTCAAGGGAGGTTAAAAGTGATTTGCACAAATCCTTCTCTGCCTTTGTATTTGTGTGTGTGTGTGTGTAATGTGTAACTTAATGAATTGAATGATCATCTTCTCATATAATGCCTGGAACTAGACTCTCATATTATGGCCTTCTGCAGCAAATGTTGTTTTTACAAACAGTTGCACATTAGAGTTTTTCGATTTGTTCCCACACCTGTGTGTAAGAAAGAGAGTCTTACACTGGTAAAAATATGAAAAGGTTTATGAACAACACTATTAATTGTGGAACGATGTATAATAGTAAAATCTGAAAAGAAACCAAACAACTATCCATTGGGATCTTGTTAGTGTTACTTTATACCATGAAGTAACATGTAGCTGTAACAAATAATGACAGAATTTCTGTGTATGTCTGCAAAATGAGTTCAGTTCACTTGTTGGCGTGTCAGACTCTTTGCGAACCCATAGACGGCAGCACATCAGGCCTCGCTGTCTATTGCCAACTCCCAGAGTTTACTCAAATTCATGTCCATCGAGTCAGTGATGCCATCCAACCATCTCATCTTCTGTCATCCCCTTCTCCTCCTGCCCTCAATCTTTCCCAGCATCAGGGTCTTTTCTAGTGAGTCAGTTCTTTGCATCAGGTGGCCCAAGTATTAATTGGAGTTTCAAGCTTCAGCATCAGTCCTTCCAACAAATACTGAGGGCTGATCTCCTTTAGGATTGACTGGTTGGCCCTTCTTGCAGCCCAAGGAACTCTCAAGAGTCTTCTCCAACATCACAGTTCAAAAGCATCAATTCTTCAGTGCTCAGCTTTCTTTATAGTCCAACTATCACATCTATACATGACTCCTGGAAAAACCATAGCCTTGACTAGACCAACCTTTGTTGGCAAAGGTAATGTCTCTGCTTTTTAATATGCTGTCTAGGTTGGTCATAGCTTTTCTTCCAAGGAGCAAGTGTTTTTTAATTTCATGGCTGCAGTCACCATCTGCAGTGATTTTGGAGCCCCGCAAAATAAAGTCTCTCACTGTTTCCATTGTTTCCCCATCTATTTTCCATGAAGTGACAGGACCGGATGCCTTGATCTTAGTTTTCTGAATGCTGAGTATGAAGCCAAGTTCTTCACTCTCCTCTTTCACTTTCATCAGGAGGCTCTTTAGTTCATCTTCACTTTCTGCCATAAGGGTGGTGTTATTTGCATATCTGAGGTTGTTGATATTTCTCCCAGCAATCTTGATTCCAGTTTATGCTTCCTCCAGCCCAGCGTTTCTCATGATGTACTCTGCATATAACTTAAAAATATATACAATATACAGCCTTGATGTACTCCTTTTCCTATTTGGAACAAGTCTGTTGTTCCATGTCCAGTCCTAACTGTTGCTTCCTGACCAGCATATAGGTTTCCCAAGAGGCAGGTCAGGTGGTCTGGTATTCTCATCTCTTTCAGAATTTTCCACAGTTTATTGTTATCTACACATTCAAGGGCTTTGGCATAATCAATAAAGCAGAAATAGATGTTTTTCTGGAATTCTCTTGCTTTTTCAATGATCCAGCAGATGTTGGCAATTTGATCTCTGGTTCCTCTGCCTTTTCTAAATCTAGCTTGAACATCTGGAAGTTCATGATTCACATATTGCTGAAGCCTGGCTTGGAGAATTTTGAGCATTATTTTACTAGCATGTGAGATGAGTGCAATTGTGTGGTAGTTTGAGGATTCTTTGGCATCACCTTTCTTTGGGATTGAAATCAGTGTAGTAGGCAGAATAAATGGGTTCCCCAAAGACAATCAGTTCTATAGTTCAGGAACCTGTGACTATGTTACATTATGAGTCAAAAGATAATACGCAGAGGGAATTAAGCTTACAGACTTTAAAGCTGAGATTTATCTTCAGTTACTTGGATGGACCCAATGCATCAACGTTTGCCCTTAAAATTGGAAGATGGAGGCAAAGGCAGGTGAGATTTGAAGCATGAAGAAGACTCAGCTGTTCTAACTTTGAATACAGAGGAAGGGGCCATCAGTCAAGGCATGTAGAATAAAAAACTTTTAAAGTCTGAATATGGACTTCAGCTTACAGCCAACAAGAAAATGGGGATGTCAGTTCTGCAACCCTCAGAAACTGAACCTGTGCCAATATCCTTCATGAGCACTAGGTCAGATTCTACCCTAGAGCCTCCACACAGGAAATGGCTATGCTGCCATCTTGATCTTACCCCAGGAAGACCTGTAGCATTATTTTGACTCTCAGACCTATAAAATCAAAACTTTCTATTGGTTTAAGCTGCTGAGTTTTTAACAGTTTGTGGTGGCAGCAATATCAAACCAATATAATCAGGGTTAAAAAAATGCATTTAAAAGCTGGCAAGAAAAGTCTTAAACTTTTTAGCATGTTCCTGTCATGTTATCATGACAATTAAGTATAAGAACTTTTCCGTTAAGATCCTCATGAAAATAGAATGTGATGAAACTATTGAGACCAAAGATAAGACCATGTTTGCATTCAGAGAGGAAGTCCATAATTTATTTTTATAACATACGAACTGAGAATCTGATTGGCGTGTTCTCTGATGAGAAAAATGGAGTAACTACTTTTGACAAAGGTATAAAATGTTTTGCACATCAAAATTTGATCTTAACTCTAGATATGGGAACTCACCATATGAAAGACAACTGCTCATGACAAGGTCAGACACAACTGAGCGACTGAACTCAACATGACAAGCTACTTATGAGCTGGTTAGCAATGTCCCCTAATCCTGCTAGTTGATCTCTTTCCATTACTTTTTAATGAGGTCCATAAAATTTTGATATGTCTATAAAATTATTTTAATTGAGTCTAAAAAATAAAGCTTTTCTGGTTTTACCTTTACAAATAGAGTTATTTTACCTGTTTAAAACAAAAATACTAATGGTGAAAAATTTTGCATGGATACTCGGTTCAGTTCAGTCGTGTCCAACTCTTTGTGACCCCATGGACTGCAGCACACCAGGCATCCCTGTCCATCACCAACTCACAGAGTTTACTCAAACTCATGTCCATTGAGTCAGGTATGCCGTCCAACCATCTCATCCTCTATCGTCCACTTCTCCTCCTGCCTTCAATCTTTCCCAGCATCAGGGTCTTTTCAAATGAGTCAGTTCTTCACATCAGGTAGCCAAAGTATTGGAGATTCAGCTTTAGCATCAGTCCTTCCAATGAATATTCAGGACTGATTTCGTTTAGGATGGGCTGGTTGGATCTCCTTTCAGTACAAAGGGACTCTCAAGAGTCTTCTCCAACACCACAGTTCAAAGGCATCAATTCTTTGGCACTCAGCTTTCTTTATAGTCCAACTCTCGCATCCATACATAAATGTTGGATGCAAGATAATCTAAGCATTTTTATTTGAAGAAGCCATATAACCTTTACCGCAGCTAAATAAAGTGGGAACCATTGTCCACATCAAAAATTATATATTGACAGTTATGCTAGAAGTTTTTCATTGGTTATTCCATGTATGTTGTCATAATAATGCATAGTATTCTTAGGAAAGTATTCATGGATTTCACAATTAGAAACAAAAAGCATAGAAAAAATAAAAATTTCCTGAGATAAATGTTAAAGACACTTTACCATGTTAGAATGGGAAGGTGGGATTTGGGTAAAATAATCATACTAGGTTTCTTTTCCATATTATATCACCACAGAAACAAAATTTACTATCATTATGTATAAGGTTTTATCCTAAATTAACTTTCCCAAACAGGAAGAACCCTGGAGTATAATAGTTAAGTTACTTTTATAAATTCTGATCCATATTATTTTCTTGTTCAACATCATAAAAAACTCCTGTCCAACTGATTTGTCACCTTCCTCACTCCCACCTCTGTATATGGGAAGTCTTAATTTTGTAAGATTTTCTATTGCATACTGGGGATAATTTCCACAAGGGTTAGAATGAATAAAAGGTTAATTTAGTACGGATGTCCTTAGCATTTCATAAAACTGAGATTGGGTGTTCAGCTTGAGTTTTAAGCAACCGTTATATGTCTATATGGTTTATTTATATATAAATATGTATATATTTATGAATATTTATATTTACATACATCACTCAGTTGCCTCTAACTCTTTTGTGACTGCATGGACTGTAGCCCACCAGGCTCCTTCGTCCATGGAATTTTTCAGGCAAGAATACTGGAGTGGGTTGTCATTTCCTACTTCATATATTTATATATTGATTTATATTTATATATTTATTGTTGCAGGTATGAATCTAAAGGGTATGTGACTTCTAGATTTTGCTCAAGTTATAATTTAGAAGTAAGTTGTCCAGTTGTGGTGTTTGTAAGAATTTTCTTGATTGTGTTTTGATACTCACTTTGTGGGGGTTTTTTTTGCCACAACTTGGAAAATATTTGTTTTAATAAATATAATTAATTTCATCTCCTATGGGTTTTTCAGAGATAACATCTGAGATCATGGTCTCAAGGTGGATGCTAAAGAGTCTCATAAAAGAGAATTAGGAACAGATGGTACAAATACGTCTAATAGTTTGTGAGAGACAGAGAATGAGGAATGAGAGAAGAGAGAAGAATTTATGAAGTGAAATGATGGGTGTGTATGGACACCTACTGAACATTGCTAAAAGTATGTTAGAAAAATATCCATAGTTACTGATTTCTCTTTTATCATATCAGATTTTTGGTAATTTTTCAAAGTTTCTTTTTTATTCTTTTGTAAGGATACAGTTTCTGCTCAGTCCAGGGAGTTATAATTTCCTTGGCTCACATAGCTTTTAAGTATATATTTCTGATCTCAAATTTTATTCCCTGTACCATACTATCTAGGGGAATGATAGAATAGCTAAGAGCTTTAAGCTAAAAACTCATGACTGCAAAGTCATCCAGAAAGATGTAAAACCACGCAACTTAGCGTTTTACAGTATCTGGTTGTAGAGAAACTTGCTCTTCCTATTTCTTCCTGCCTAGAACCTTTAACTTGTTCTGATTGTTTGTAGTCAAAGCTCTGTTGAGAGATGTGAATCCCAGATATGTTCAGGGCCTTTGTGACTTTTGTGTACAAATGTTTGCGGCTTTATTGGAGTAAGATACGGTGTTTCTTATTTGAAGCAAAGCGAAATGGTTCTTGTATGGAGAGTCACAGACCAAATTCAAGAGACAGATTGTGTGAGCTGGCAAAATGAAGATGCTAGGCATTAATAATGTCTTAACTAGTGCTGTACAGGGAATATCAAGTAAGTGAAGGGAAAAGCACTTCTTGAACCATTAAATAGGCCCTGTACTGTCTCTGTCTGATGTTCAAGGCAGCATATTATTAATAGACTGGTGTGAATCCCAGCTGAGCCACTTATTGACAATGTGAACCTATGTCTCAGTTATTTATTTTCCTCATTCAAGGATAATAATAGCACCTACTTTATTGGGTTGTTTTAGGGGGCCTGAGAGAATAACTATAAAGCATTACATAGCTCCTTCCACATAATATATGCTCATTAAATGCTGGCATATTCTGTCCCAGAAATGGGAATAGGGGAAGAAGCAGGCAGGACCATTTAAATGTAAATGTTGTTTTTCATTGTGTACATGTACACACTGGTATATTTCATATGAATAACCAATAAGGACCTACTGTATATACAAGGAACTCTGGGTCAATATTACGTAGCAACCTACATGGGAAAAGAATTTGAACCCAGCATGCGAGACAGCAAAAGGAACACAGATGTATAGAACAGACTCGTGGACTCTGTGGATGAGGGCAAGGGTGGGATGATATGGGAGAATGGCATTGAAACATGTTAATTATCATATGTGTAATCAATCGCCAGCCCAGGATTGATGCTCTGGGCTGGTGCATCGAGATTTCCCGGGGGAGGGAGGAGAGAGGGAGGAGGGAGGGGTGTTCTGGATGGGGAGCATATGTAAACCCATAGTGATATCATGGCATTGTATGGCAAAACTAATTAAAAAAAAAGGGTCAATGAATAAATGATTGAATCATTGAATAAAAAAATAAAAATACATATAAAGAAAAAGAACTGATACATATATTGGGTGAGCCAAAAACTTCCTTTGGGTTTTTTCATAAGATATTACAGAAAAACCAAAACAAACATTTTGGCCAACCCAATACATGTATAACTGAATCACTTTGCTGTATACTTGAAACTGGCACAACATTGTTAATCAACTATGAAAAATGAAAAAGTGTTAGTTGCTTGGTCATGTCTGACTCTTTGCAACCCCATGGATTGTAGCCCTCCAGGCTTCTCTGTCCATGGGATTCTCCAGGCAAGAAAACTGGAGTGGGTTGCTATTGCCTTCTCTAGGAGATCTTCCCAACCCAGGGATGGAATCCAGGTCTCCCTCATTGCAGGGAGCTTCTTTACCATCTGAGCCACCAGGGACACTCTAATCAACTATGCTCTGGTATAAAATTTAAATTTTTCTTTAAATGTTAACTTTCAGATTAGGAATCAGGAGTCCAGCATGTTGGGTTTCCCTGTGTAATTCAGATGCAGTCACTACAACACATTAATCAATTGGCCTTCACATGAAAGCCATTATTCTAAGACTTTATGGTTCATTTCCTGTTGACATCTATAGCACAGATGAAAAGTAATGATATCAGGTGGGATGGAGACGTTCATAAGCAAGGATTTGAGTGCTGTCAGGACGTACCTATGCCCCAAATTTGTTTGAGAGAAATACATGCAGCTTTGGAGTTACATTTTATAATAACCACATTGATTTGATATTGTCTTTATCGAAATAAGGGCCACCTGATGTCTTCATTAATCTGTAAAGCCTTAGTGTGGATATTTGGATAATTTCCATTAGGCTTTGGAAGTGATAAAAATAAGATGTGGAGAAAAATAACCACTGTTAACCTCTTTGGAGATCCCAAGCTATAACCCCTGTTGTACAGTCCATAGTTACTGATTGATAATCAGATCAGCTCAGGTTGAATGGAAAGGAAGTGTTGTTTTCACTCTGGCAGCTGAGTGAAGAATGTGGCCCTCCATGTTTGAGAATTGTTCCAATGACTGAGTGTGGCAATAAGCAATGACTCAGAGCTACCTCCTTTTGAGCCATTAGAACTGAAAGCATCCTGATTAAATTGGAGAACAGTACTGTGCTTTCATTACAATGGGGACTGCTCTTGCCAAAAGGGAATTTTCCTTAATTAATGAGAAAGCACTCCTTTCAAGTGCTACACAATGAGGTCATTGCAAAACACCTTTTTCAGCAAAGGACAGTCAGCTTCTGCATCCTGGACTTTTGAGAGAGAGTTTAGTGTAACTGCTAAGAAAATAGCCTTTGGAGTCAGAGCCACTTGCTATGAAATACCATCAGTGAGTTTTTTAATAATCTTGACCATGTCATTTCATGTCTTGGTTTCCTCCTCTGTAAGAGTAGATATAACAGTTCCAGTCCCATAGAATTATTGTTAGGATTAAACCAGGTAAGTATGGTAAAGGACTTAACTACAGTACGTGGAACATACTGGGTAGTTATTAAGTAGTTGCATTTTATTTCAACATTTTTGTTATTAGTCTTTCCTTGATTTAATGATCAAAACAATAATATTCTCATAAAATACATACATAAGACCAAAATGAACATTATTTCATTATTTCTAGTTAATGTCAGACATTTATTACCTCCTGCTTAGACCCCTTCCCCAAAACTGTAGTTTCATAAAACCTACAGCCTACATAGTGATGACAAATAAGTTTTTTGTTGTTGTTGTCACAAAATGTTGAAAGGGAATCTGAGGCAGTGCCTAAACTTATTGAAAGCAAGTGCCATAATTAGATTATTTTGATATGGACCATTTTTAAAGGCTTTATTGAATTTGTTGTTATATTGCTTCTGTTTTATGTTTTGGTTTTATGGCCATGAGACATGTGGGATCTTAGCTTCCTGACCAGGGATCAAACATGTACCCCCTGCATTGAAAGGTGAAGTCCTAACCACTGGAACACCAGGGAAGTCCCCAAGTACTATAATTAATAGTGATATCTGCTGTAGGGGAAGTGTGACATGAGGTGATATCTCTATCTTACCTAGACAAACACATCCCCCATCTTATTGGAATGAAAGCAACTGGAAAATTGACTCTGTGTAATATTAGTGTAATATATATACTTCTGCTTCATTGACTATGCTAAAGCTCTTGACTGTGTGGATCACAACAAAGTGTAGAAAATTCTTAAAGAGATGGGAATACCAAACCACCTTACCTGCCTCCTGAGAAACCTGTGTGTAGGTTGAGAAGCAACAGTTAGAACTAGACATTGGTTCAAAATCGGGAATGTATGTCAAGGCTGTATATTGTCAACCTGCTTATTTAACTTATATGCAGAGTACATTATGTGAAATGCCAAGCTGGATGAAACACAAGCTGGAATCAAGATTGCCAGGAGAAATATCAGTAGCTTCAAATATGCAGATGATACCATCCTTATGGCAGAATGTGAAGAACTAATGAGCCTCTTGATGAAGATGAAAGAAGAGAGTGTGAAAAGCTGGCTTAAAACTCAGTATTCAAAAAACAAAGATCTTAGCATCTGGTCCCATCACTTCATGGCAAACAGAAACAATGGAAACAGTGACACACTTTATTTTCTTAGACTCCAAAATCACTGTAGATGGTGACTTCAGCCATGAAATTAAAAGACGCTTACTCTTTGGAAGAAAAGCTGTGAAAAACCTAGACAGCATATTAAAAAGCAGAAACATTACTTTGCCAACAAAGGTCCGTCAAAGCTATGGTTTTTCCATTAGTCATGTACAAATGTGAAAGCTGGACAATAAAAAAATCTGAGTGCTGAAGAAATGATGCTTTCAAACTGTGGTGTTGGAGAAGACTCTTGAGAGTCCCTTGGATAACAAAGGGATCAAAGCAGTCAATCCTTTTCACTGGAAAGGCTAATGCTGGAGCTCCAACACTTTGGCCACTTGATGAGAAGAACTGACTCATTGGAAAAGATCCTATGTTGCGAAAGATAGAAGGCAGGAGGAGAAGGGAATGACGGAGGGTGAGATGGTTGAATGGCACAACTGACTCAATGGACATGAGTTTGAGTAAGCTCTGGGAGATGGTGCAAGACAGAAGTCTGGTGTGCTGCATTCCATGGGCTTGCAAAATTCAGACATGACCGAGCGACTGAACAACAACAAATACTAGTGTTATTTAGTTTCTCTCTTTGATGATTGGCAAGTTACCAGTGTTGGATCTGACTCTTTCAATTTGGGAGAAATTTATTTCAAAGGATTGATATATGAAGTATAACCTGAGCCTGCGGTTTTCAGTTTGGAAAACATTTAAAATAATTGTTTAACCAAAACTGCTTTAAAACACTTCGAGTAATCAACTTTTCCAATGGTGAGAAAATGACATTATCCTTGCTCTAGCATCTCTACATCAAAATCTACTTGAATGGGAAAGATTTGCAAAGTTTGGAAACAGTTGATAAAGGGGTGTATGTAAGAAAGAGAGAGAAAGTCATTACAATGCAGTTTGCTCAGCAAAAGACAATCAGCCTCTGAATGCTGACTTTGTATATGTGAGGGAGAGCAATAATTAGACTAAAAAAATTTATGAGTCTGTAACTTGAAACTTAAAAAAAAATTCAAATGAAAAAATATTTTTTTAGTTTTTTCAGTATCTACACTCCGAAGTTTCTCTCTCATGAACTTTTAATTTCTAGTGAATGAGGGTGAAGTGGATAATAAACCTGTAATTTAGAAAAAATATGTTAATTATATTACAAAATTATGATAGAAAAAAAACCTATACAAAAGAAAAGTGATTGATAATGGCATGAGCCTCTACTTGTAGTAGAAAGTCCTTGAAGAGCAAATCTGACCCCTGGATTCTGAGTCCCTTGAACAGTGACAGCAATGACATACAGCTTGTGACTTGATTGGTTGTATCTCTAGGAAACACAGTATTAAAGAAAGGATATGAGCCATGACACAGCAATAAGTCACTGCAGCCTGAGGCCAAAACTTCAATATGTAAATCTGTAAACCCTTTAATATGTCTAGATAATAAAACTGGAATTATACACAAAGCAGTCATTTGGAGTGGCCATTTTCGGACAGCTGAAGGACACTAGAGTGTATATGAAATTGAAGCATATGCATCGCACTGATTTTGGCCGATTGAAATGGTTAGTAATTCATTCTGTAATGACTGTTCAAATCGTTTTTCTAAACATTCTAGAGACTGAGGTTTTCTCTGCATTTCTTATAACTAGGGAACTTTCTTCTTTATTAAATTGAGATATAGTTGATATATAACATTAAATACACTTGAGATGTAAAATGTGTTGGTTTGATACATTTATATATTGCATATCCTAAAGGAAATCAACCCTGAATATTTATTGGAAGGACTGATGCTGAAGCTGAAACTCCAATAATTTGGCCACTTGAAAAGAAGACCTGACTCACTGGAAAAGACTCTGACGCTGGGAATGATTTAAGATGAGAGAAGGGGGCGACAGAGGATCAGATGGTTGGCTGGCATCACCAACTCCATGGACATGAGTTTGAGCAAACTGCAAGAGACAGTGAAGGACAGGGAAGCCTGGCATAAAGCAGTCCATGAGGTGGCAAAGAGTCAGACAGGACTGAGTGAGTGAACATCAATGATTACCATTGTAGCTAACAGTTTCATCACATAGGCAATGCTCAGATATTACCTGAAGATAACCTGAAACACCTGATTCAGAGTCCTGACCTAAACTCTTGGCTTGGAAGGACAGAAGAGAACAGGGAAATTATCCATGACCTCTCTGCTACTGTCAGAGGCGCTGCTTTCTCTATGAAGTGATCTTTCTCTCTCATCTCCTCTCCATAAGAACCTGGTGGGGTTGCCTGTGAAACTGGTGGGGTTCCATGAGTCAAAACCACAAAGTATGGGAGCCCATTAAGTTTTCATCACCAGGATTTTTTAAAACTAGTTCATTCTCATTCTCCAGTAGTTCATCAACGTGACTGTATTCACCTGTTTTCCCAGCTTATGCTCCAGCATCCAGCAGAAACTGCTTCAGAGAAGCAGACTGAAGCTGTGACTCTGTGTATTCATCCATCTCTCCAGGTTTGGGGGTAGTGGTTGGCCCTGGAATTTCTGGTCTCTGATGCAACAATAAAAGTCATTAATTTTCCTTTCATTTAACTTTATGTTCTTTTTTGTAAGGTGAGAGTGATGACATCAAAGGTATTTATATGTTGGCGTTCACCTTAACGTTTTTAAAGTACTCAAAGAAGAAATCAAAATAGTCTTCACTGAACAAAGGAAAATAAATTCAAGGTCACAAGCAATATAGGTAAAATATAGGTAAAAAAGTCTCACTAAAGATCAAAGAATTGATATCAATCAGATCATGGCCACTGCCAAATTGCAGTTACAATGCAAATAATTAAAATAAATCTTAAAAGTCTTTTAAAAATACTTCATATTCCAAACTGATACAGAGTACTAAAGTATTAAAGATGGAAGAAAGTGATAGAATTACAGTTTATTATGTAGTAAGTACTGAATATTAATGAGTTAAGTATATAATTAAAAGAGTAGACAAACAAATGACCAAAAGTAGTCTGGGATTCAGTGAAGTGCATGGATAAAAATCTCTGTAAGTTTTCCAAGGAGGCAGAAATCAGGCCAGTATGTTAAAATGGGTATAAGGAGATGAGATGTAGGAGGAAGGGCCAGTTATGCCAGTTAAACGGAGTGGGGTTAGCAAAGGTATGGAGAGGACCCCTCGCAGAGAGGGTTAGCAGTGCAGATGCAGGGTTGGTTTGAGCTGTTGGAGATATGACTGGTGAGACAGCCAGAGGCATAGGCTCTTGCATGACCTGTTATGAATGCTTCAGTATTTGTTTGTTTGTTTTTTTTGGCTACAGCATGCAATTTTTTAGTTGTTGTATGTGGGATCTATTTCCCTGACCAGGGATCGAACTCAGGCCCCCTGCTTTGGGAGCATGAAGTCTTAGCCACTGGACCACCAGGGAAATCCAATGCTCTAGTTTAATTCTGTGGTGGGGAGCCACTGAAGGTTTCCACACGGTGGAAGTAGATTGGGTTAAAGTAGATTTTATTTCTTTTCAGATTTATTTTACTTTATTTTTAAAAATGCACAAAGAAATGTGTTCATTGTAACACCTGAAAAAAAGGTTTAGAAAAATCTGTATACTGCATTCGTATTCAAATTAAAAAGATAAATGATGCATTGTAAAATATTTGTAATCTGTATGAAAAACATAATGAGTTTTTAAAACATTATAAAGGAGAATGCAAGCAGTCCACATGAAATTAGGGAAAAGTAATGACTGGGCAAAATAATGTAAGTAAAATTTCCTAAATATATGAAGAGTCTTTGTAGGAAGTACACCCTCACCTTGAACCCTCATCCTAGGTATAAGTTGTTAGTGGGTTTTGTTGATTTGTCCTATGATTATTCCATGGAATGCTGTGCAGCTTTCTTGAAAATAGAAGTATGAGCCAGGTGGAATATCCTTTAATACAGTATATCTAATAGAAAATTCCTTGATTATTGATATAGAATTGTTTCTTAGTACTATTATCGGCTTATATGGACTGAAACATTCTCTATTAATTTCAACTAGATATGGTCCATATAGGAAAGTGATGATTTTTATATTATATAGTATATGATATATATTATATAATTGTGTGTATATATATATATATATATATAATATAGGATTACATGTGTACATCTTGAGTGCACGTGTGCGTGCTCAGTCGCTTCAGTCATGTCTGACTCTTTTGTGATCCCGTGGACCATAGCCCACCAAGCTCCTCTGGCCATGGGATTTCCCAGGCAAGAATGCTGGAGTGGGTTGCCATTCCCTTCTCTAGGGAATCTTCCTGAACCAGGCATTGACTGAACTGGGGTCTCCTGCATTGCAGGCAGATACTTTATTGCTGAGCTGCTTTAATACTAGTAAAAGTTTTTGCTGGATTGTGAAGTTAATATATTTACTTCTCTGATATTTTCTTATCTTAACCATACTAGATTTCTTTAAATTAATGACTTTATTTACATTGGGATAAGTATTATAAATTGGAAGATGTGCTTTTTTAATTAATATGGAATACTATAGTAAATATTTTCATTATTTCTGTAAAATGTTAATTGATACCTTCAAGCATCAGGCTTTTTGGGTATTCATTGATTGCCTCATTGTGCATAGCCATGAAACTATAGAAAATATTTGGAGTTTTATACCATAATTTGTATTTGTGATAATTATGCAGCTAATTCAAATTCAACCCATTAGTAATGTTTTTCTTTCAGGTGGCAGTTCTGTCTCTCTTGCCTGTTCTGTATTTATATTATCTGTGATACCTATAAAATTTATCTAAATTTTTTTTAAATGAAAAGAAGTTTAACTTCTCATTTAAATCATATATCAAAAATGTTAAAATGTGGCTTTTCTAGTTGACTACTTTAGCAGGTCATTCTGTGAAATTTACTGAAAATTCAGGCTTCTAATTTTGTATGTATAAATGTAATAAAGCAGTAAATGCTACCTAAAGATGCTTATTATTCAACTCTCTTTTAAAATATGGTCACTATAAAATCACAAAAGCAACATTTATTAAAATTCATCACTTTTCTTTAAGTTAAATGTCAGTGGTGCAATGACAGTAGAATCAGAATCTTTTGATCTAACATACTTTGATGTTATATAATATTTTTACTCAAAAGAGAATTTCAGCAAAATTCTTGATAGTAACAAAGGAAAGAACAGTAATGTTTACTTTATTGTTTGAACAGAGAAGAGATTAAAATTAATGGACTAAAGTAGGAATTATCCTACATATTATTTTACTTTAGCATTTTCAGATAGTTTACAAAAGAACTCAACTGAAATGAAAAATCAAGAAACCAAAAGAAAAATCCAATCAATAGCACTGAAGTTCAAGTCTCTAAGAGTGAACCAATAGAAGATTTACAATCATAAACCCTTTGTTCAGGATAATAAATATATAAAATTCTACCACTCTTTAAATACCTACTGTGTGTCTGATTCTTTCACTCAGTCTTAAAAACTCTTGGAGAAGGAGGAATTACTATTAGTTGAAATTTACAGATAAGAGCATTTAATTACAGAGAGGTTAGGAATTTCTCTAAAATCTGACAGTAATTTGTAGAGTTGGGATTTGGATTCTGTTATCTCTAACTACAAAAAATTGTGTCTTTTACAATACATCCCTACTGAACAAAATGTCTCTTAAAAGTAATTTTCCAAATAAATAATAAGGAAACTTAAATCTGACTTGAATACTTTGGCAAATATAGACTAGATTGTCTTTCCAATGATATCATGGATAATGACATCATCTTAGAACCCATACATACACTTGGGGAAAATTAATGCCATCTATAAGGGGATTCAAAAGACAATCCCAAGGAAAAATGACCTATTCAAAAGTCATGTAACAATATTTGGAACTTGTAATTGCTGCCTGTGAAAAAAATCTTGCTCAAAATTTATAAAATGTGAAAAATCAAATGTACTGCCTATGAACAAATGAGTACCTTGACCCGGTAATAGTGCACTTTTATATTGATATGTAATATAGTCATTCATTTTATTTTCTCAACAATACTTTAAGCCCCTGCCGAACACTACTTTAGTCCCAGAAATATATGCAACAAATCATTTAAATATAATAACAAAATTTGACAACAAGTAATGAAAGGACAGAGAACTCTGAATTAGGAAACAAAAGAAGTGGATCCTGTGATCTCCTCAACTTCCTTTTAAGTTTCCAGGCTATGGAACAGAGGAAGAACTGAGGTGAAGCCAACAGAATCCCAGGGTTAAGGGGAAGGAGATGAGAGCAGGACAGAGTGAGGGGACAGAGCACAGGGAGAGAGTTCGAGAAATTTTCATAGGATCCTATTTGAATATTAAACTGCCTAGTAATTACCAAAGTTTGAGAATATATATCTACATAAGACTTGTGCTTTCTGCTATAAGGGTAACCTCAGATACCCAGATGACATCACCCTTATGGCAGAAAGCGAAGATGAACTAAAGAGCCTCCTGATGAAAGTGAAAGAGGAGAGTGAAAAAGTTGGCTTCATACTCAACATTCAGAAAATTAAGATCATGGCATCCGGTCCTATCACTTCATGGAAAATAGATGGGGAAACAATGGAAACAGTGAGAGACTTTATTTTTGGGGGCTCCAAAATCACTGCAGATGGTGACTGCAGCCATGAAATTAAAAGACACTTGCTCCTTGGAAGAAAAGCTATGACCAACCTAGACAGCGTATTACCTTTGCAGAGACATTACCTTTGCCAACAAAGGTTGGTCTAGTCAAGGCTATGGTTTTTCCGGGAGTCATGTATGGATGTGAGAGTTGGACTATAAAGAAAGCTGAGCACTGAAGAATTGATGCTTTTGAACTGTGATGTTGGAGAAGACTCTTGAGAGTTCCTTGGACTGCAAGAAGGGCCAACCAGTCAATCCTAAAGGAGATCAGCCCTCGATATTTGTTGGAAGGACTGGTGCTGAAGCTGAAACTCCAAAACTTGGGCCACCTGATGTGAAGAATTGACTCACTGGAAAAGACCCTGATGCTGGGAAAGATGGAGGGCAGGAGAAGAAGGGGATGACAGAGGATGAGATGGTTGGATGGCATCACTGACTCGATGGACATGAGTTTGAGCAAGCTTCAGGAGTTGGAGATGGACAGGGAGGCCTGGCGTGCTGCAGTCTATGGGATCACAGAGGGTCGGACACGACTGAGTGACTGAACTGAACTGAAGACTTGTGCATAAATATTTATAACAGCTTTACTTGTAGTAGCTAAAAATTTAAATTAAAAAAATACCCAAAACCCAAATGCCTATCAGAAGTGAAGGCATAAACGAAGTGTGACATACACATTTGCTGGAAGACCGCTCAGGAGCAGTGACGGAGCTCACCGTTATCCTGAGCGAGAACACAGGTGAATCTCAAAGCACGTGTGCTGGTTGAGTGAAGCCTGACGGAAAACAGTGTAGTGAGCTTGACTCCACAACTAGCCAGCCTCCCACTAGAGAGCAGAGTACTTGGGCTATGAAGTGAAGAGTACAAGTCTGTCTGGAAGGAACCAATCAGATTATGAAAAGTACATAAAAAAAATTGGAAGGTGATAAACAGTTTCATTATTATGATTGTGGTACTGCTTTCTATGATTATATTCATGTGTCAAAATTAAAATTATATTCTTAGATATGTGTAGTTTATTGTATGTGGATTATTAATAATGGTGGTTTTCTCTGTTATAAAGAAAAATCGATCAGTATTATATAGTAGAGATGAGTTATGGATGGAAGTATACCTTCCATCCTGTTAATTTTTACTAAGTAGCTTTTGTTTTTAAAAAGTAACAGCTATCTGCTTTTGTCTATCTTGTGGTAACTCTAGGAAAAATTTAGAATTCCCATAATACAAAAAATGGCAACTTAAAATCAGATCAGCACATATTATTCCATGTTTTCAAATAAGGTTTTTTAAAACTATTTCCATGAGGCATAAGTAAATCAATGACAATGATGAAATTATTCTAGGTCAATGGTATGTGAATGAAAATGCATTATTCAGATATATTGAGATGTTAAATACTGAGGTGGAAACCAATTAGCTGCTTGAAAGAGAATTACTAAAGTTAACTTTTCAAAAAACTAATTTGATAACATTCCTCAATGTTTATTGGCATGGGAAGTTTAGCAATATATTGGTATCAGTAAATTCTTGCTTAAGGCAACTTTAATAAATCCTTTCTCTAGAGTTCTATTCTACACATCTAGGAGACTTAGTGAAAAAAAAAAAAAAACAACATTGTCAACAAATAATATGCCTATTATCAGTGAGACAGAATTTAAATGGGTAAGATAAGAAAGAGCAGGAGACAAAACATTTTACCATTTGATAAGTTGTCCCGGGAAGTAGTCTTCAAATATAAACTTTATGTATCTATTTTCTTTAATGATGATTTAAACATTCATAATGCTTTACGTATGGTATCCTCATTTGAACAAATGCATGTAAATAAATTAGTAAAACAAACCACATATCTCTGTAGCACATATTTTTTGTACATATGCTCTGAATCCCGATTAATCCAATTGCTCCATGTTTTCCGTAGTATATCTCTCTGATAATTCTTTAATCCCTTCTGATTCAAGTTTATGTTTAATTTTTTAAGTTTTTAAAATAGCTTTGTCGAATTGTCTTTTCATCCAGCAGTAATCCTGAGTGTAGACTGAATATAAGACCTCAATTTTAAGCTTTCCTGATGCATTTATTGAAGGAACTGATATTTTAAAGACAAAGTAAGATAGAAAGAGGAGTAACATATGGCCTTAAGTGCTAACCTCAATTCTGTCCTTTACTCATGGCATGATCACGGAAGCCCAAATAATGTGTTTCTTTAGTTTCAGTCTCCTCTAGTGTAATAGGGACACAGAAATAGCTACCTGGCCATGTTCTTATAAAAACCAAAGATACCTTAAAAAGCTTATGATTCAGACTTAAGTGTAAGGAGTCAGTCTTACCATTAGCATCATGTGCTTTCCTTGCTCTCCATCTGACAAGCTTAGCTCAAACATCTTGTCACCTGTGTCCTCAGCTCATCTCATTCCTTTCACCCTGGTGGTGATGCTCTTGAATACACCAGACCTGCTCCCACTGCTTGGCATATACTGCTCCCAGGTTATTGCTTAGCTAACTCTCACCCTCCAAAACTTTGTTCAAATGTCACCTCCAAAACTCCATTTATTGTCGCAATTTATAATCATAACCTCCCCTCTCTATCTTTGTAGCATCTATGTATTGATGGTGGCATAATCACTTGTTCTCTAATAAGGAATTCAATGAATGGACACACCAGATTTTCACCCTCTTTTGTTTTCAGTCAGTGACATTGACCTTCCCATGAAGGTCAAGTGATAAATATGTACGATGTGAAGCTTAATCTATTCATTCAATATGAAAATTAATTACCCTAAGGGACTAAAAAAAGAAATCACTGGTTAAGCTAATCATTTTGTTTAGAGTGACTTGAAAGCATAGGAAAACTTCGAATCACCAGTCTTAGACTTTTCCAGTCAAAGGATATAACGTCATTAATTGCTCCAAAACTTTGATATCCTAGAGATTAGCAGCACAGTCTTGTTCTGTAGTTCATATTGACAATCGGGTTATGACCTTGATGTTGGATCTCAGGATATCCTAATTGGGGAGTGGCTGTTTAAGGTTGCCGCAAGTTAAGTTGTAGCAGATCAGAGTTAGCTGGAGCAGGTGGTTTCATTTATATTACAGTCATTCAAGTATCTAAAAACAAAAGGCCAAATTTTCAAAAGTACCGTATATTGAATACATGCAGTCATCTAAATTGGGTAAATAAATGCAAAACCTTGCCCAAGAATAGTGCTCATTAAAGTGACAGAGCCAGGTTTCTGATGTGACATCTTATTGTCCCAATCATATTTTCCATAGAATAGCTTTTGTGATACTGATTGAATGAAAAGTAATAGACCAAAGATTGGCAAACTTTGACCAACAGGCCAATTCTAACCATTTATCTGTTTTTGTACAGTCTGTGGGCTATGTCTGTCTCTCTCTTTTTTTTTTTTTAACATTTTTAAATGGTTAAAAAAAATAAAACATTTTATAATGAGTGAAAATGATATGAATTCAGATTGTGGTTTCTGTGTACAGTTTTATTGGAACACAGCCCTGTTTGTTTATATATTATCTATGGCAAATATTTGTGGTATAATGGCAGAGCTGAGTAGCTGTAACATAGTTTATGACCAGCAACATCTAAACTATCTTTTATCTATCCCTGTAGAGAATACATTTACTTACCAGTATTTTAGGCTGTACGCAATTATGGGAAAAAAAAAGTTATGGTAACTTCATACAAATTACTGTGACCCAATTGCAGATTGCATAAAATAACATATTAAGTAACTACTTTGACCTCTAATTTCATTAGAACTGTCATTAATTGCACTTATTCTGTCTCTTACTTTAGTATTTGAACGCCAATTCCAGCACTGCACTGTTTGATAGACTTAAATTTAGGACTATTTTTCCTTCCAAAACTACTACCTCTAGCTTCTAGCAGTGTCATTGGGTTTCCCCGGTGGCTTAGCAGTAAAGAATCCGCCTGCAATGCAGGAGACCCAGGTTCGATATCCGGGTTGGTAAGATCCCCTGGAGGAGGGCATGGCACCCCACTCCAGTACTCTTGCCTGGAGAATCCCATGGACGGAGGAGCCTGGCGGGCTGCAGTCCTTACAGTCACACCGAGTCAGACACGACTGGAGCAACTAAGCAGCCGCAGCTAGCAATGTCCTACGATCCAGGATAAGCCTCAGATTCAAAATATGCTTTCATGGAGATCCTAGAAGCAGTAGTAAAAATAGTTTCATAGAGAGTTGCACTAGCAATCATTCTGTTACAAGATACTGCAGTGGTGAAGAATTCACCTGCCCATGCAGGAGACAGCAAGTTCAGTCCCTGGGTAGGAAAGATCCCCGGAGGAGGAAATGGCAACCCACTCCAGTATTTTCGCCCGGGAAATTCCACGGAGAGAGGAGCCTGGTGGGCGAAGGTCCAAAGGGTCACAAAGAGTCAGACACAACTAAGCAAATGAGAACGCACGCATGCTAATAATGTGTGGTCCTTCTTGTTTCCACACTCATTATCATGACTCATGGCATCTTACCCTAAAAGGATTTATTTCAACCCTGGGAGAAATATATCTGTTATCTCTTTTGCCATGTGTGTGTGTTTTCAGTGTTATATTTGTTTTCTTACTTTTATTTTTTGGCTGTTCTGCAGCACGTGGGACCTTAGTTTCCTGACCAGGGATTGCACCCATACCCCCTGCACTGGAAGTATGAAATTGTGACCACTGGACCACCAGGGAAGTCCCTGCCTTGTGCTGTTTTTTCAATAGTGCAGATTCCTTTTAACATACTACATTATTTAATTCTTTAGTGTATTCAATTATCTACAATTGTTTACAGTTGTCTCCTTCCCCATTCACTAGATTGTGAACGTGTGTGAGAATCTATCAAGTTTTTTGTTGTTATTGTTGTTTTCTTTTCTTTTGCTTTCTTTGTCACTGTTGTTTTGCTTTCTCTTTTGTTCACCAAGGTATCCCCATTGCTTAAAATAATGCCTGACACATGTCAGGAACTAACTATATATCATTCAATGAATCTCTTTTCTGAAACATTTTTATCTTCCTAGTAAGAGATAACAAAATCTTCCTTGGATCTCAGAACATATTTATTATGCTTTATTATAAGTATTTGTATGTTGACTCTCTGAGTACATCATGCAGTTTTTGAAAACAGGATTTGTTTTTATTAATCTTTGCTTCCAAATATTTGCTGAGAGAAAGGACACATGAATAAATGAAATCTTGCAACACTGAATTAATTGGCTTCTAAATGAAAGGTCATAATCAATTTGCTGTATCTTATGGCTGCTTGAGTAGTAAAGTAATAGCCAAACTTTTTCAGAAAACTATCTTTCAAATGGGTCTCTGTATTTACCTTTATGGGACTCTAGTTTGGCTTATGGTATTCTGAGTTGGGAAGTGAATTTTATTTGGCAGATACTTTGGAATACCTATACTGTACAAGGTCACAAGTAGAGCTGGTATATAGGACGGCCCACACACTGCCGAGGTTGAAGCCCACATAGGTGGTGAACAGAGGGGCATCATTTTCTAGTGACTTACTTGTTTCTAGGCACTGAATTAAATCCTGGGAAATGGGACTATATTTTAAAATGTCCCTGAGAGTTTTAGTTTAATAAATTAATACTGGCATTTTTCTCCTCTAAAATGTCAGCTGTATCACTTGCCACTGAGTTACTGTTGGAGCATAAAAGCCCTCTCACCCTCTCCTTGTCAGCTACCTTTTCAGAGTGAAAAGTAGTAAGAAAATTGGGATATTTATTATAATTGGAACTCCTTATGCTGCTTTGTACTCTCCTCAAGAAAAGGAGAGAAATAATCCAAGAAGTGACAATTGTTCAGGTAATAGAAAGCATTGATTGCATTTCATAAAGTCTCTATTGGGGCTATTTTTTTTGCATAGCACATATGACAGTCACCCAGCTGTCCTTGATTTCGAGTACTCTCACAATTAACAGTGTACAGCTTAATCATAAGGTAGAATGGATAGCCGTTTAATGAATTGCTAATAGATCATGTCACAGACCAAAGGAAAAATGCCTCAGTAAAATAAAAATGCTTCCCCAAATTAATCTATTAACATCTGCATTCTGCAGTTTCTTTGGAGGCTGGAAAGTCCACAGTCAAGGTGCTGGCCAGGTCTGTTCTGGTGAGGACTCTCTTCTTGGCCTGCGGACATCTGCTTTCAGCCTATGTCCTTTGATGGCTTTTCCTGGGTGTATGCTCATCTTATCTGGACTCTGATCTCACCACGAGGGTCCCACCCTTATGACTGCATCTAAACCTAGTTATTTTCCAAAGCCCGCCTCCAAATAACATTACATTGGGGATCAGAGCTTCAACGCATGAATTTTGAGAGAGATATAGTCATTCAGTCCATTTATTATATAGACTGTGCAGTTCACAAGCCTAACAGGGAGTAGGAATCAGCAACCTATAACCTGCTGCCTGTAGTAAATGAAGCTTTTTCGGAACACAGCCATTATTTGTTAGCGCATTATCTCTGGCTGGTCATACGTTTCAGTAGCAGAAATGAATACTTGTGGCAAAGACTATACTGTCCGTGAGGCCTAGTCGATTCACCACGTGGCCTTTGGGGAAGGAGCTGTGAACTATCGGGATGAGCAAACTCTATTTTCTGATAACGGCCATCCTCTTGCCTCAGGAAGCAACCCAGAGTTCACCAACAGGAATGAAGAACAGCGCTGTGCACTCCTGTCCTCCTGACGCCTGTGAAAGAAAGCGAGACTGAAGTCGCTCAGCCGTGTCCGACTCTGCAATCCCATGGACTGTAGCCTACCAGGCTCCTTCATCCGTAGGATTTTCCAGACAAGAGTCCTAGAGTGGGTTGCCATTTCCTTCTCCAGGAATCTTCCTGACCCAGGGATCGAACCGAGGTCTCTCACATTGTAGGCAGACGCTTTTACATTCTCAGCCACCAGGGAAGAGTACACCAAATTCCTGCTCTAGATTATGCAATGATAAGAGGCAGTCCTATAGTTATGCTACTCTAGATTTGCGATTCTCAAAATTAACATCATGGGCTTCACCTGGAGAGCCTGTCAAAATAGGTTCCCCAGATATTGTGATTCAGTAAGTGGGGGTGGGGGTCAAGGATTTGCATTTCTAACAAGGGTCAAGGGAATGCTGATACTGCCGGTCCAGAGTCCACGCTTTCGTAGCACTGATCTAGAAAATCATTATCAGGAAAACTAATGCTCTTCAGTGTTGGCTCATTTGGAAAGATTATTATTTCTCAAAATATTCAAGTATGTGGGAGGACTGAAATATTTAAGATAAATATTGTAATGATATAATAAGTTTCAAATGATAAACTGTCATAGGAGCATACAGTGCTTTGCATACATTGTTTGACTTAATTTAGGTTTCAAAATTTTGATTTATTTCTCACAATATGTCAATCATGTAAGGATTATGAGTTACATTTTTATGTGAATAAACAGGCTTGTAGCATTGAAGAAATTTGCTTAAAGCCACTTACTAGAAAATGGAGAAAACTGGGTTTAAAGCTAGGTCTTTTCACACCAAATTCCGTACTTTTAATCCCTCTTTACACTGAAAATCTAAACCACGATTCTTAGGCACCTGACAAAGCTGGCCTAAAAAATATATTTCTGGAAGTTTCAATCTTGAAACTAACGAAACAGGTGAAATAATGTGTACTTTATCCGAATAATGTACGCTTCTTTTCATTTTCCCTACACTGGATACCTAATTTGTTACTTTTTATGAAGTGTACTAATTTTTACTTTTTTGCACAGGAAGAGGAATTTGTTGCACTACAAAGACCAACAAAAGCAAGCTAGTTTGAATGATATAGTCAGGTTCTTTCGCTGCGCTGTGAGTGTCAAACTGAGACCCTGTCTCTCCAAGTTTACTAAGTAACTCTGCCTTCAGTTCCCTTCTGTTCAGTGTGCTTACCAGATGAACACGTACGGATGCGGGGCTTCCCGGGTGGTGCAGTGGTAAAGAATCTGCCTTCCAGTGCTGGAGACTTGGGTTAGACCCCCGGGTTGAGAAGATCCCCTGGAGAAGGAAATGGCAACCCGTTCTAGAATTCTTGCCTGGAAAATCCCAGGGACAGAAGAGCCTGCTAGGCTACAGTGCATGGGGCCGCAAGAGTGGGATATAACGGAGTGACTAAGCACGTGAACATAGGCACACCTTGAGGAGCTGCATTTGCAGGGATGCTTTTAAGCACTTAGCAAGTTTTATCTCATCTGGTGTTGACAGTACCACTGTACCACGGGTATTAACACTCTTCTCACTTGTAGATGAGGGACTGAGGCACAGAGATGTGTGTGTTGTCCAAAGCCATTCCGGAAGGAGATGGCAGTACTGGGGTTTGAGTCTAAAAGCCTGTTCTTGAACCCAGCGCTTATGATGTTGGCAGATGTCAGAATGTTAAGAGAGATAGTTAAAAATAGTAAATGTCAGATTTATTGGAGTCTTTCATTTTCTTAATTTAGTCCAAGATTATTGAATTATCTCCTCAATGATAGAAAGGGTTTTAGGTAAACCATCCATGCTGTCTCCCGTTTTGCATTATAACTCTGCCTACCAAGCTCTCAGGACTCCTATGCTGAACTTCTCCAGTGACTTATCCAACTATTTTGTGTAAACTTTTCTTATAGCTTTTGTGATGTGTGACTTTTCTGGTGATTTGCCCTATTGGTAGAATGGCAATTCTCTTCTAAGTAAAATACCCTGTGGTTTGTCCTAACAGCAAACTGAGTATCTAATGGATCCAGTGTAAGTGAAGCCCATAAAATGTTCAGTAAATATTTTATGGGTTAAGAACTGTATGCCTTGATATTTACATGATAGTAGGTAATGGTTTTAAAAGCCTCTTTCAATGTGCAAATGAGTGATGAAGTCTTAAATTGCCTGAGTGCTTGCATTTTGTACATTGTCATTTGGTTAGCAAATAGAAACTGTAGATAAAAAAGTTTTATATATTTAAAATGTCAGAAATAAACTGAGCTGAATAGATTTTCCTTTTAAAACCTCTAGACTTTACTAATTGCTATTATTAAGAATTTATATGGTACTTTGTGTTTACAAATACTTTACAGACAGCAGTTAAGTATTTACCTAGGATAATTTTTGCTATTATTTTCACCATTTTCTATGGTGGTAAAGCTAAAAAGCAAAAATTAAATCTTTTTGCGGTGTGTGTGTGTGTATGTGTGTGTATGTTTTAAGGACATCGCAAGATCCTGATGAAATTAATACTATAAATGAGACATTGTGACTCTTCAAATCACTGTGGCTTTCATGGTGATTCAATTGAAATTATAGTAATTTGATCAGTAAACAATTTCAATAGAATGCATTGCTGGAATACTAAGTGTTAATTTTTGCCTGTATTCAACATTTGAGGACATACCCATTTCATCCAGTTCTTCAGTCCTTATTGTCAAATGTTAGATAACTGAATGTCATCTATCTGTGGCCCCCTCTTGGCAATATAATAGATTGACTGACATACCTTTTTAGGTTTTCTTAGTAGACAGATACTTACTAATCCCATATTTGGTTTCTGGCATTGCTCACGGGACAGAGGACAAAATTTAAAGGCCAGAGGAACCATTTCATTCTAGGGATACAGATTCATAAGCAACTACAGTTAAACATGGGTTTCCCAGGTGGCTCAATAGTAAAGAACCCATGGAAATGCAGATTTGATCCCTGGGTTGGAAAGATCACTGGTTCGGGAAGATCCCTTGGAGAAGGAAGTGGCAACCTCTCCAGTATTCTTCCCTGGGAAATCCCAGGGACAGAGGAACCTGGAGGGCTACAGTCATGGGGTTGCAGAGTCAGACATGACTTAGTGACTAAGTAACAACTGTTAAAGATGCCGAACTGAGTAATAGTGATGAGTGCGTCTGGTAAATCAGAAGTTGCTGGAGAAACTTAAGCAACTGAATGAGTCTGTCTAAACCTCACTAACAGAGTTTGTATATGATGACTATATGTGTAATGCTTACTGTTTAATGCCAAGCATTGTTTAATGCACTTTACTGATGTTTACTCATTTAGTTCTCATAACATTTTCTGAAGTAGGTCCTTTCAAGGATATCCATTTGGATTTAGGGTTTCAAGGCACAGAAAGACTCAGAAAAGTACCCAAAACAAAAAGTTAGTAAGTATCAGAGTCAGGATTTAAGCTCAGGTTCAGCTGCTTGTTGCTCGCAAGCCAGTACAGTAAGTCCCCTACATACAACTGAGATCCATTTTAAGAGCTCCTTTGTTAAGTCCAGTTTGTTCCTTAAATTCAACACAGCTAGCCTAGGTACCCAACTGACACAACTGAGTATATAGTACTGTACTGTAATAGACTTATAATAGTTTTCACACAAGTAATATATATATAAAAAGACAAAAAATAAAACATTTTAAATCTTACAGTACTTTGAAAAGTGCAGTAGTACAGTACAACAGCTGGTACACAGGGGCTGGCATCCAGTGAAGAGGCAAGAAGAGTTACTGACTAGAGGAGAGAGATGAGCTGGGATATGGCAGAGCTGAAGAATTATCAGTAATAGGAGATGGAGGGCAAGCTGCATATACACTCACACCCGATGTTGCTGGAATGCACATTCACATCTTTGAAAGTTCAGAATTTGAAGGCTGATATGTGGGCACTTGGGCTTCCCTGGGGTGGGCTCAGATGGTAAAGAATCCACCTGCAATGCAGGAGACCTGGGTTTGATCCCTGAGTTGGGAAGATCCCCTGGAGGAGGACATGATAACAGACTCCAAAATTCTTATATGGAGAATCCCCATGACAGAGGAGCCTGGCGAGCTCCAGTCCATGGGGTCGCAAAGAGTCAGACATGACTGAGCAACAAGCACAGAACGTAGGGACTTGGTGTATTTGAGAGACAAGTGCTGGTAGGAATGAATAGAAGGTTTGCTTTATTCATGAGGCTGGCAACCTGGGGCAAAGGCGGACTCATATCCCAAAACCACCTCTGCAGAGTCTGCTGGGCTCTGAAAGTTTTTAAAGGGAAAAAAGTGATCTCAGTGAATCATTGAGGTAGAAGGGCAGACTCTTGGCCATTTCCCATCATGTGCAGACTTGTTGGTACCTTGTGTTCTTTTTTTAGATGCTCTCTTGTTCTCATTGTCAGCTTGGGAGATTATTGAAGCAAAAGCTGAGGAAAAATCTAGTTATCTCTTAATTACTTATTCTTCATTTCTGCTTCTTTAAGGAAGGTATCAACAGGTTAGGCAAGGCTTTGTGTGATCAAATGATTTGAAAGGTGTACTTACTAGGGCTGGAGGTTAGTCAAAACACAACTTTGCTCAAGTGACAAGACAAAGGACCTCCTGCAGAGAGCTGTTTCTTGCAAAGAGCTGCTCACAAGGCTGTTTGGTTTAATTGTCCTTACTCCTAACTGCTGCTCAATGCTATTTACATGTTTGGAGATGAAGACAGAAATGCAGTTTATTTTCCTATTTCTCAGTTACAGGTGTATGATATATATTATTTTGATTTGAAATAAAAATTTTTAATTTTAAATAAACTGAGGAGATGAAGACACCCCTGTAATGTCTTGAAATAGATGTTAGGAATCAAATAGAACAAAGCTGATGTCTTTAATGTGCACTGTACCTAGACAGGTGACAAAAAAAAAATGAATGAAGTAATTCGGGTACAAACACTTCCATGAAGAAATACAGTCCCTCTAATTTTTCTTGAAGCCTGTGGCCTCCGTGGTCTATCCTTTTTATTCCCACTTCATGCAGAGAAAGCTGAGCACAGAAGAATTTATGCTTTTGAACTGTGATGTTGGAGAAGACTCTTGAGAGTCCCTTGGACTGCAAGGAGATCCAACCAGGCCATCCTAAAGGAGATCAGTCCTGGGTGTTCATTGGAAGGACTGATGCTGAAGCTGAAACTCCAATACTTTGGCCACCTGATGCGAAGAGCTGACTCATTTGAAAAGACCCTGATGCTGGGAAAGATTGAGGGCAGGAGGAGAAGGGGACAACAGAGGATGAGATGGTTGGATGGCATCACCGACTCAGTGAACATGGGTTTGGGTGGACTCTGGGAGTTGGTGATGGACAGGGAGGCCTGACATTCTGCAGTTTATGGGGTCGCAAAGAGTCGGACATGACCGAGTGACTGAACTGAACATGGGGAAAAATGTGTGTAAGAAATATTTCTCTGTCCTCTTGATTCTACAGGAAAATCAGTAGCTCAGGTATGATGCTGAAGGCAGGCTGTGCTCAGCATCACTGTTGGGACATGATATACTGGCAGAGGCATCTTGACTCTAGATTTTTGCAGCAGGCAGATAATGGCCCAGATGTAGATTTCCTGAGTTTTGAAAGAAAAGACAGAAATGACATACATATGCACACAGCATACAGAGACACACACAGCCACTTAACAACACAAAAACATACCTTGAAACTTGATTTTCTTCATTTAACAGTAACTTAAGAAAACAAACAATAAAGCCACTGTTATAATCCCTACTGTGTGAACCAACATAAACCTGCCTGTGGGCTGAACTTCAAAGTCTAGATCATGTCAAAGCAAGAGTGATATCAAGGAAGTGAAATTAGGGGCATACCCCCAGTCCCCCGAGGTTGGAAATGAGTGGAATGTCTCTGCTTTCTCTTCCTCCAGGAGCATCTGACTAATGATACAGCCCTCAGGGTTTAAAAAGTCAAATATCTTCCTCTTCCTGGCAGTGTCTGTACTGATCAGAATGACCTAGTCTGTGGGGAGAAAACAATCCCAAACTCCCACAACAAAGGTTTATTTCTTGTTAAGTCATTTGTCTGTGGATTGTTGGCTGGATTATCTCAAATATTGCAGATCACCCAAAAGGGGACAGAGATCATAGGAGGACCTTTCTTCTCAGCTAAATGTTCTGGCTCTTAATTGGTCTGAACTAGACACACATTTTCTAGGCACAAAAAAAAAAAAAAAAAAACAAGACAACAGCAACAACCCCCGCCCCCCCAAATGAAAGTCGCTAAATTGTGTCTGACTCTTTGTGACCCCATCATGCTCCTCTGTCCATGGGATTCTCTAGGCAAGAATACTGGAGTGGATTGCCATCTCCTTCTCTAGGGGATCTTCCCAACCCAGGGAAAAAACCCAGGACTTCTATGTTGCAGGCAGTCTCTTTAACTGTCTTAGCCACCAGGGAAGTCCAAGAATACTGGAATGGGAAGCCATTCCCTTCTGCAGGGTATCTTCCTGACCCAAGGATCTAATCAGGGTCTCTTGCATTGCAGGCAGATTCTTTACCTTCTGAGCTACCCTCAAAAAACCAAAACCAAAAGCCCAGGAGAAGGGGAAAAAATACATATTTGGGTAAGGAATCAATTACTACTAGATTATCCCTTAAATAACTAAAAGGCTACTCCTGATCATTTAACAAGTCAAACACACTATGACTTTCATTATGGTTGATTAGGTTAAATTTAAAGAATATCATATACAGAGTCTACCTTCCTTTAGTAAATGTGTTCTGTAATTATGCTTCTTGTTTAGTCACTCAGTCATGTCTGATTCTTGGCAACCCCATGGACTACAGCACAACCAGGCTTTCCTGTTCTTTACCATCTCTCAGAGTGTGCTCAGACTCAAGTCCATGGAGTTGATAATGCAATCCAACCATCTCATCCTCTGTCAGCCTCTTCTCTCACTTTCAGTCTTTCCCAGCATTAAGGTCTTTTCTAATGAGTCTATTATTTGCGACAGGTAACCAAAATGTTGGAGCTTTAGCTTCAGCATCTGTCCTTCCAGTAAATATTCATAATTGATTGATCTCCTTGCAGTCCAAGGGATTCTCAAGGGTATTCTCCAACACCATAGTTCAAAAGCATCAATTCTTTGGCACTCAGCCTCCTTTATGGTACAATTCTCACATCTGTACACAACTACTAGAAAAATCATAGCTTTGATTATATGGCCCCTTGTTAGCAAAGGAATGTCTCTGCTTTTTAGTACACTGCCTAGATTTGTCATAGTTTTTCTTCCAAGGAGCAAGTGTCTTTTAATTTTATGGCTGCAGTCACCATCCACAGTGATTTTGGAGCCCAAGAAAATAAAATCTGTCACAGTTTCCATTGTTTCTCCATCTGTTTGCCATGGAGTGATGGGACTGGATGCCATGATCTTAATTTTCTGAATTTTGTGTTTTAAGCCAACTATTATTCTAGTAGCATTTTAATCTGTCCTAATGCTTATAGTAGAGGTGAGGGACACTGTTATGCCATGCTACTTGTTTGCTTCCTCATCCCCCTCAAAATTTGGTATTGTCAACAACATAATACATTCATTAGTATAAGGGGTATCACTAGCATTTATTGACATTTCTAAAAGAGAAATGAGAAAAGGCCAACATTAACTAGATAAGAAAATATTCAGTGTTCATTGCCACAGTGTTTACAATAGCCAGGATATGGAAGCAACCTAGATGTCCATCAACAGACGAATGGATAAGAAAGCTGTGGTAGATGTCCATCAACAGACGATTGCATAAGAAAGCTGTGGTACATATACACAATGGAATAATACTCAGCCATTAAAAAGAATATTTTTGAATCAGTTCTACTGAGGTGGACAAAACTGGAGCCTATTATACAGAGTGAAGTAAGCCAGAAGGAAAAACAACAATACAGTATACTAACACATATATATGGAATTTAGAAAGATGGTAACGATAACCCTGTATGTGAGATAGCAAAAGAGACACAGATGTATAGAACAGTCTTTTGGACTCTATGGGAGAGGGCAAGGGTGGGATGATATGGGAGAACAGCATTGAAAAATGTAAATTATCATATGTGAAATCAATCGCTAGCCCAGGTTTGATGCATGATACAGGGTGCTCAGGGCTGGTGCACCGGGATGACCCAGAGGGATGTAATCAGGAGGGAGGTGGGAGGCGGGTTCTGGAAGGAGAACACATGTATACCCATGGCGGATTCATATCAATGTATGGCAGAACCAACACGATAATGTAAATAAAATAAATAAATAAAAAAGAAAGAAAAAAGAAAATATTCAACATCAGAAATAGCATTCAAATAGGACTTTGGAAAAATTTACTGCTGTCTATAAAGGACTTCAACTAGGTATTTGTTGAATCATTATTTATATATAAAGCAGGCAAGTTGTGTTTATTTCCTGAAATAGTTGAACAAAAATTATATCATATTCAGGCTAAACAAGTGGTGAGAACCACATAAAATGACAGACACATACTAAAAATAGGCAAGCAGAGTAAAAGAGAGGAGGCTGTGCAATACTGTGCAGATCCAGAGATGGAATAGTAGCGGGAAATCCAACCCTTTGCCTGATACGGCACCAGTGAGGGAAGCTCTTGGCTTATGCAATATTATGAAAATAGTCCCTCAAACACATAATCTGTGTCTGTGTGGCAAAGGCAAACAAAGTTGTAAAGACTTGAAATGTAATTCCGTGTTCAGCTCACAGGACAGTTTTACTTATCATTTAAGTCTCATTCCAGATGCCATCTCTAGGACAGCTTTCCTGGCAGTGTTCAGTAAAATTTCATAATTTTCCCTCCTTAGAGTAAATGTTTTCTGTTTTTTTTTTTTTCCTTTCCACTATTGCCTCAGCACTTGTTTATGTTTCTACCAGAGCGCCTGTCTGCTATGACTTGGGTTGGGGTTACTTGTGCCTCTGTCTCCTGAAAACAGTTACCAGCCCTGGGAGCACAAGGGTAGACAGCATTTGCTCGGGGGATTACCCACATTACCTGCCATCATGTGTGCTCTGAATAGCTGCTGGGAATGCAGCTGAGCATCTATGCAGTCTCTCCCTCCATCAGGGGAAGCACTTTGGTTTAGTGCTCTGAAATGGCAAATACAAATTACGATTTATTTAGTTCTAAGTTCATCAGTTTACACATATGATGGAAAAATAGCAAGGAGTGTAATTGACAGGAATTTCCCTAAGTACCATGCATTGCCTATTCATGAATAAATTCTAAATACAGAGGGAACAACTTCTTCAAAACTGTTAGTCTTCTCCAGTGAAATAGACCCTATGGAATAATAAAGCACAGTTAGCACTTGAAAGGAGAGAAGAGATGGGAAGTCATTTGTTTTTCCCAGGAACTAAAGTGCTTTAATGCGTCTCTGATCCTTTAACAGACTGTTTGGTTAAAGAGTTTCTGTAGCAGAAAAAAATATCTGATCTTCAGGTTATAAATTTTGTTTATTTTAAAAACATGTATATATTCTGTGTGATTAAGAAGCAGCTTAATGATAGGAATCCATTTGTACTATGGAATAATGGATATTCAATAAGAGTCCATGGGATTCAGGAAAACCCCCCTGTTTAATTATGTTCAATAAGGAGTCATTATTAAAAAGTCCATTAGTTTGATTTTTGTGTTCTTGGTTTTCATAATTTAGAGTAATTAAGAATTTTCACCTCAGTAGTATTTTTCAAAAATTGAAAAAAAAAAATTTGGCCATGCTGTGTGACATATGGGATCCTAGTTCCCTGACTAGGGATCAAATCCATGCCCCCCTGCCTTGGAAGCTTGGAGTCTTAACCACTGGACTACCAGGGAAGTCCCTTTAGTGATATTTGAGCATTTATTGTAAGTTTTATTTTAATCAAAGTAGTATTTGCCAATTATTAAAAATTAAATTGTCCTGAAATATAAGAAACACAGGATTCTCTAAGCAAGAATTTAAGAATTTCTTAAGAAGAAAGTAGGGAAAACTACTAGACTATTCAGGTATGATCACATCCCTTATGTTTATACAGTGGAAGTGAGAAATAGATTCAAGGGATTAGATCTGATAGAGTACCTGAAGAACTATGGATGGAAGTTCGAGACGTTGTATAGGAGGCAGGAGTCAAGACCAACTACAAGAAAAAGAAATGCAAAAAGGCAAAATGGTTGTCTGAGGAGACCTTAGAAACAGCTGTGAAAAAAAAAGAGAAGCAAACGGCAAAGGAGAAAAGGAAAGATATATCCGTTTGAATGCAGAGTTCCAAAGATTAGCAAGGAGAAATAAGAAAGCCTTCCTCAGTGATCAAAGCAAAGAAATAGAGGAAAACAACAGAATGGGAAAGACTAGACATCTCTTCAAGAGAAATAGAGATACCAAGGCAATATTTCATACATAGATGAGCACAATAAAGGACAGAAATGGTGAGGAGCTAACAGAAGCAGAAGATATTAAGAAGAGGAGGCAAGAATACCTAGAACTATACAAAGAAGATCTTCACGGCCCATATAATCATGATGGTGTGATCACTCACCTATAGCTAGACATCCTGGAATGTGAAGTCAAGTGGGCCTTAGGAAGCATCACTATGAACAAAGCTGGTAGAGGTGATGGAGTTCCAGTTGACTTATTTCAAATCCTAAAAGATGATACTGTGAAAGTGGTGCCCTCAATGTGCCAGCAAATTTGGAAAACTCAGCAGTGGCCACAGGACTGGAAAAGGTAAATTTTCCTTTCAATCCCAAAGAAAGGCAATGGGAAAGGATGTTCAAACTACCACACAGTTGCACTCATCCCCCACACTAGTAAAAGAAAGTGAAGTTGCTCAGTCATGCCCAACTCTTTGCAACCCTGTGGACTATAGCCTAGCAGGTTCCTCCATCCATGGGATTCTCCCGGCAAGAATACTGGAGTGGGTTGCCATTTCCTTCTCCAGGGGATCTTCCTGACCCAATGATCGAACCTGGGTCTCCTGCATTGCAGGCAGATGCTTTACCCTCTAAGCCACAAGTAAAGTAATGCTCAAATTTGCCAAGCCAGGCTTCGACAATATGTGAACCATGAAATTCCAAATGTTCAAGCTAGATTTAGAAAAGGCAGAGGAACCAGAGATCAAATTGCCAACATCAGCTGGATCATTGAAAAAGCAAGAGAGTTCCAGGAAAACATGTACTTCTGCTTTGTTAACTATGTCAAAGCCTTTGACTGTGTGGATCACAACAAAATGTGGAAAATTCTTAAATAAATAGAATAAATGTGCATGCATATTAGGGGGCAAAGTTAGACCTGGACTGGAACAACAGACTGGTTCCAAATCAGGAAAGGAGTACATCAAGGCTGTATATTGTCACCCTGCTTATTTAACTTATATACAGAGTACATCATGAGAAATGCTGAACTGGATGAAGCACAAGCTGGAATCAAGATTGCCAGGAAACATATCATTAACCTCAGATATGCAGATAACTCCACCTTTATGGCAGAAAGTGAAGAAGAACTAAAGAGGCCTCTTGATGAAAGTGAAAGAGGAGAGTGAAAAAGTTGGCTTAAAACTCAACATTCAGAAAGCTAAGATCATGGCATCTGGTCCCATCCCTTCATGGCAAATATATGGGGAAACAATGAAAACAGTGATAGACTTTATTTTGGGGGGCTCCAAAATTCCTTTAGATGGTGATTACAGCCATGGAATTAAAAGATGCTTGCTCTTTGGGAGAAAAATTATGACCAGCCTACACAGCATATTAAAAAGCAGAGACATTACTTTGTCAACAAAGGTCCATCTAGTCAAATTTATGGTTTTCCAGTAGTCATGTATGGATGTGAGAGTTGGACTATAAAGAAAGCTGAGTGCCGAAGAATTAATGCTTTTGAACTGTGGTGTTGGAGAAGACTCTTGAGAGTCCCTTGGACTGCAAGGAGACTAAAGGATATCGGTCCTGAATATTCATTGGAAGGACTGACACTGAAGCTGAAATTCCAGTAATTTGGCTATCTGATGCGAAGAACTGACTCATTTGAAAAGATCCTGATGCTGGAAAAGATTCAAGGTGGAAGGAGAAGGGGACAACAGATGATGACATGTTGGGTGGCATCACAGACTCACTGGACATGAGTTTGGGTAAACTCAGGGGGTTGGTGATGGATAAGGAGGCCTGGTGTGCTTCAGTCCATGGGGTCACAAAGAGTTGGGCACTACTGAGGGACCGGACTGAACTGAACTGAACTGAACTGCAGCAAGAATACTGGAATGAGTTGCCATTTACTCCTCTAGGGGATCTTCCTGATCCGTGGATTGAATGCTCATCTCCTGTGACTCCTGTTTTGAAGGAGGATTTTTTTTTTGTTTGTTTACCACTGAGCCACCTAGAAAGCCCAGCCCCATGTTCAGAAGTATCTAAAACACTTCAGTTCCATCTCATATCTCTCTTTCCACCAGAGTATCATTATCCTAATCTCTGTGCTGATTATTTCTGTGTACTTCTTTATAAATTCACTCTCAATGTATATGTCAATAAACAATACACTGTTTAGTTTTGAAAAGACAGGCAGGAAGCACAAACTTACATGTGTTAAGGAGAATGGCAGTGGTTTTAATGGTTGCAGGAAAGGGTAAGTTAGATGAACCGAGCCTCTGTGTGATGGTGGCATTTCCTTGAAAATGTACAAAAGCATTCCCTGCAGAAGGGACAGGAGTCCAGCCAAATACACAAATGATTCATTACCTTCAGATAGGATTCTGGACCCAAGTAAACAGGATGTTCTCAGCTCAGGCTAAAACTGGTTTAATGGCATCTCTCATGTGTGTTTCTCTTGAGTTCCCTCTACATGACTTTTCTTAGTTTACTTACTCATATTGTTAGGAGTTGGTCTCCTGGAGCTTCTTCAGAAAGTACATGGGAGGCAAATTATAAGACCCGCCTTGTCTACTTACTTTCCTGATAACCTCACTAGGTGGGAATCCGTTTTTCTTCAGGTGGTGAGGGTGTTGCTTCCAGCTTTGTTGTTGACAAGTCCAAAGACATTCTGCTCTTGATTCTTTGTATGTGACTTAATCTCCTCTACCCATAGTACTTTAGCGATGCATAATTTCATGCTGTCTGGCATGGGTGTTGGTTTAATCAAATCCATTGTTTTATGTACTCTGTATCCCTTTTCTATTTGGTTACATTGGTTTTTATGTCCTGGGACTTTAAAAAAAGACTTTAATGCTTTTATTTTTTTCAATTTTCTTTATTCTTTCTTTCTGGAATTCTGTTATTTTCAATTTGTATATCCGGGAATAATACTCCAATTTACTTGAATTTTTATGCTCATTGAATTTCTTTCTCTTAGTCTCTTTAATTTTATTCTTCATATGAAATACCCTTATTTTATGGAGGTTTAAATTCCTATCTTAATTTAATCCCCAAGAACTATTTTTGTTGTCAAATGTTCCTTTATTTTTAGTAATCTACTCTTGTTTCATATATACATTGTCTTTTTTATTCTTCTGATGTACTACTTATGTGTTATTAAGTATGTGTGTGTTTGAAGTGTATGTATATATATATAGATATACATATTTAGTTTATTAAAATATATATTTTAAACTTCTTTTATATAGTGTATGTTTTTTATGAGTTGATTTTTAAAATATTTTATCTTTATCTCATCAGAAATCTGATGACCCTTGGCTATTTGTGCATCATTAATAATTGGAAGTTAAAGAACTGTTTATCTGATCTTACAATTTTCCTATGTGAGACATAGAGTCAGCCATTTCTGGAAGGATACCTCATTTCTTTTAGTAGGAAATTTGGGAAGTTATATTAGAAGTAAAATCTTGTTACTAGAAAAGTATTCTTTGTTCATGGAATGACATTGTTTCTAGGCTACTGCAGTGGAGAAGTTTAGAAAATATTGTTGAGTTCAGATATTTTGTTACGCCTGAAAGCAAGAAAGCTTTCAATAAATAAGTGATCAAATTAAAAGGGCAGGGCTCACCTTGAAGAAACTCACAATGGCCAAATGCTCACTCTCAGAGTGTTATAAAGAAAAACTATTTTAGATTAGGGAGGCATATTAAATAAATGAAAACTCAAGAATCTATAATAATAACAAAAAGAGTAATCCAGAAGAATTATAGTTCCCATTATTTTTGGTGGCTAATAAACCAAACACTCATTTTCAGAATTGGTTATTAATAGAAAAGAGTTACTGCATACTATCCTAACTTCATGAAAGAATGAGATTTCTTAGTAGCCAATTAATCCTGGCTGATAACTAGTGAAGAATGCCAATGTAAGTGAATTGAAGACATGATACAGTGGGGAACTCATCATTTTCAAATATTGATTCAGGTATGAAATAGCAGTTGGTTCTTGAAACACAAGGTAGAATATTAATAGAGAATTCTGCAGTCCTTAAATTGTCAAATTTTATAATGGCTATTAATATTTCATATAGAAATGAATATGCTAACAAAAGAAAAATGATGCTAACATTACTGAACACCAATTATGCAGCAGATATTACTAGTTGCTTAAATTATGTTTTCTCATTTAATCTTCTTAACAATACCATGATGTAGTAGCAATATGGTTTAAAAGGGGAAAAATAAAGATCATGATAGTTGAATAACCTGGCAAGAACCACTTATTAGGAAATGACAGTTAAAATTAAAACTCTAGTCATGCCGATTACTCTCTCTGTGCTATAAGCCTCAAAAGTAGGTTGTATAACACTTACATTTTTTGCTTGAATTTATCAATATAGATATAGGTCTAAACTAGCGTCATGTAATGTTGGTATTGGGCTTCCCAGGTGGCACTAGTGGTAAAGAACCCATCTGCCAGTGCAGGAGACATAAGAGACAAGGGTCCAATCCCTGGGTTGGGAAGATCCCTGGAAAAGGGCATGACAACCCTCTCCAGTATTCTTGCGTGGAGAACACCATGGACAAAGAAGCGTGGGGGTCTATAGTTCATATAGTTGGAAAGAGTCAGACATGACTGAAGTGACTTAGCATGCATGCATGCTATATTGGTATTACAGAACAGTATCATAGATTTTCTATGATATCTGGAAAAGACTTTAATTTTTAAAAGATTATGTTTTAAGACAGTTTGGACTCAGCCTCATTTGTGACCTGGGGCACAAAGCCAGGTAGTTTATTTTGTTGAACATAACATGTACATTTGTTAACACATTTTCTGCTTTATACAAATATTGAAAACAAACCACAACTTGTACATCAAACTTTAAAATTTACAAGTAGTTCTGAATAATTTTCATCAAGAAAGTGATAGAACATTGAATGACGTGTTCATTTTATGCATATGCACATTGGTATCTGAGGTGTAAGTTATAGTATTTCCTTATCCAGCACTGCATGTATTAAATTATTTGCTTGATAGAAAAACTTATCTATGTATATTTTTGTTGCAGTTCAACTTTACTTCCCTCAGCTTAAACTTATATTATTTCTAATAGTTTCTTCAGATTAAACAGAGCTATTTTGTAGTGGTATGTCCAATAAGAAGTTAATATCTAAACTATGTAAAGAATTTATACAACTCAATAGCAAAAAATTAAACAAATCCAGAGGACCTGGATAGACATTTTTCCAAAGAAGACACACAGATGGCCAACAGGCACAAAAAAAAGATGTTCAGTATCACTAATCATCAGAGAAAGGCAAATAGAAGCCATAATGTGATATTGCCTCACAATTGGCAGAATGGGTACTGTCAAAAAAGCAAGAGATGACAAGGGCTGGAGAGAATGTAGAGACAAAGGAACCCATGCACACTGTTGGCAGGAATGTAAATTGGTGTGAGCACTTGGAAACAGTATGGAGCCTCCTCAAATCACTGAAACTAGAACCACCATATGATCCAGCAAATCCACTCCTAGATATTCATTCAAAGAGAATGAAAAGCCCAGGTTTTATGCATGATACAGGGTGCTCAGGGCTGGTGCACTGGGATAAATAAACCAGAGGGATGGAATCGGGAGGGAGGTGGGAGGGGGGTTCTGGAAGGGGAACACATGTATACCCATGGTGGATTCATGTCAATGTATGGCAAAACCAACACGACAATGTAAAGAAAAAAATAAATTTCAATTAATTAATTAATTAATTATTTTACATCATGTTAAAAAAATACATGCACCCAGTTTTCATAGATACATTGTTTATAACAGGCAATATGTGGAAGCAACCTAAGTGTTCATCCACTGATGAATGGATGAATAAAATGTGGTATATACATAAGTAATGGAATACTACCCAGCTATTAAAAAGAATGAATGTTTGCCATTTGAAACAACGTGGATGTACAAGGGTATTGTATTTAGTAAAATAAGTCAGATCGTGGAAGACAAATATTGTATATTTCACTTATGTGTGTAATCTAGAAAATAAAACCAAGAACAAAGACAGCAAAACAGAAGTAAACTTACAGGGAACATACTAGAAGTTACCAGAGGGCAGTGGAGTGCAGGAGGATCAAAATAGGTGAAGGATTTTAAGAGGCACAAACTACTATGTATAAAATAAGTAAGTTACAAGAATTTAATGTGCAGCGTAGTGAATATAGTCCATATTTTATGTTAACTTTGTATGGCATGTAATTCTAAAAACATCAAATTACTATGTTGTGCACCTGGAACTAATATAGTATTGTAGGTCAGCTATTAAAGGGAAAATCACTCAGTCGTGTCCAGCTCTTTGCGACCCCATAAACAATACAGTCCATGGAACTCTCCAGGTCAGAATACTGGAGTGGGTGGCCTTTCTCTTCTCCAGGGGATCTTCCCAATCCAGGGATGGAACCCAGGTCTCCCGCATTGTAGGTGGATTCTTTACCAGCTGAGCCACACCGGAAGTCATAAGGGAAGTCAGCTTTACTTCAGTTAAAAAAAAAAAAAGTTCTCAGACTAGAATATTGTTGTCTACCTTGCCCCAGTTTGGGGCCCGCAAGTTTATAAGCCCTGTAGTTCTCTTATTTGACACTGCCAAAGAGTTGACATACTGAATGAGAAAGACCAAACATATATACTACTAATAATGTTATTACACAGCAATTGTTCATTCCTCAGGCAAAATGGAATAAATACAGTTCTCAATAACTACATTGTCACCTTGCTTCCAACCGATCATACTCTATCGCCTCTCACTTTCTGTTCTACAGAGTAGAAGGAATACGACCGTGGAGACCAGTTCTACATTGGACTGAGAATACTGTTATGTATAACAATTCATCTATTTTATTACAAGCTAATGTGTGTCTTTGTTATTGGTATCTGTACCACATTCCTTAGAAGTTTACTATCAAAATGCTTACTGTTTTGATAAAAAAATTGATGAAACCAAAATTTACAGTATTAGTAACAGAATTTGATAAAAATATTTTTGCTTTTCTTTATGCTTAAAAAAATCAGTGGTTATAAAGGTTAAAAGGCAGCATGGGCTTGCCATTTTGCGATGCCAGATGCTTATGTAACCTCGTGGGTTCATCAGTGAAGATCCAGAAAACCACTGTGGTGTGTGTGCCTGGAGCCTGTGCCCTACAGATCACCCTTTTGTGTGTCTGCCCCTGTCCATGGCATGGCACGTAGTCTTCTAGAATCTGGCGCGCAGCTGCCTTTCCAGCAGTGCATGCATGCTAGGTCACTTCAGTCGTGTCTGACCCTTTGTAGCCCCGTGGACTGTAGCCCATCAGGCTCCTCCGTCCATGGGATTCTCCAGGCAAGAACACGGGAGCGGGTTGACATGTCCTCCCCCAGGGGATCTTCCTGACCCAGGATCCACCCTGCGTCTCCTGTGTCTCCTGCATGGCAGGCCAATTCTTTACCACTGAGCCACCAGGGAAGCCCTCCCACCCCCCACCCCCTGCTCCAGCAGATCTGATATCAAATCTGGGTTCAAGTACTAAGTAGCTGGATGAACTCTGACAGTTTCTTTCACTTTTCTGAGCCTTACTGCTCACAGTTAATAGAATATCTGGCAGCACTGAAATAATCAAGGGAAGTAACATGTACAAAATACTCTGTAAAAATATTAGTACCCCTCCTGTGATTAAAAATGTCTAGCATTATAGATAAAAAAAAATAGCTCTATTATTATTCTTCCTAGGAGTCTTTGGTCTACCATGGGACACCAGTCCTAATGATTCATATTTTACCTTTTTTCAGGATAGAAGTCTTCTCTCCTTTATCAAAATGTAAGTCTACTTCTTTTTTTTTTTTTTAAAGTACCGCCTGACTCCTTTCCTCCATCCTTCCAATCTTAGAGGCTATGAAAGGATCTCAAGTTTAAAAGCAGAAGGAAGGAAAACATGAGCATTTCTTTCATGCAGTCATGTGTATTGTATTCTCTTCCAAAACTAAAGCAATTCCTAATGGCCCGATGTCTGGATTAGTATAAAGAACAGTGACTTTGTAAGCGCCTGCTAGGCAGCTCTGTAATGAATAGCAGTCCTCACAATCAGATTCAGAGACAAATAAAATTGGACGACAGAATTTTGCCTCTTCAAAGGTACTTAACCCACTGGAAGTCTTTTATGTGACAGTCTGCAGCTGTCTACACCTCCCTCTGAGGGAGCCTTCCCTGGTCTAGCATAGATCTACCTGCCAGGGAATCTCTCTCGCCACTGGTTGCTTCTCTCCTGCTGCAATAATTGTCTTCCAAGCTGGGCTCCACATACAGATATCCCAGCTGGAAGAGGAAACTATGAGAGAGAAGAAAATACTAGACTGTTGGTTCTGATTTTTCCATGAATTTCTTAAATTGTAGTGCCAAAATATGTATGGATGTCAGGACTGTGTTTAATTAATTTGCTATTTGGTTGGGGCCTGTAGAGAGTAAATAGTTCAGAGGCTTTAGAAAACATGCAGAAAACATCTTCAGGGGTTCCCACCATGCTGTGATTTAGCCCAAAGAAGTAATCGTAAGACAGGAAAATGGGTGAGAATCAGGGCCCAACTAGGGGAAATTCAGCTGCTGACCAAAGGTGCCCAGGTTCACTGAGTTAACATCCTAGTTTCCTTCATCGAATTTAAGGGACAACACGCTGGTCTCCTGAGGAGACAAGAGAAGGGCAGTGTCTCTTTAAAAACTGCAGAAAATTTCCACACTAACAGGAGCAGACTCTCTCAGTGGTGAAAGGGGCTGAGATACAGTCATAAAGGCAGGCGGGGCTGTCTTTCTTGCAGAAGGTCTGATTCCACAGACACCTTGGTAAGAGCTTGTTTGCTTGTGTTCTCGGAGTCTGGGAAAGTAATTCAGTACAGCTTTAACTGTGACCTTTGATTATCTCCCTAATCCTTGCTTACTCAAGATGAGTAATAAAACTGCCCTTTGCAGAATCCCTATCTCCAGAAGAAACCTCAGATGCCAGCTTCAAAGGTGAGGAAGAATCAGACTGCGAGAGAATGTAATGATTTATTTTCACTCTCAAGTGGAGAGAAAAACCTTCAGAAGAAAAATGAGAATGAAAATGAAATTTTGAAGGCAGCAGTCTGCTAATTAATTTGCAAAATGTCCTGAAAGCATCAAAATAAATAATGACCAACAAAACTAAGCAGGAAGCCATGCATGAGATGCAGCATGGGACACATATTTAAATACGCTTTTATTTATATTTCATGTGAAAGAGTGCAGGGAATGGATAGAAAACACAGCCTATATGTTTTTGAGAATTATGTTTTATATACATCATATCAGGGCTTCGCTGGTGGCTCAGATGGTAAAGAATCTGTCTGCAGTGTGGGAGACCTGGGTTCGATCCTTGAGTTGGGATGATCTCCCAGAGAAGGAACAAGCAACCAACTCCAGTATTCTTGCCTGGAGAATCCCATGGACAATGGAGCCTGGCAGGCTACTGTCTACAGTCCATGGGGCCGCAAAGAGTCAAACATGACTGAGCAACTAACACACACTAACACCATGTCATTTAATCTATCCTGACACTCTGATTAGCTGAGTTGTTTTCCTCTTTTCACTGATGAAATGTGTGGTGTCGAACAGCAAAGGATTTACTGGTAACAAGTGAAAGAGCCCAAATATGAACATCATGCTGCTTATAAACAAAAGGGTAGAAAAGGATGGCCATATAAACTGCTGCATCTCAGCTTACACCATGGAGGGACCTGGGCCGTAGGACTCCTTTCCTGAGAGAGTTTTAAGAGAGCTGGGCTTCAGCTCAGAGAGTGAGATCTCAAGAAATGCATTGACTCAAACGTTAGGCTACAACTAGTGCCTAGGCTTGGAGAAGGCAATGGCAACCCACTCCAGTACTCTTGCCTAGAAAATCCCATGGACGGAGGAGCCTAGTGGGCTACCGTCCATGGGGTGGTGAAGAGTCAGACACGACTGAGCAACTTCACTTTCACCTTCACTTTTCACTTTTATGCACTGGAGAAGGAAATAGCAACCCACTCCAGTGTTCTTGCCTGGAGAATCCTGGGGAGCCTGGTGGGCTGCCGTCTGTGGGGTCGCACAGAGTTGGACACAACTGAAGTGACTTAGCAGCAGCAGCAGCAGTGCCTAGGCTTACTGTAGTTCAAAGTCAGAGGGCCAGTAGCTTTCCAGACCCATGTTATTGATAGGGGTGGCTAAGAGAACTCTTAGAGTACAGGGTTTGCATCCTACTCTGAATAGCTGTATGACCAAGCAAATTAGTAACATTCCTGTGTTCGCCAGGCTTTTTAGAAGGATGACATGAGTTAATATATGAGAAGAGTTTCCATTCGTTCTGTTTTATATTACCAGTGCTTTCATAGGAGGAACTCAGAAGTGTACAGGAAATAGACCTAGATAATGTGGCCAGTGGAAGTCAATGGAAACATCCAGTTAGACGCTGCTGCAATTGTGCAGAGTACGAGAAAGCCCTCAGTTTGTAGGCATGTTTTTTTTTTTTTAATCTTTATTTTGTTCTGAAATACTGTGGATTTGGCAGAAAGCCAAGAAGAACTAAAGAGCGTCTTGCTGAAACTGAAAGAGGAGAGTGAAAAAGCTGGCTTAAAACTCAACATTCAGAAAACTAAGACCATGGCATCTGGTCCCATCACTTCATGGCAAATAGATGGGGGAAACAATGGAAACAGTGACAGACTATTTTTTAGGGCTCCAAAATCACTGTAGATGGTGACTGCAGCCATGAAATTAAAAGAAGCTTGCTCCTTGAAAGAAAAGTTATGACCAACCTAGACAGCATATTAAAAAGCAGAGACATTACTTTGCCATCAAAAGTCCATCTAGTCAAAGCTATGGCTTTTCCAGCAGTCATGCATGGATGTGAGAGTGGGACTACAAAGAAAGCTGAGTGCTGAAAAATTGATGCTTTGGAGAAGACTCTTCAGAGTCCCATGGACTGCAAGGAGATCAGACCAGTCAATCCTAAAGGAAGTCAGTCCTGAATATTCATTGGAAAGAGTGATGCTGAAGGTGAAACTCCAAAGGCCACCTGATGTGAAGAACTGACTCACTGGAAAAGACCCTGATGCTGGCCAAGATTGAAGGCAGGAGGAGAAGGGGATGACAGAGGATGAGATAGTTGGATGGCATCACTGACTCAATGGACATGAGCTGGACTAAATTCTTGGAGTTGGTGATGGACAGAAAAGCCTGGCATGCTGCAGTCCATGGAGTTGCAAAATGTCGGACATGACTGAGCATATGAACTCAACTGAACCCCTATTCTTTCTTGTTTCTATGTCAACCTCTCTACATAAATCTCCTGTCTATAATAGAGGTAGAATTACCACATAATAAAGATATGATTTCTAATAAATATCATTTAACATGTTTAATGTTTTCTATACTGTTTAAGAAAAAGTTTTTCTTATACAATCATCTAACTGTAAATTAACATAAACATATCTTTAAAATGCAGAAAATTATTTCCTTAACAGCAAATAATCTTTGCCAAGTTTAGAATATTTATTCTGAGGAGCATCTTTTCATTTAGGCTTTGAAAAATAATATTAGTGTAAAACAGTGTGTATGGAAACAAATAGCAGGCAGAATTGGTGATAATCAGCAAGTTCACATACTGAATTTGTAAGATTTATTTTTTTCAAGAACTCAGAGGTGAATAAGAATGAGGAAGATGGAGTAGAAGATGAGTGGTAATTTTAGTTCTAACTATGAATCACTCATCAGTTTAGTAAACAATGTTGATTGCATCTCAATGCAAGTCCTGTGCTAACAGTAGGTTAAGCAACATCATGAAAATTTTAACCTAAAAATGAGGAATATTCCTTTTAGAAAACTCAAATAAAATTTTTAAGTATGATAAATGAAATGTTGACAGGGTTCACAATCTTTATGTGAAAGCAGTTGACATTGGTTCTGTAATACTCTGAGATGGGCATTAAAATCTATGAAAATATTACCCAAGAGCTGAAACTTGATTGATGAGAGTGGAGTACCTAAATCCATAGGGGAGTGGAAGGTTATTCAGTTATAAGCAATGGCAAGGTCTAGGATATGATCTCAGAAGAGGATAACATGAGTCAAAAGGTTGGTGTTTGGATGCTTGATTTATTGGGCAGCGAACACCCAGGTTGATGGCAACAGCTAAGGTGAAGATGTGCCTTTCCCATAGACTTCAGTAAGGGGGATGTGGTACCCCAATTTAAAGGTGACCCCTAATTATCTCTGCTTCACTCATATGTTTCTGTATTCCCCCATTGAGTGTTGGTAGGACCTGTGATTTGTTTCTAACCAAGAGAATATAGCAAAGGTGATAGAATGTCATTTCCATGATTAAGTTATTTTTTTCTTTTTCTTAATTTATTTTTTATTTTTTTTATTATTTTTTTCTTTTTCTTAATTTATTTTTTAATTGAAGGATAATTGCTTTACAAAATTTTTCTGTTTTCTGTCAAACCTCAACATGAGTCAGCCATAGGTATACATATGTCTCTTACCTTTTGAAACTCCCTCCCATCTCCCTCCCCATCTCACCCATCTAAGTTGATACAGAGCTCCTGTTTGAGTTTCCTGAGCCACACAGCAAATTCCCATTGGCTACCTATTTTACATGATTAAGTTATGGAAGCTTATACCGTGGTGTTGCTAGCATCTTATGGCTTTATTGAAGCAAACTGCCTTGTTTTGAGGTGCTGTATGAAGACGTTCTTGCGGCAAGGAAATGAGAGTGGTCTCTGGCCAACAACCAGGAAGAAGCTGAGACTCTTGGTCTGTGATCAATAAAGATATGGATTTTGCTAACAAATATACAAGTTTGGGAGCAGTCTTCCCCAGGCCTAACTCTGGATGAGACAGCTGACATCTTAATTACAGACATTGTGAGATGCTGAAGACTCAGTTCAACTGTGCCTGGAAAGTTCATGATTCAAAGAAACAGGGAAGCAAAACTGTATGTTGTTTTAAGTTGGGAAGTTTATGATAATGTGTTATAAAGCATTAGATAACTAACATAGAGGGCAAGAAATTAACTAGATGATAAATACAAGAAGGATGAATCTTGTCATAGTCATGAAACTAATGAATCTTTTGATATTGGGAAAAAATAATTACTTTTTAGATGTTGATTTCCCACCAGGATATTCAGCACAATGGTTACTTTATGGCAGTAAAATACTGGTTTCATTTATTTATTTTAAAGATTTATTTATTTGTTTTTGGCTGCACTAAGTTTTTGTTACCGCACCTGGGCTTTCTCTAGTTGTAAGGAGTGGGGGCTCCTCATCATTGTGCTAGCTGGGCTTCTCATTGCAGTGGCTTCTCTAGTTACAGAGCCCAGCTTTAGGCTCACAGGTTGCAGTGGTTGTGGCACATGGGCTTAGTTGCCAGAGGCCTGTGGGATCTTTCCAGACCAGGGATTGAACCCATGTGCTCTACATTGGGTTCCCATGTGCTCCCCATGACTAGACCATCAGGGAAGCCCCAGCTCTGGTACTGGTGTTAGATTACAGTGAGTTCATGGTATGAACTGGCTTTGGAACAGACTTTATGAAAAATGTATTAGAGTCTGAAATGCAGTACTTGGATGTAGTCTCAAAAACAACAGACTGATCTCTGTTCATATCCAAGGCAAACCATTCAATACCATGATAACCCAAGTCTATGCTTCAACCAGTAATGTTGAAGAAGCTTAAGTTGAATGGCTCTATGAAGATCTACAAGACCTTCTAGATCTAACACCCCAGAATGATATCCTTTTCATTATTAGAGACTGGAATGCAAAAGTAGGAAGTCAAGAAACACCTGGAGTAACAGGCAAATTTGGCCTTGGAGTACAGAATGAAGCAGGGCAAAGATTAATGAGTTTTGTCAGCAGAACACACTGGTCATAGCAAGCACCCACTTCCAACAACACAAGAGGAGACTCTACACATGGACATCACCAGATGGTCAACACTGAAATCAGATCAATTACATTCTTTGCAGCCAAAGATGGAGAAACTCTATACAGTCAACAAAAACAAGACCGGGAGCTGACTATGGCTCAGATCATGAACTCCTTATTGCTAAATTCAGACATAAATTGAAGAAAGTAGGGAAAAACACCAGACCATTCAGGTATGACCTAAATCAAATCCCTTATGATTATACAGTGGGAGTGAAAAATAGATTCAAGGGATTAGATCTGATAGAGAGAGTGCCTGAAGAACTATGGATGGAGGTTTGTGACCTTGTACAGGAGACAGGAATCAAGACCAGCCCCAAGAAAAAGAAATTCAAAAAGCAAAATGACTGTCTGAGGAGGCCTTACAAATAGCTGAGATAAGAAAAGAAGGTGAAAAGCAAAGGAGAAAAGGAAAGATATACCTATTTGAATGCAGAGTTCCAAAGAATAGCAAGGAGAGATAAGAAAGACTTTCTCAGTGATCAGTGCAAAGAAATAGAAGAAAACAATAGAATGGGAAAGACTAGAGATCTCTTCAAGAAAGTTAGAGATACCAAGGGAACATTTCATGCAAATGTGGGCACAATAAAGCATAGAAATGCTATCGACCTAACAGAAGCAGAAGATATTAAGAAGAGGTAGCAAGAATACACAGAAACTATATAAAAAGGATATATATGGAATTTAGAAACATGGTAATGAGAACCCTGCATGCGAGACAGCAAAAGAAACGCAGATGTATAGAACAGTCTCATGGACTCTGTGGAAGAGGGCAAGGGTGGGACAATATGGGAGAATGGCATTGAAACATGTTAATTATCATATGTGAAATCAATCGCCAGCCCAAGTTTGATGCTCGGGGCTGGTGCACCGGGATGGCCCAGGGAGAGGGAATCGGAAGGGAGGAGGGAGGGGGGTTCTGGAGGGGGAACATATGTATACCCATGGCAGATTCATGTCAATGTATGGCAAAAGCAACACAATAAAGAAATTTTAAAATAAATAAATAAATAAATGAATAAATAATTACTATGGTTTTTTTTTTTTTTTTTTAATTT
>ML663010.1:11932115-11946392 GCA_007570785.1 Antilocapra americana
GAATGGATAAGAAAGCTGTGGTATATATACACAATGGAATATTACTCAGCATTAAAAAAAATTCATTTGAAGCAATAATTACTATGGTTTTACTAAAAAAAAAAAAAATCTTCATGATCCAAGTAACCATGATGGTATGATCACTCAACTAGAGCCAGATATCCTGGAATGTGAAGAAAGTGGGACTTCAGAAGCATCACTAGGAACAAAGTTAGCAGAGGTATGGAATTACAGATGAGCTATTTCAAATCCTAAAAGATGATGCTGTGAAAGTGCTGCACTCAATATGCCAGCGAATTTGGAAAGCTCAGCAGTGGCCACAGGACTGGAAAAGGTCAGTTTTCATTCCAATCTCAGGAAAGGCAATGCCAAAGAATGCTCAAACTACCACACAATTGCACTCATCTCACACGCTAGTAAAGTAATGCTCAAAATTCTCCAAGCCAGGCTTCAACAGTACCTGAACCATGAACTTCCAGATGTTCAGCTAGAATCAGAAAAGGCAGAGGAACCAAAGATCAAATTGCCAATATCCATTGGATCATCGAAAAACAAAAGAGTTCTAGAGAAACATCTATTTCTGCTTTATTGACTATGCCAAAGCCTTTGACTGTGTGGATCACAACAAACTGTGGAAAGTTCTTAAAGAGATGGGAATACTGGTCCACCTGAGCTACCTCCTGAGAAATCTGTATGCAGATAAGGAAGCAACAGTTAGAACTGGATATGGAACAAGAGACTGGTTCCAAGTCTGGACAGGAGTAGATCAAGGCTGTATATTGTCATCCTGCTTACTTAACTTACATGCAGAGTACATCATGAGAAATGCTTGCCGGGGTCCAGCATCGGCGGGTCCGGGGGTCTTGAGGGATGAGTGGCGTCGGCGGAAGAACTGAGCTGAGTCAATGTGGTGATGGAGCAGTCTCTCGTTTATTGTTGTTGGTTTACAGTTTTTATAGCCAAAAGACATCCCCATTACATCACCTATAGTTCTATACAATTTTGTTTTCTACCTCCCATAGCAACCTTATCATTGAGTTCATTCCCCAAACTATCATGAAACATTCCCTTTGCAGAAGTCAGATTTTTATATAATTAGATTTAACAATAGTATGTTTACCATTTGAATGTCTTCAGTATACTTCATTCAATCAAGATAAGTACATCAACCTAAGTAAAAAGGTTACATTTCTCTTATCAGATACAACTATGTAGAAGCTAGAGGGAAGGGCTAAAGCTTGAGACTGTTTATTCTAGTAACCTACTCCAGTTCTTATGAGAAAAGAGGAAAGAGGACAAAGAGACAGTTTAGAGAGAGGAAAGAGGACTAAGAGACAGTCAAGCAGCACTGCTTTAGCAATAAAACCCTATTAACCTTATAACTACTATAATGAATTCCTATGTCTACATTATCCTAAAGCAATCAATATCTCCAACTATGCTGGCCACAATTATGAGCATTCCTAAGTCTCAATCGAGCCTGATTTCTTCAAGGAAGAGAGCCTCCTCCGTGGAGTGGTGGGGGGAGTGGGAGGTGGAAAGGTGACCTAAGTATGAGCCTTTCTGGTGGTTGCCTTGCCATGATCCCCAGAGAACTCTTGGTAAACTCTCCAGTAATGAGTAGGAGGAGTAGTAATCTATTTAAATGTCCCTTTCATTCCTCCTTAGCCCCTGGGGAAGGTAATCCACCTTCCCGGATCCTCTGGTCAATAAGGTCTGGGGGGATTATCTCAGGATGAATTATTTCCAACTGTGACTGACCTACTGAGATGAGCCAATGTTCGGAGCATGGACAGAACTTCCAAGAAAAATACCAGGGTGGGGTTTGCCCAGGATGCCCCGATAAAGAAAGTCAGCTTTGCAATTTCTTTCTTAGTCTCGTGACCTTGTCATCCGAGCAATGGGGCATCCTGATGGCTCCCGGCAAATGCTGGGCTGGATGAAGCACATGCTGGAATAAAGAATGCCTGGAGAAATGTCAGCAACCTCAGATATGCAGATGACACCATCCTTATGGCAGAAAGGGAAGAGGAACTAAAGAAAATGAAAGGGGAGAGTGAAAAAGTTAGCTTAAAACTCAACATTTAGATAACAAATATCATGGCATCTGGTCCCATCACTTCATGGCAAATAGATGGGGAGTCAGTGATAGACTTTATTTTGGGTGGCTCCAGAATCACTGAAGATGGTGACTGAAGCCATGAAATTAAGACACTCCTTGGAAGAAATGTTATGACCAATGTAGACAGCATATTAAAAAGCAGAGACGTTACTTTGCCAACAAAGATCCCTCTAGTCAAAGCTATGTTTTTTCCAGTAGTCATGTATGGATGTGAGAGTTGGACTATAAAGAAAGCTGAGCACCGAATAATTGATGCTTTTGAACTGTAGTTTTGGAGAAGACTCTTGAGAGTACCTTGGACAGCAAGGTAATTCAACCTGTCCATCCTAAAAGAAATTAGTCCTGAATATTGATTAGGAGGACTGATGCTGAAGCTGAAACTCCAGTACTTTGGTCACCTGATGCAAAGAACTGACTCACTGAAAAAGACCCAGATGCTGGGAAAGATTGAAGGCAGGAGGAAAAGGGGATGAAGAGATGGTTGGATGGCATCACTGACTCAGTGGACATGAGTTTGGGTAAACTCTGGGAGTTGGTGATGGACAGGGCGGCCTGGTGTACTGCAGTCCATGGGATCGCAAAGACTTGGACATGACTGAGCGGCTGAACTCAACTGAATCAATTGGTCATCATTTTCGTGATTTTTTTTTTTTTTAGCTTATTGCTTAAAGTAGCATGTTTTTTATAAATTCATTGCACTAGTACTTAAAAAATGCCTAGCACATAGCCAGAATCTCATGTGATGATAGCTGTTACTATTAGTTCCAAGATGAACAAGTCAGTAAAAGTTTGAAGACTATCAAGCAAACTATGAAATGAAAAAACTAGTCTGACTTCTTGTGAGGCTCCCAACATTGAACAAGTGTATTTTTAGAATGCTGTACCGCTCATTAAGGGGAAATAATTTTCTAACCTCTGAAAGTGAAAGTCACACAGTCATGTCCGACTCTTTCGGACCCCATGGACTGTAGCCCTCTAGGTTCCTCTGTCCATGGAATTCGCCAGGTAAGAATACTGGAGTGGGTTGCCATTTCTTTCTCTAGGGAATCTTACTGACCCAAGGATCAAACCCATCTCTCCTGCATTGCAGGCAGATTCTTTACCAACTGAGCTACTAGGGAAGCCACACTTTCCATACTACTTTCCATAAATCTCCTGTGTCACATTGAAACATGTTACTACTAAAAATTATTAATACAATCACAATTTTGTAAAATACTTATCATTTCTTGTAAAGCTATTATGTAATTATGACTATTTCACAGCTTAAATTTAAGCAGGATTTCCTCATTTAGCTATAGGCATGATTTAATGGTGTGTCAGATCTCTGTCATGGTAAAATACCCTTTCATCCATAAATCCTGCTCTTTGCAGCTATCAAAACATATCATTACAAGCAAAAAGCAGGGAGATAGAAGTGAACAAATATATGAATTATTCAAAAACTATTTTTCTTTTCTGCCTGCTTTCTCAAAATCTTCTTTTCTTTCTCAGATACCCAGAAGCATGCATTTAGATTAGTTTGCTAACAAGATCGTTAATCAGGAATTGGTGTTTTAAAATGTCTTGTCGATCAGCAAGGAAAGAAAAAAGAGATACCTGGGATTTCATATAGTTGCAAAACAGTAGTAATTATGTCAGTCATGATTTATTATTTTAATTCAACAGATTAAAAATGGATAATATACATGTAATTAATTTATACTTCGTGCTAAGTCATTTCATCATGTATGACTGCTTGCCACCCTATGAATTGTAGCCTGGCTTCTCTGTGCTTGGAATTCTCCAGGCAGAAATACTGGAGTGGGTTTCCATGGCTTTTTCTGGGGGATTTTCCAACCTAGGGATAGAACCCACGTTCCTTTCTGCTCCTGCAGGTGGGTTCTTTACCACTCGTGCCACCTGGGAAGCCCAATATGTACTTTATAAACCAAAATACTTATCCTTAAATATCATAAAGCTCATCTCAGGAAGAAACAACAGTTTCACTGACATTTAAAATGATTTTGTATTTATGATCTTTATCTCTCCTATTAAAGATTGGAAAGTGATATAGGAAATATTTCAATCTTCAATTATGGATGAGAAAACTGAGGTCAAAAGATTAGCCTAAGATTGAAAAGGACTGTGTGTTTCATCTTTGATCCCTAATAATGATGTTTTCTCACCTACTGTTTTAAATTGCTGCATTTATCTCTTGTGCTCAGAAAAAAAATATATACTTTTTTAACTTTTAGTTTCTGGATATGGAAAGATTGAAGAGAGAGGGAGAAGGGGACGACAGAGGACCAGATGCTTGGATGGTATCACTGACTCAATGGACATGAGTTGAGAAAGCTCTGGAAGTTGGTGATGGACAGGGAAGCCTGGCATGCTGCAGTCACTGGGCTCACAAAGAGCTGGACTCAAATGAGAGACTGAACTGAGCTGAATGTTGGTTTAAAAGGACAATACTCATTACCCAACATAGTATTGCCAGGCAAACCAGTAGACCTAAAAAAATTCAGAAAGCATATACTTTTTAAGTATTAGTATCACTGATCTTCATTACTGTTCCATGCTGTTATGTATTAAAAGAACAAAAAGGGGAGAGGGTTTTCCTGGTGGCTCAGACAGTAAAGAATCTGCCCACAATGCGGGAGACCTGGGTTCGACCACTGGGTTGGGAAGATTCCCCTGGAGAAGGGCATGGCAACCCACTCCAGTATTCATGCTTGGAGAATCCCCATGGACAGAGGAGCCTGGAGAGCTACAGTCCATGGGGTCGCAGAGTGTCAGGCACAGCTGAGTGACTAAGCATAGCCCACATGTATAAAAATTCCATCAAAACCAGGGCCTTAAAAATATGTAAGTTATTGATTTCATAGGTGAGTCTTCATCATAATCCATATCTGAGTTCAGAGCTTCTGGCTTCAAGAAAAGATACATATAATTAGAATTATAGTTTTGTCCTAATGATGTTGTGCAATTACATTTTCTGCAGTAAATATGTTATTTAAAAGGAAAATTACATGGTATACATAAATCATGTGAGTTTGGGTTATAATATGAATGTGGAAGAATTAAAAGCTCTTCCTGCTTTTAATAAAAGAATATAATTGATTTCACTTCTTTAAATAAATAACCTAAGATTCAAGATGTATTAATTATGATATGGTTGCTATTAAAATTTTATACTAATTATTTGCAAGATCTTTGACAATTATTGCAGGTCATTTAGGTATTTCTTTGGAAATTTCTTTAGAAATGTCTGTAAAACATGTTTGTTTTAATTATCGGAATACTTTAAAAAATCTTATTTATGAATCAAGCATTGTCATTGTTTTCAATGATAAAAAAGTTTTGCAGTTTCCACAGTGATTACATATTTCAAAGACCTAAGGAAGGATTGAAAAAGTTTCCCGGAGCTGATATAGCCAGAAAGATAGAAAGATGAAAGTGAACAAGTTGATATTATTTTCTATTTCAAGGCTGCCTGTTTATTTGTTTCTTTGCCAGAAATCAGTGATATATGATGAGCTTCTTATCCAGACACCTAAAAAACCCAAAAAACAGAATTCTTTCTAAAAGTAACTAAATTTCTCCAAATTATGTCTATTATTTGTCCATATATGAGTAAATTATTATTATTATCAAGAAGGAAAATGCAGTGATCAAAATATCTGAGATGAACACTATCCTTTAGAGTAATAAGCAAAACCAGAGAAAGGAAGATAAGGGGGACCAAGATTTGGACCTATGATACAACATAGCAATTTAATGAAAGGACACAATTTCTAAAGGCTTCAGCATTTTGTCTTAAAATAAGATACTTTATCTCTATTGTCCTTCATCTCTAATGAAGATTCTGTGATCTAAGATATAATTAAAAGTATTTGTCCTGAAAGGTCAACAACTAAAAATTTATACTGCAGAGGTCTGTCATGTAATACTTAATAAGAAAACATTCCTTCTTACCCACTGAATAATACCCCACCCCAAAAGATATCCATCTTCTAATCCTGGGAACCTGTGAATGTTCCCTTGAATGGTAACAGGGATTTTGCAGGTGTAATTACACTTTGGCTTGAATGGAAGGGAGCATTCTGAATTATGGGCTCAATGCAATCATAAGGGGCTTTATGAGAGGGAGGCTGGAGACAGATGAGGTAGCCACAAGCCAAGGGATTTAGGTAGTTCCATACACTAAAAAAGGCAAACAAGTGTATTCTCCCCCAGATCCTATAGAGAAAATGCTATTCTGCCTACTCCTTGAATTTAAATTTGTCACTTCAAGAACTCTAAAATAACACATTTCACTTGTCGTAAGCCACTAAATTTGTGGTTATGTGTTATGGCAACAGCAGGATATACATCTTCCCTAATATGGTAATATAGGCATACCAATGATGGATGAATTCCATGACTTAAAAAAATGTTAATTTTCACTTGGAATACCTAGAACTGTAATGATACCTAATTGTGATTTTTGAACCACTTTTTTCTAGAATAAATATTTATTTTGTGAGAGTATGAAACAAAAACTACTAGAACTGGCCAAACAATTTGAGGTTACTTTGTTTATTTTCAAACTTCTTCCCCCTATTTAGTTATTAGTATTTTGTAAATTGAAGTGTGAAAAGTACATGGATAAGAGAAGTTCAGCCATATTATGGAATAATATCTCTGGTTTTTGAGTTTACTATAAATGGTTTATTGAATGTTAACAAAGTCTGCAAAAATATTTTAAAGGTTATACCAAGATATAAACCATGTCTTGCTTGCCTTATTGATTGTATTTTTTTTTACTAAGAAGTATGTTCTGAAAGTGCTGTAATTTTCACTCAATAAACGAATCTGTTGATTGATACAAGATACAGTTTTTGTTAGAATATTCAGCAACGTAGAGTCTGGATCTGTGGTCACCAAATCCTAGGTCTGCAACTTGCTGAGTATGTGACTTGTGTTATTCTGTGCTTTATTTATTCTTTTGTAAAACAGAGTGTGGAATAGTACTTTGTTGCTAAAATTACAAGAACTAATACATGTGGTACCTTGATTAGTATCTGATACAAGGGATATAAAATTTAAATTTGTTATTTTCATTGCTGTTCTTCTTATTTGATCCCCAAGTAGTCTATGTGGCAATGAGTTTTTACTTTATTATTTATAGAATACATGTTGTATACCATTATAAGACTCATGCTGGATGTTTGTTCTATTTAAAGATGAATACATTTCTTAATCACTTAAGATCCGAGGAACCAGCCCTCTGACCCCATTTTCTATCCCCTTTAACTAAAGAAGTTTTAATGATTCATGATTAAAAATGATTCATGTAGAAGCATTTATGGAAATGTGTAGAGCCTTTACCCCTTGTTTTTTTAGTAGCTGGCCCTGTAAAGACAGGGTCTTTTTGAAACAAGTGGTCTGAATTCTTGATAGTGGATTTTAACTTTGAAACAAAAATTTCCAACACAAATTTCCTAATTGTTTTTAAATCGAAGAGAGTCTGTGAGAAGTTTTCTCAGACAGTTTAAATTTTGATATTTTAGTGAAAATTTACTCTTAAATATTTTAAATACGAAGGTTTTCTAAAAGTTCATTTTTAACCCGTCTCTAACTAGTCGTACTATTGTCATGTGTGGATTTCAGGCTATGAGATTTAGTTTCATCACAAACATGTAATGATGTGTGTGATGACTTCCCAATACTCTATGGTCATCTGGGGTTTACTGTTAGGAAGTCCATTTGTTTTCACATGTAAGACATATAATAAAGGTAGTATTTTGACGTCTGCATTCCTGATTGCTCTCTGCCCTAATTTTGTTGGCAATTCATACAGCAAATGTAAAAATGATAGTATTACAGCCAGTAGATTATTGTGTGTCAGGAACTGTTCTAAGCTGTTTAATATAATAACATTCCAATCCATATTATTATCCCTATTTTTTTTTACAGGAAACTGAGACATACACATGCTAATTACAGTGCTCAAGATTGCATAAATAATGAATAGTGTGTCTGGGATTCAAACACAGGAACCTGGGTTCCAGTTGGCACATAAGCTATAAGGCTTGTAGATGTTCTGTTTAAAACTCCCTCAAATTTTAATGCTATGAAAGTAATAGATTAATCATGGACAGGAAACGTGGCCCAGATGTGGCCTGGATAGCCATTCTATGGAGGAAACATTATGACTAGTAAAAGGAATACGAAAATGGAATGTGTCTACCGCCACTACCCATGCTTTAATATTACATTTACCCATAATTAAATGTAACCTTTTGGGAAGTGGTTAGAGCACCTGAAATTAGTGGGAACTTATTATAAACACTGATATAAATTATGGATAAATACACATACATATCTTTTGCATCTGGATTCATGGACTGAGATTTGTATCCGCTACATGAGTAGTAACTCACATGTCTGCAATATTTAATTTGGCTTATTTAGTTAATTAGACATATCACTAAGCCATGCAATGCTACTATGACTATAATGAAGTAGACATTCAGCTTTGTTGTCCAAAGATTAAGGTGATTCAGTGTTTTATCTTAAAATGTTAATCATAGACTTTGACTTGCTTCAGTATTTTAAAATAAATTCCCCAATATATTCCTGTTTGATTACACATAAGTCTAAGTACTGCAATACACGTGGCATTAAGTTAAACTTTTCTGAAGCTGTTAGGATCTTTTTGACAGCTAATGCTTCTCAGTGTGACAAAGATGACATGAACACATTTTAGCAAAAGCTTTCATGGGAGCTACTCTTTCTGTAGTTTCTTTTTTTTATTCTGCTACTGCAGTCAGCCATCACTGCTTATCACTTAATAGTATGTTAATAAATGATATAAGCATACATTTATCTACTTTTGTTTATCACATATTTTAAAAAGATTAATATCTATCATTACATATGTGGAACAAATACTTGAGGAGAATCAAATATCAAACTGCAATAATTTCAGATAAATTGAATCTTTTTTATAACCCTGGAAATTATGTATTTTCAGTATCTGCTGAGTAACTGCTATCTGCCAGGGGTTGTTATAAGTTCTGAGGACACAGAATTGAGAAATTTCCTTCTATAATGAATTTATTTTCTGACATTGAGTTTACTAAGTGGTGAGAATAGTTTTCTTGCTTTATTTCTGAACTAAGGGGAAAAGTATTACATTTTTTCACCTTTAAGTTGACGTTAAGTGGAGGTTTTTCATAGACGCTATTTATTAAGTAGAGAATGTTCTCTTTTATGGTAATTTGCTAAGAAATTTTTCTTTTAATCAAGAATTGGATTGAATTTTGTGCAAAATTTTTATTTTGCCTCTACTGATAATACAGTTTAAAATTTTGTGTTTTATTAATATGGTGAATGGCAGGGATTAATTTTCTTTTTTAAGTTTTTCTTTCATTTTTCCACTTTGTTGAGTTATGATTGACATATATAAAGGTCTGCTTGTTCAATATATACAACTCAGTGGATTTAGGGTTAGGTATACAAGATGAAGGTCCCCTGGAGAAAGAAATGGCAACCCACTCCAGTCTTGTTGCCTGGAGAAGTCCATAGACAGAGGAGCCTATGGGATCTCAAACAGTCAGATAAGACTGAGGAGCTAACACACACAGACATACAACATGAAACACTCATCACTATAAATCTATAAACATATCCATCACCTCTAACCTAGTTTTTAAAATTAATAGTATTTTTTTGTTATTGCAACACTTAGCAAATGTTACGTATGCAATATAGTATTGTTAACTGTAGATACTAGGCTAAATGGTACATCTCCTGAAATTATTTTTCTTGTATAACTGAAACTTTATACCCTTTGACCATCACTTCCCCATTTTCCTTTTCTGGCGTCCTCCAGAACAACCATTCTGTTCTCTACTTCAGTAGTTGCACTCTTTTAGATAGATCAAATCATATGGTATTTTTTTCCTCTGCCCGACTTATTTCACATAGCATAATGTCCTCTAGTTCCTCCCTTCTTGACCCACAAAATTTCCTCATTTTTAAAAGTTGAATGGTATTCCTTTGTCTATATGTCATATTTTCTTTCTGTGTTTAATCTGTTCATGAACATTTAGAAATGTTAAAGTATATATATATTTGGGACAAGTCCTTCTTGGCCATAATGTATTATTTTGAAATATTTTTAGATTCTGCCTACTCAAACTTTTGTCTTAATATGTCTGTCTTTATTTATGTTCAATGTTTGTGTTTCTGTTTTAGTTTCCATTTCTTTATTTTTGGTTTGTTTCCTGTGCCCAAGGAGCCAGATACAAATTTGCTAAGACTTAGGTTAAAGACTGTGTGCTGCCTATGCTTTCTTCTAGGAGATTTATTGTTTTAGATGTTACACTTTAAACAATTTTGAGTTTATTTTTATATATGAATTGACAAAATATTGTACTTTCATTCTTTTGTATATAGCTGTTCATTTTCTCAACATTACTTATTGAAGAGGCAATATTTTCCCCATTTATATTCTTTCATCCTTGTAGATTATTGACTATATGTGTATGACTTTATTGCTGGGCACTTTATTATTTTCCATTAACCTATGTCTCAAATTTTGTGGCAGTACCCTACTGTTTTGCTTACCATAGCTTTGTAGTATAGTCTGAAGTCAGGGAGAATGATACCTCTAGCTTTGTTATTTTCTTCAAAGAAATAGCTTTGGCTATATATGTCTTTTCTGATTTTATATGTAGTAAGTATTACTTGCTTTAGTTCTCAGAAAAATGTCATGAGCATTTTGATAATGATTATAGTAAATCTACAGGTTGCATTGGGTTATGTGGATATTTTAATATTTTTAATTCTTATGATCCATAAACATGGGATATCTTTCCATTTATTTGTATTGTCTTCAGTTCGCTTCTTTATTGTTTTATAGATTTCATTGTTTCTGATTACAGGTCTTTCACCACCTTGGTTAAATTTATTTTTAGGTATTTTATTCTTTTGATGAGATTATAAATGAGATTGTTTTATTCTTTTATGTCTGTGATGGTTCATTATTATTGTATAGAACAATAGATTTCTGTATATTAATCTTATGTCCTGAAACTTTACTAAATTTATTGGTTCTAATAGTCTTTGGTAGCATCATAGGGTTTTCTATATATAGTATTATGTCATCTGCAAGTAGTGACAGTTTTACTTTTTCCCTTCCAATTTGGATGCCTTTATGTCTTTTACTTGTCTGATGACTGTGGCTAGGATTTCCAAAACTGTATTAAGTAGAAGTGGTTAAGAGTGGACATCCTTGTCTTGTTTCTGGTCTTAGAGGAGAATCTTAAAGCTTTTAATCATTGAATATGATGTTAGCTGTAGGTTTGTCATGAAGAAGTGAAGTGAAGTGAAAGTTGCTCCAGACCAGATACTGGAGTTGGGTAGCCATTCCCTTCTCCAGGAGATCTCCCAACCCAGCGATCAAACCTAGGTCTCCCACATTGCAGCTGGATTCTTTACCAGCTGAGCCACCAGGGAAGGTTTCTAATAAATGGTCTTTACTATGTTAAGGTATGGGAGCTCCTCTGGTAAAGAATCCACCTGCAATGCAGGAAACCTAGTTCAATTCCTGGATTGGAAAGATCCACTAGAGAAGGGATAGGCTACCCACTGTGGTATTCTTTGGCTTCCCTGGTGGCTCAGCTGGTAAATAATCTGCCTGCAATGTGGGAGACCTGGGTTGGGAAGTTCCCCTAGAGAAGGAAACAGCTACACACTCCAGTATTCTGGCCTGGAGAATTCTGTGGACTACCTAGTCCATGGGATCACAGAGTTGGACATGACTGAGCAACTTTCACTCACTTCACTCATGCTCCCTCTCTACCGAATTTGCTGAGTTTTTATTGGGAATGGATATTGAAATATGTCAGATGGATTTCTGCATCTATTGAGATGATCATGTGATTTCTATTTTTCCTTTTGGTAACATGGTGTATCAAGTTGATTAATACTGAACCATATATGCATCACTGGAATAAATCCCTCTATATTATAGTGTAAGATCTTTTTAGTGTACTGTTGAATTTGGTTTGCTAGTATTTTATGAAGATTTTTGCATCTATATTCATCAGAGAAATTGCCTGGTATAAATGGTATATAACCAATATTTTATAATAACTTTCTATGAAGTATATTTTATAATAACTTTCTATGAAGTGTAGTTTATAAAAATGTCAAATTACTATAATGTACACCTGAAATTCTTATTGTAAGTCTAAAATACTTTTATCCAAACTTTTTTTTTCAAATATTAAAGAAAAGTAACTCTCCTGTCATTGTCTTTTGTATTAGGGAAATGTAAGATTGATAAAATGATGTTAAAGTATTCTCGCTCTTTGAATTTTCTGGAATAGTTTGCATCAGTTCAGATGCTCAGTCATGTCCAACTCTTTGCAACCCCATGGACTGCAGCACACCATGCTTCCCTGTACATCACCAACTCCTGGAGCTTTCTCAAACTCATGTCCATTGAGTCGGTAATGCAATCCAACCATCTGATCTTCTGTCATCTCCTTCTCCTCCCACCTTCAATCTTTCCCAGTATCAGGGTCTTTGCCAATGAGTCAGTCCTTCACATCAGGTGGCCAAAGTGTTGGAGCTTCAGCTTCAGCATCCGTTCTTCCAATGAATATTCAGGACTGATTTCCTTTATATTGACTGGTTTGATCTTCTTGCAGTCCAAGAAACTCTAAAGAGTCTTCTCCAACACCACAGTTCAAAAGCATCAATTTTTCTGCACTCAGCTTTCTTTATAGTCCAACTCTCACATCTGTACATTACTACTGAAAAAACCATAGCTTTGACTAGATGGATCTCTGTTGGCAAAATAATGTCTCTGCTTTTTAATATGCTGTCTAGGTTGTTCATAGCTTTTCTTCCAGGGAGCAAGTGTCTTTTAATTTTATGGCTGCAGTCTCCATCTGCAGTGATTTTGGAACCAAGGAAAATAAAGTCTGTCATGACTTCCATTGTTTTCCCATCTATTTGCCATAACTGATGAGAACAGGTGCCATGATCTTTGTTTTTTTGAATGTTGAGTTTTAAGCCACGATTCTTACTCTCCTCTTTCATTTTCATCAAGACACTCATTCGTGCCTCTTCGCTTTCTGCCATAAAGGTGGTGTCATCTGCATATCTCAGGTTATTGATATTTCTCCTGGGAATCTTGATGCCAGCTTGTGCTTCATCCAGCCTGGCATTTTGCATGATATACTCTACATATAAGTGAAATAAGCAGGGTCACAATATACAGCCTTGGTGTACTCCTTTCCCAATTTGAAACCAATCTGCTGTTACATGTCCAGTTCTAACTGTTTCTTCATGACCTGCATACATATTTCTCAGGAGGCGGGTAAGAAGATCTGGTGTTCCAGTCTCTCTAAGAATTTTCCAGAGTTTGTTGTGATGCACACAGTCACACATTTTATCATAGTCAGTGAAGCAGATGTTTTTTCTGGAATTCTCTTGCTTTTTCTGTGATCCAGCAGATGTTGGCAATTTGATCTCTGGTTCCTCTGCCTTTCCTAAATCCAGCTTGAACGTCTGGAAGTCCTTGGTTCACATACTTTGAAGCCTGGCTTGGAGAAATTTGAGCATTATTTTGCTAGCCTGTGAGATGAGTGCAATTGTGTGGTAGTTTGAACATTTGTTGGCATTGCCATTGTTTGGGATTGGAATGAAAACTGACCTTTTCAAATCCTGTGGCCACTGCTGAGTTTTCCAAATTTGCTGGTATGTTGAGTGCAGCACTTTAACAGCATCATCTTTTAGGATTTTAAATAGCTCAGCTATAATTCCATGAGTTCCACTAACTTTGTTTGCAGTGATGCTTCCTACAGCCCACTTGACTTCACACTCCAGGATGTCTGACTCTAGGTGAGTGATCACACCATCATGGTAACCTGGGTCATGAAGTTCTTTTTGGTACAGTTCTTCTGTGTATTGTTGCTACCTCTTCTTAATGTCTTCTGTTTCTGTTAGTGGACCGTACCATTTCTGTCCTTTATTGCATCAAGTTAGTGTTATTTCTTTTTTTTTTTTTTTAATTTTTTTTTAAATTTATTTTTTTTAATTGTTTTTGCCATACATTGTCATGATATCACCATGGGTTTACATATGCTTCCCCTCCGGAACCCCCCTCCCTC